>JAJMKD010000010.1:0-470170 GCA_030563775.1 [Candida] loeiensis | reverse complement strand
TGGTACACAAAATAGCCTGTCCATGGTCACACAACTTGCGCATCAACTTACAGATAGACCACGCAGTCTGCGAGTCCAATCCGGAAGTAGGCTCGTCCAAGAACAAAAGCAACTTGGGCTTCGCAACCAACTCGACACCAATGGTCAATCTTTTTCTTTGCTCAACATTCAAACCTTCACCCGCCACACCCACCATCGCATCGGCATAAGAGGTCATCTCCAACAAGTCAATAATGTACTCAACATACTCATCTTTCTCAGCCTTCGACACACTCTCGGGCTGTCTCAAATAAGCCGAAAACCTGAAAGCTTCACGAACAGTCGACGTTGGCAAGTGCAAATCCTGCTGCTGAACATACCCAATAGATCTCTGGAAAGAAGAGTCCAAACTGTGGCCATTGACCATTCTAACACCATCGGTAACAACACCCGTTGTAACTCTCTCGGACAAACAGTTCAACAAGGTAGTCTTACCAGCACCAGAAGATCCCATCAAAGCAGTCAACTGACCAGGCTTGACCCACCCATCAACGTGGTTTAAAATAACACGGTCCTCAGACTTAATCTTGACCTGGTAAGTCAAGTCCTTCCAGTGGAAAATGTTCTGAACACCATCTTCTTTGAAGTCTTGCGAGGTAGACGAAGATGCCTTCTCGACATCCTCTTGAGACGTCTCAACATCCCCATAAGCGAGCTTCTCTCGAGACGTATCAACATCCCCGTAAGCGAATTTCTCATTGATGTTTCCAGATTCAATATCCTGCACATGCGACTTTTTCTCAGCAAGCGCCTTTCTGCGCTTTTTCACAGTGCTTCTGTCGTACAAAGCAACCTCACCCTTCTGCATCGCACCCTTGTTCAGCTCAGTCAAGAGAACATAGAGAACCAAGAAAACAATGACAAATGCAATGGCAATTCCAAAGTTTCTCCACTTGTGTGCGTGCTCGTAGTCAAACGAGCCCTTGATGTAGTCAGCGCCATCCACATAGCTCAACCCAGTACGTGCACCAACAGTGCTGCAAATCTGCTGCTCGGGGCTCAAGTTCTCGTACCCTGGACCCCTAGGAACCATTTCCGCACAGTCAAACTCACGCCCGTGGAACTCGTTGATAATCAAACTCTCGTAGATGTACCCCACAGGGTTGATGTAGTTGATCCACCTCGACCATCCCAACATCTTCGGGGTTGGAATCACGAAACCAGTGAAAATAATCATCGCAGAGAGGATGAGCGCAGCAGGCGTCATCGCACCAGCCAAAGACGTCGAAACAGCACCCAAAGAACGGAAAATGTGCGACATGACCAACGTACAGATGAAAACCATCATCCAGTAGAAGAAGAAATGACCGGCGTCGCGTCTCAAGTTCACCATGAAGTAAATCGAAAAGTTGAAGGTGATCGACATCGCAAGCTTGACAGGAATTTCCGAAATGATAGACGCAAACGCATCCGCACTCGGCCGGTACAACGCGTACATCTTGTGCTTCTCCACAATTGCTCTCGACTCAAAAAGAGCAAGAATCTCCAAAAGCGAAGAGAAAGCATTGAACATTACCGCAAAGAAAATGGACGCTCCTCGGTAGTAGAACGAACTGGTGTCGCCAGGCAAATTGTAGAACACAGACGACAAAATCAAACCCATCACAGCCTGCAGCATCACCATGACAATCACAATAGACGGGTCTCCCTTGGTACGCAACCAGTTTCTGTGCATAATCGCGCGAACTTGCATCGGGAACGAAACGGTGTACGATGACTGTGGAGACGTGTGGTTGGACTGTCTGGCGACGTGAGACTCAAGGTATTCTTCCTTCAAACTGCCAGACGCAACCATATCCATGTGCTCGTCAATCTCCTTACAAAGAACCAGGTACTCCGGCGACAGCTTCCAGCGCTGCTCAAACTCCTCGGAAGTGGTAGGAACAGAATTCTCATAGCCCTTGCGGGCAATTCTCTCAGATGGATTCGTCAAAGAAGTAAGGAAATCAGCAGTGGTCTGCCTCTGTGGACAGTGCCAGCCCATGTTCACGAAAAACTCCCTGGCCTTGTCAGCCTTGCCAAAGTAGATCTGTCTACCCTCGTAAAGAACACAACACTTGTCGAAAAGATCGTATGCATCCTGCGAACATTGGTAAATGGCAATCAAGGGGGTCACGTCCAAAATCGTCGCAGACGTCTTCAACGCACGGATAAACTCCAATGCGGTGGCAGCATCCAAACCTCTAGTGGCGTTGTCCCAACACTGCAAGTTGGCACCGGAAAGCGAAGCCTCAGCGATGGAAACTCTCTTACGCTCACCTCCAGAAACACCTCTGATGAAGTCATTTCCAACATTCGTGTCTCTGGTGTGCAGCAAACCATAGGTTGCCATGTACACCGCCGCCATGTGCTTGGCGTACGTCTCACGGTCAACACCTAGTCCTCTGTTCTGAGGGGTTCTCAAAGTAGCTGCAAACTCCAAAGTGTCGCTCACTTTCAAGTGTGGAAAGTGAACGTCAGTCTCAGCAGAGTAGATGACATCACCACGGTGGTTGTCCTCAATCTCCTTCATGCTCATGCCGTCGTAGGTGATCCTGGACTCCTCGCCAAGATCAAACCCGTACGTATGTGCTGAAATAGTCTTCAACAAGGTCGAACAACCAGATCCCGGTCTGCCAAGAACCACAGTCAACTCACCCGGACGCATAATCGCATCCATGGGCTTCAAGATGTCAAAGTAGACCGATGGGTCTGGCTTTCTCATGTTTCTGAGGATGTTGGACGCCATTTTAATAGGTGCATTCCACACAGTTGGCTGGTAGTCAAAGTCAGACGCTATTCCATACGCTCTCAAGTCCCTGTACGCAATTCCCATTTTGGACGGCTTGTAGTAGTCTGGCTCGGCGTCCATGACCTTGCGCATGTTCTTGACCCATAACTTGGCGTCAAAGTCATCAGAGTCGGGATTCAATGCCTCGATGTTCTCCTCAAACGGTAAAACACCAGGAACCTGCGAAAAATTACTGAGGTACTGCTTCAACGCGTGTGCGGAGCTAGACGTAGGCACACGCAGGAGCTCGTGGTCCTTGCCCTCGCCAAACGACCCATGGGTGAAGGTACGTGCTAAGTCCTGGACTTCGTTGGCGGCTCCTGCGAACCCCTGGTACTCATTGATGGTTTCGCTGTCAGACCCGTTTCTGATGTCAGGTACAACGTAGGTGCTGTCTGCACTGCTGCCTGCTCTTTCAGACATTGCTAGTGAGGAATATCAACGACGTTCATCTTGTTATATATGTGTGCATTTGCATTAGTAACGCTGAGGTTTTTGTTGTGTTGAACTCCGGCGGGTTTTTGTTACACAAACGCGGCGTGGACGGCTGAAAATTGCAGCCATGGGGCCGTTACAGCAGGAGATAATTGCTACTGCAGTAATTGCAGCCTTGAGGGGCCGTTACAGCAGGAGATATGGTCATTGCTACAGTACATATAAATAAACTCTGAGGGTTGTCAGATCCTCTCGTAGCGCTTGTACCTGCGCAGACTAAAAAGTCCCACTATGGCCGATGCTGAGTACTACAAACCCAGCCTATGCCGATGCTGAATAATAGTGAGTTCAAGACTGCCGATACTGAATATTAGTAAGTCCAATACTGCCGACGTGTTCGTACCAGTGCTTATTATTACTAATTATCGGCATCAACTTATCACTTCCGGACATCTGCAGAGGCTGTGCACAGTCGGCACATTGTCTTCCAGAATGTTCGTATCGTATTATGAACTGCAAGTTGTGTAATCTGGCTAAACAGACCGTTCACGTAAGAGTATGGCGAACAGTCGTCTCCCTAACGTGATCTACATTAAGTTCATCGCATTTGAAGGTCGTCAGTTCGAAGATCTTGTTAGCAGGCGCGATTGTCCTCAGTAGGTATTCTCAGGTTTTCCAGCACGTATGTCTTCTCAGGTTTTCCAGCCCGTATGTCTTCTCAGGTTTTCCAGCACGTATGTCTTCTCAGTTACGTGATTTGAAAATTCTGCACGGCTAAAGATCTGCAGGACTAAACTAAACCTAAATACAATTGACTCATGAACTTGTATAGATGATGGTTGAATAGATGGAGTAGCTAATGAACTAATACTTGTTGAATGTAATGCAAAGCTGAATCAACTTTTGTAGAGAATGGAACTTGACATAGAGGGGGCCCTCTGACTGAAAGCTTACTTGAAGCGCTTTAGGAAGTCTGGTGGACTTTACCACCGGTAGGATAGGCCAACTTGCCGTTAAATCTTTCCAGCCGACTCACCGACGGCTCCCGCCTGCTGTTCTCGCCGCCTTCTACTGTCGCCAAGCGCGTTTTAGAGCCGAAAAGCACAATTTTACTGCCGATATTATCAAAATTACAGCCGAGTATCCTACCGACTACTGCCAAGTACAATTCAGCACTCTGAGGGGCTCCAACCTGGGCGAGCTTGCTGAGTTTGGAACCGAACATCTTAACAACGTAGAGCTGAGTAATTGGATCTATACGTCAGCCCTGCAACAAAAAGTCATATTACTAAAAGTCTAAATAAAAGTCATACTTCACGAAAAGTCATATTTTACAAAAGTCAATTTTGCTCATCTTTGAAAACGTATCATTCCTGCCATCACATGCAACCGCGGAGACTTCCTGGCCATTGCCTACAATCAGTAGTCATCCTCCCAAAATAGCAACGGATATTT
Organism: [Candida] loeiensis; assembly: GCA_030563775.1. Taxonomy (NCBI): domain Eukaryota; kingdom Fungi; phylum Ascomycota; class Pichiomycetes; order Serinales; family Debaryomycetaceae; genus Kodamaea; species [Candida] loeiensis. The sequence goes on along the minus strand of JAJMKD010000010.1, from coordinate 465,471 downwards.
CCATGCAAGAGAAGAATTATGAGCCCGTTCAGCTCTTCAATCGCAAAGTCACAGGCTGACACAAAGCTTCATGCTCGTATTGCATGAACTCCTCTCCTGCAAAGACAAATCTTTCACATCTCCTGCAAAGACAAATCTTTCACATCTTCTGAAAAGCAGTTCTGAGATTTCAAAATAAACAGCTACAATTCATTCGGCCACCATTCGAAACCACGCCCAGACGGCCTTCATTTCTACTCCAGACAGATATACAGTTTTTGTGAAATAAAATTCACAAGGTTATTTTCGATCCTCCAAACCGCAGTCTTGTGCTATATTTCGCATATTCATCCCGCAAACACGGTATGCAGAATGCAAAGCTGGGGGTAAACACGAACGCTCGTGTACGTGAATCCCACATGTACCCAATGCGATATGTGTTTCCATTTCGAGCCTTTCGTATTGGTTATTCAGGCTCGCAGACGATGACTTTGACATCTGCAGTTTCACTCAGCCGTCTTTCCATCCAATATACAATTTGAGACACATTTTCTCTATGATTTGAAATCTGAGTTCATTCTGTATATTTTGAAATCTGTGTTCATTCTGTATATTTTGAAATCTGTGTTCATTCTGTAGATTTTGAAATCTGTTTTGACATTCTGTACACTCAGAGTATATTATAACATCTGTACATTCACTCATTTTAGTTATGACATTCTAAAATCTGTACATTCACTCATTCTGTACAGACATTCTGTATTCACATTACATATGTATTCATTCTCTGTCTCCAGAAAATGTCCGCAACTCTGTCTCCAGAAAATAACCCCAACTCGCCATTTACAACTTCTCAAAAGCAAACGCCAAATAAAACGCCGTGGCCTCCTTCTCCGGCCCCTCCAACCCATACTTCCCGTCCGACCTCTTCAACCCCTCGATCAAGTTCTTGTTCAACCGCGGAAAAAACTTCGGGATCTCCTTGTTGTACATGTCCACAAAGTTCTCCTTGTACTTCAACACCAACCCAAACAGCTCGCACTTGGCACGCAACGTCTCAAACGGCACCACGTACTCCGGAACATCGTCGATTGCATCCTTCAAGCTGTACACGTACCGATTCCCAAACAGCGGCCTAAACACACCGTCCTTGGGTGGTTCCTCGTCAAAAGTCACCGAATACAACTCGTTTCCAAACCTGTACTTCCCCTCGGGTGTTCTCTCCACCTCCTTGTTCACAATCTTCTTCCTGATGAAGTCAGACAGCGGAATCGTCGCAACAAAGCGCCCGCCGGGGCGCAACGACTTGGTCACATTGGTAAGAAGCGTGTCGACCTTCTCCTCGGTCTCAAACGAGTAATGGAGCGCAAACTGGATCAGCACACAGTCGACCGGAAACACGTTCTCGATGATTCCCGGGAAATTCGGGTCCAAGATCTGCGGCACACTATCGGTGAAGCAGTCTCCCGTTGCAAAACACGCATCAAAATGGTACTTGCGCGAGTCTTTGCGCGCGTTGGGTCCTTTGGGTATGAAACGCGCCTTGTTCTGGTGGTATCTCGAGAATCCCTCCTTGACAGAAGCATCGGAAATGTCGATCCCGATGTACTGGCTCACACCCACAAACTCACACTTGTTCAAATCACCGCCCTTTCCACAGCACAAGTCAAGAAGCACTACCTCCTCGTCGCCCGTTTGCTCATTCTTCGCAAACCCCCCCATGATCATGTACTTGATCACGTTGTTGAAATTACGCAACTTGTAGATGGGCGACGCGGTACGAGGACCCTGTGTTTTCGACTGGTGTGCACGCTGATTGTAGTGCGACCGCACAATGCTGTTGATATCCTTGGAATTCTTGGTGTGGCCTTTACTCTGAAATGTCTGGTACTGTCTTTGTCTTGCACCTCCCGGGTTAGTAACATTGACTGTGTATGGCGAGTACGACTCAGATTCCTCACCTCCCTCGTTCTTCTCATGTCTGTCACGTTCCTCGTATCTGTCTCTATTCCTGTTTTCCCTCTCCTCTCTATATCTCTTTTCTCTTGGATCCTCCTCCTCTGCGGGCCTTTTTATTGTTTTTGGGCGCGACAACGCGTACTTTGCGTACTTGTTGTCGGATGCCCCCGATTGTGCCGCGGAGCTATTTGGCGCGTGGCTACGCTGCCCGTACTTATCGTACTTGTTTCCTCTCATCCACGCAGGCACGTCTTTTTCTTCTTCGGCGTAGACTGAGGTGGATTGGGCTGGTGCTGCTCGTTCCAGCGCGTGTCTGCGGGAAAATGCGTTTGGTAGGTTCTCTGATTTGTCGACCTTGTCCACCTTGTCAGTGTCAGTGTTTTCTGTGCTTTCATTCAAAGACTTTTCGTTTGAGGACATTGCGTTTGAAGACCTTTCAGTCCTGTCTATGCTAGAACTCTCGTTCATTGTCACAGGATGTGCCTGTGTTTCGGTTGCATCAGACATATGATGACTGTAATGTTGGTTTAATTTTGATGATCTTTTTTGATGTCACGTGGGATGATTTGCAGCCACTAAGAATCACCAATATGTATGGTGAGTTAGAATAGACAACGTAGGTAGTTCAGAGTTAGCCTGAATAGTCAACGTAGTTAGCAGTATTCCAAGTGGACTATAATGCAAAGCCGTTTGGGAATGTCAATATTTGTAGAAAATCTTCCAAAACTCGAAAAAATGAAACAATCGCAGAGTTTTGGAACTGCCGAAGTTAGACCCGAACGAACTAGTATAGTCATCGACTTGAAACAGTGTAACCTCAGACATAATGCTATTTAAGTTCTTCCGCGTTATCTTGTCGTGTATAGAGCTCGTTTATTGCGCTTTGTGTGTATCGTCATTGTAGGCGTATGCTATCCTTAGGTGTATCTTTTATGTATTATTAGGTGGTTCGACTATGAACCATTAGGTGTATCTTTTATCTATCATGAGGTGTATCTTTTATGTATCATTAGGTATATCTTTTATGTATCATTAGGTGTATCTTTTATGTATCATTAGGTGTATCTTTTATGTATCATTAGGTGTATCTTTCATCTATCATCAGTTGCATCTTTTAGGAGTGTCTTGTATGTTCCTTTACGTGTGTCTTTATTTGTATACGTCTTTTACATGAATCTTGTACTCCGTCTTTGTTTGCTTCCTGTCTCTAGAGCTTTCACAATTCGGTCATCTTCCATATGTTTTATTTGAGGTATCTCTACTTATATTTCATGTTTGTCTATAAACTCAAATGCTTCTAACGTTCCTAATTGAAACTTGAGTTTGCAGTTTCTCGGAAACTACAAACTCGCCATCGGTTTGTCCATAGCCCCCTCTATCTTCTCCACCAACGGCCTCAAAAGTCCCTTCTTGTTCGGAACATAGTGCCCCCCATCGTGCACCAAAACCTCCACATTCCCCTCCGAATACAAGTCCACAACCTGCTTCGACCTCCCCGGGGGAACCACCTGGTCCTCAGACCCATACACAAAGAAAAGCTTGGTGCTCAAGTCTGCCGGTGGGGCGAAATACCGCGCAAAGTCCGGGTTCAACAGCACAGTCGAGTTTTCGTCACCTGGACTGTCCTTCAAGGTAAAGGCAAACGTCCCAACCGCAATAGACGCACTGAAGTACGGATTGCTTGGTACCAAGTCCTTGATCGTGTTGGTGACGATCGTGGTAACTGCTGCACCCTGCGAAAATCCAAAAATGCCCTCGTATGGGCCGTTCGTCTTGATGTACTCGGTCAACCAGCGCATCGAGTCCTCGAAACCCACGTAGCGCACACCTGCCTCATCGTTCTCGTACCGGAACCAGCACCTGTTGCAGTTTGCGGCCTCAATGTCGACCCATTTGGCGTTCTGCTCGTCTTCGGTGCCACCCAAGTTGAAAACAAGCTCTTCTTTGCTAGCGATCACCATTGGGGGGTCCACATAGTCGAGCGTGTACTTCTTGGCGAGGAGCTTGCGAATTCCCAGTGTTTTCTCTGCGAAAACCTTTCCGCTCTGGAGATAGCCTGGCAAGCACAAGAACTTTTTCATGGTGGTGATTTTAAGTCATATGATGGTAAATATTGAGCAATTTGAACAACTACGAGTTACACTAGGCAAACATTCAAGGTGAACTTAAAATGAGTTTGCAATAGGTCAGGGATATCCGAATGAACGGAATTATAGGTCAGGGATATCCGAATGAACGCGAAGTAGTTACTTTAGTGAGTTAGTAGTGAGTGATATCCGAATCACGTGAACCTGAAGAGAAGAACTTGAATCGAGCAACAGATGGCCCACACTACATTGATGATCTACAAGATCGTGGGTTTACCTTGGTTGGATTTCATTAATAAGGTATAGTGGTAAAAGCTTGGCCCGTATTTCGCTGTCTACCCCAGAGTGTGCCAGGGTTCATGAAATATCCACAAAACCTCAATACTTTATCAAAGTTTCAGTCACATCCGTAGACGATGCGAGCCATATCCAACTTTAGTCACCCTAGCACTCTCTGGCACTCTCTAAGCCTCGCTAGCTGTTACTCTCTTCACACTCAGTGAATACGACCTGAGCTAACTCTCAATAACAATGTTAACTTTCCTCACAATGACAATGTTGACTTTACTCTCAATGACAATGCTAACTTTACTCTCAATAACAGTGCTAACTTTACTCTTTGAACCTTTAGCTATTCTTAGACCCGAATCGCCGCATCCTTCAACCCCTTCAACATCGCATTACCGTGCTACAGTGAGTGTTTCGGTAAATCTTTATTTAGAAGTGTCAAAATGTAGGCTGTCTTAAAGTGAGGGTGGATGAAAAATGTCACTCCAATGACATACCGGTGTCATTGAGGCAACTTTATACCATCTTTCTACCAGGAACTGCCTTTCCACCTAGTTATGCTCATGTCATACCAGCCATCATCCCCTAGTTATGCTCATGTCATACCAGTCATCATCCCCTAGTATCTACTAACACCTTCAAAACTACAACTCTATATCAATTGTCTCTTGATTGTACATCAATTCCTCGTGCGCTTTTCAGCCAGGCCATCAGAATTACCGTTACCGCGCTTGCGTGTTTTGCGCACACCCAAATTGCGGGGTGCTTCCGGTTTGGGATGGGATTCAGCAGCTTCTGAAATGTTCTGAACGGGCTTTTCATGGTTTGTTTGGTTCAGTTCGTTTAATGCCGAGCCTTCATTACCTTGGAGGTTCGTAAGGTCGTGCAAGGTGACTTCATTGTTCTCTTGAACAAGATGATCGTTTGAGGCAGTGAGGTCATTGTTCACAAGTTGGTCGTTTGATTTAGCGACTTCGCTGTTATCTTGGAGGTTAGTGACTTGGCTTTCAAAGGCAACTTCATTTTTATCTTGGACGACCGCAATTTGTTTCTCCAAGGCAATTTCATTGTTATCATAGAGATTCGTAAGTTGGTTCTCCAAGGCAACTTCGTCATCTTGGAGGTTCCTAATTTGGTTCTCCACATTGTTATCTTGAAGCTTCGTGATTTGGTTCTCCACAACTTCGTTATCTTGGAAGTTCGTAAGTTGGTTTTCCAAGGCAGCGACATCATTATCTTGCATTGTACCTTGATCCTCATTCATAACCTGTGTGTTCAGCAATTGATTACTCTCGTGCAATCTCATCACTTCTTGCAAAATCGCCTCATTCTGCAATGTCTGCAGGTTCGTAAATTGCTCTTCTGAATGCACAACCTGCCCTTCCATAGTCTCCTCCATATTCGGAACTTGTCCTGCCGTGTTCACAAACTGCACGTCCAAACTCTGCCCCTCCAAACTCTGCCCTTCCAAGCTCTGTCCCGCTTCACCATTTACATCCTTCAAAATATGTCCAAATACACCACCCTCAGATGCCTGCTCAGTTACTTGTGACATGATATTCAGAACACCCAGCACCTGAGCATTATCCACAGCTCCCCGAACGTTATCCACAGCTCCCTGAACATTATCAACAACTGCCTGAACATTACCCACAGGTTCCTGAACATCCGCAGGTCCCTGAACATTAACAATTTCCTGAACATTATTAACAATTCCCTGAACATCCACAGGTCCCTGAACATTATTAACAATTCCCTGAACATCCACCATTCCTCTCCCATCTCCCATTCTCTTCTCCCACTCATCTCTCGCTAGTGAAAACGGCTGCGCATAGTACCCCCCTACCTCCATGGCCACAGCACCCACCGTCTCCGCATTCACCTCAGTCATCCTCCGTATATAAACATTGCAGATATCAGGGTTCTTCAAAAGTATCGCATCCAACTCCTTCCGCACAACCCCCAATATATCCAACACAAACGGAAATATATCCCTCTTCGCAAGCTTCTTCACCTTGCCACTGCTCAGATCATCTTGTGCGAGGATATTTGGCAGATAGTACAAATATATCCGCAAGAACGTGCACACCAACGTGTCGTCGATCAAGGAAGTAGGCCCAAACCCATTGTTTGCTTTCTTGATGTCGTTGAAGATGCGCAAAAAGCTGAAGTATGCCTCGAGGTTCTTCGGCACACCCTCCGTCTTCAAATGCTGGAGTATCTTCTGGAATTCGCTCGTGAATGTCAAAAAAGGAACCACCTGGATGAACCGGTCGGTAAACTTGAAGTTGTGCACACCCTCCGCAACAATTCCCTCGTCGAACTTCAACAGCACACGTACAATTTTGCAGATGTTCGAGCAGATCATCTCCCAGATGTTGTACAAGTTGATCATCGTCGAGTTGGACCGCTTCAACTTCGGCAACATGAGCACCATGCTGTTGAGGTCGAGGTCCTTGGTGAGGAGCTCAATGAAGTAGCGACAGTACTCGTAGGTGTAGAAGAAATGCTTTCCAGGACGCTCGTTGTCTGGTTTCCAAATCAGGATGAGCGACTTACTTGTTTGCTTCAACAGGATGAAGTTGTGCATTTCCTCAATTGCTCCTTTGATGTCGCCGAACTCCTCGTAGAGGATCTTTGCGAGTCTGAATCGTGGTTTGTGGTGCCAGTTTTTCTTGTCGTAGTCGTCGAGAGCTCTGAGGGCGGCGATGATGTAGCTGTAGAGGTTTTTTTTGGAAAGGGATGTATGTGGTTTAGAGATTTCCTTAGGAAGAGTCTCAGTAACAGGTTCAGTTTTCGGTTTCGAGATTTCCGTTTGTTCAATTCCAGTTTGTTCAATTCTCGTTTGTTCAATTCCAGTTTGTTCAACTCCCGTCTGTTCAATTTCCATTTGTTCAGGTTGTCCAATTTTAGTTTGTTCAGGTTGTTCAATCTTCGTTTGTTCAACAGTCAGTTCAGGTACTTGTACAACCGCAACAACTTGTTCAGAAAGATCTTTTTGTTCTTTCTGTTCATTTTTCTCATTCTCCTCATTTCCCTTTTTCCGCTCATTTTCCTCGTTCTGTTCTTCTTTCTGTTCTTTTTCCATCTCCTCCCTTGCCTCCTCCACGTCCTCCCCCACCACCGGATCCGCCCGCAAACAATCATATCCCTCCTCCGCACTCAACTCACCGCTCTTCACATACTTATACACCATCGCACACGTACTGTAGTGCGGCTCTATCACATGCTCCGCCAGCAGCGTAAGTTTCAGCGACTCCGCTAGCGTTTGCAATATCAAATGCGGCGACTTGCCCAACTTCTTCTGGACCTTCGCCAAATAGTAGTAATTCACCCAATCACGCGGCTTGGCCTTGATCGCCAAGTGGAGAGACTGTTGCATTATCTTGCAACAAAGCGCACGCGAAACTGGACTTTTCACAACAGACACAAACTGGTTCGATTTGGTGAACTTTGGCTGTGGATACGCCTCAAAAGCGTGCATGCTCATCGGCTCCATACACGCACTGTACATCTCCTTTGCAAACTGCGACATCAACGACCCAACGATCGGCTTGTACCTGTTGGCATCACCCTGGTCCATCAGGCTTATTGCCATGAGGTAGCACAATAGCGACTTGCGCTGGAGATTCGCCGTCTGGACTTTTCGCTCAGGAACCGTCAATTTGTCGGCCGTCCAGATCAAATCGTCCTCCACGAGAAAGCCGTACGCCAGTCCAAGCGCAAACCAGCTCTCCATCCGGTTCGAACAGTGTATGATGTCGTTCTTGAGGAGCATGATGACATGTTCCAATTCCACAATTCGCGATTGCATGTTCTTTCTGCGAACCTTGTAGGAGGAGAAAACTAGAAGGGCCTGGAGGAAGTAGACTCCATGAGCAACAGCAGACATAGCGGGGCTGACATCCTTATCTCTTCCACAACTTTTTCCCCCATTTTCTCCCTTTCCATCAATCTTTTCCTTTCCATCAACCTTATCAATCTTCTCTCCATGATATCTCACTCTTCCCGGCTCTTCCAAATCCGCTTTCAAGGTTCCGTAAAACGCATCTCGCATCAAACTAGCCGTGATCCTCGTTGAATCCAAGAAATGATCAAAAGTAGCCAGATTCCTCCGCAACACGTCCAGCAGATCGAATATCGGATCACCCACCGCCTCGTAGAACTCCTCAATCAACAGCTTCAACCCGTGCTTCGGAAGGTGCACCATCGGATTCTGCGTGAAACACAATGGAAGCGCAAATTTCGCCAAAAGAAGCGCCTCGTCCAACTCCTGCTTGCGCTCAGTCGCGTGGTCTTTTGGCACAAAAGTGCTCGTGGAAATCACGTAGTGGTACCGGCACGCAATAATCTGTGCGATTTCGTTGCTGGACTCGTGGGTTAAGAGATCGTGGCCAATGTGCAAAAACTCCAGGTTGGAACAGAGATGCCGCATTCCTAATGTTTCGTGGACCAACGAGTAGAACTCAACGGCTTTTTTTGGCACGTTCGAGGCTTTTTTCAAAGTGACTTCTTTCATCAGGGCCTCCTTCTTCGAATCCTCTTTCTTCGCAAGCTCTTTTTCTGCCTTCTCTTCCGCAATATAGTTAAGAACAAACACACAGAAAAGTCCCACTAGTGTCTCCTTCAACTGCTCATATGCCGCTTTTGACCTCGAGCCCACAGACGTCTTGAGAACGCTGATCAACGCGGCCTCCTCGTGGAGCAGAAACATGTAAATAAGCTCAATAAAGAAAAGAAGCGGCTCGCCTATCACAGCACCGCCGATTTCCCACTGGTTAGAGGCCGCCTTGGAAAGATACAACCGCGTGGTGTCCGAAACAAAGCCAACAATCTTCACCACAGTGAGTTTGCGTGCGCTTTCTTCCATTTCCGTGTACCTGTCAGACCGCAAGTATTTTGCGAGGTACTGTAAGGAATGAAAGAAGCCAGACTGCATTTTAGAGAAGTCTCCGTCGGCCTCGTAGTACAGAAATAACACGCTCCATAAGGATAGTTTCATGTCGACGACAGAATTTTCGAGAAACGATTTGATTGAGTTGAGCGGGGAGGAGTCATTGGACTCAACGTTATTGCTTGATTCAATGTTTCTGTTTTCTCCCAGATCAATCTCCATGTCAACTTCCGACAGAACCAAAGTCGATTCAACATCCACGTTCGGTGATTCTGTAACATCTGCCTGCTCCATGCCATCCACCTTTTCCAAAGATGGAGATTTCGTTGCTCCAAAAATACCCTCCAACAAATCTATCGCCTCGCTATTCTCATCATCCGAGTAAATGATCCTCAGAAACATTGCCATCACCGACGTCGACGTCAACTGTGTCCTCAACACATTCTCGCTAATCTCCGCAAAGTTCTCGTAATTCGGCAATGTCACTGTCAACTCCCACTTCCTCACCAACCCAATCAACTCATTCAAACGCGCCATCGCAAGCCCGTTGTTATCCAACGCAAAACTGGAAACCCGCTCCTTTTGAAGCACACACCAGAGATACCTCACATGTACCGAGGCCCCCAAACGGTCCATCTCCCCCGCCTCAAAAAACGCATCCTCGTAAAAAGCACCCCATTTCCGCAACTTGTCGTTGAACCGCAAAATCTCGCGACTCAATGCGTTTATGGTGCTCCGCGTGTGCGAGGTACGCTTGGGCGACTGCACAAGTGCGGTAATCTGCGACTTGATACTGATATATGTGTCTAGGAGAATCTCCACAATCGATGCCGCCAAAGCAAGCTGCTGGATACCGCTCCTATTCCGGAATGAAACCATCAAAGTTTCGTCAAACTGCAAGATCCACTCCCTCACCATCACATATAGTTTTTTATCCCAGATGGTATCCACCAAAAAACACTCCGACCCATTCAATCCAATTAGCCGCTCGATAATCCGCACTTTGACGTCTTCGTAGTGCAAACGAGACCCGCTCAACTCAGCGAGAAACTGCGATACATCGATGCACAGATCGGCCTCGTCCAACGTTGGAATCTCCTGGATATTATTGGGTTTTGCGAGCGCGTTGAAATTGTTGAGAACCTCCACCAATTTGAGCTTTTCGGCGTCGGCTTTTGGAGCAGTACTGGCATTGTTGGCGTCTGAAAGTAGCGCGCGAGTGTACGCTGGTTTCCAGTCGTTGAGAAGCTCAACGAATTCTCTCGAGTAAACCTCGGAACTATCTATAAAGGCGCCAACCACGTCTTTAAACGAGATGGAACTAACGTCACTGCCATCTCTGCCATCCAAATACCTATTAAGATTTGTAAAAAAGTTCCTGCTCTCTTGAAAAAATTCAGCCTTGATTTCGACTACTGGTACGTCAATGGTTTCTGTCCGCGCAAGTCTCTTTGAAGACCTTTTCGTTTCCTCTTTCGAGAGTTTTTCTTCTTTGGGTTCTTCCTTGGACTCCTCTTCCTCCTCGGCTTCCTCGTTTTCTTTCTCCACTACTTCGCTCTCCTCGATCTCCCCCAAAACAGGAATCTTTACCACAATACTGCTTGGCGACGGAAGATCAAAAACAACCCGGTCCAAAGGCTCTTCTGTTAGCAAATACGGTTCGACGTTCTTCAATCTCGGCTGCGACTTATTCGAATCCGCACACTCCTTCACCGCCATATTCACCGAATACACAACTTGGCTCCACGTGGTGTTCTCCAATCGTACCACCAAATCACGCATGCTCTGGGACTTCTCTATCTGTGCCTCGTAGTCGACTTTTATGGGCATCAAAAAGTCCCATTTTTGGCTGATTCGAGTGCGAATTCTATCCAACGTTACTTGATCTTTAGACGTGACCTGCAGGTGTAGCACGCGGTTCAAGAGTGCGAGCTTTCGGTCCACTGCTTTTGTCACTGGAATCAAGTCCTCGCTTTCGTCTCTTCTGCTCTGCCAGTACTCCAAGGTCAGTTTCGCGAGCCTTTGGATGCCAAGGTAGTAGAATATCTCATAAAGTTCCTGTAGCAACACTTCGTCTCCGTCTTGGTAGAAGATGGACGCACATAAGTCGTCTACTAAGACATAAAACAAGTCTTTAAACGTTTCTTTTTTGGAAGTGGGCTTGGTTACCTTGAACTTTGGTTCTGTAGTTTTCGACGTGTCATGAGTGTTGGATTTTGGATCATTTGAAACATTGGAAGTGGTATCGTGCGAAATGTTTGGTGTATTTGTAGCGAGAGTATCATGACCAATATTTGTGGTTGATTCTTTTGGTGTATTGGCCGTATCGTTTGGTGTATTTGTATTGTTAGTTGTTTCGTTTGTTGTATTGTTAGTTGTTTCGTTTGTTGTATTGTTAGTTGTTTCGTTTGTTGTATTTGTAGTTGTTTCGTTTGTTGTATTTGTTGTAACTGTTGTATTTGTTGTAACTGTTGTATTTGTTGTAACTGTTGTATTTGTTGTAGCTTTTGTATTTGTTGTGTCTGTTGGCTCTATTAAATCTGCCGTTGTACCGTTTCTTGTTTCTTCCATCCCACCCTCTCTCTCACTCTCCACCACCGCGTCCGTTCTTTCCCTCAATATATCCAAGTAAAGAAGACCGCGGTTGCGGAACACCAAGTACCTGAGCGACTTCACGTTTGGCGACAAGAACGATATATCGTCGGGCGCCTGGTTCAACCCGCCGTTCTGCACCCCGCGGATGAAGTCAAGCTCTTCGTGGTAGTGATTCGACAACACGTCCAACTTGAACAACTCGTCGTACAAGTGGTACGCTTCGGCGAGGTCTCCCAATTGGTGGAGGCGGAGCGCTTCCTGGAATATTTTGAAGGCCTGCTCGACCTGGAGCTCTCGCGAGTGCTCCTCCTCGAGGTCTTTCTTGCTCAATGCTGGGTCTTCCGTTAGGTTGAGCGGCACGAAAGCGGACATGTGTGTTTGGAAGTGAAAAAGATATGCAGGAGAAAAAGGAAAAGAGTAGAGGAATGATAATGGGTGATATAATTTTCGCGATTGAGATGTTCAATTGTGTGAATAGTATAATGAATTATGGCGATTGAGATGATCGATTAGGAGAATAGTGGTACAATTATTAGCGATTAACATTAATAGTTTGATTAGGAGAATAGAGGATCATAAAGAGTTGAGTAGCAGTTCGTATATCAGAGTTGAGCAGTTCGGAAAGAGTTGAGGAGCAGCTCATCGTAAAGCATTGCGTGAGCGGCAGATGGTGGTTTAAAAGTATCAAGAATGAAATGAGACCTATGATACTTTACACTTGCATGAGACTTTTCGAATTGCCTTGATCAAATGTTCATTGCATTGGTTAAAGTTTCAAATGAAATGACACCGAGACTTTTCAACTTGCTTTGATCAAATACACATCAATTGCGTTGGTTTCAGAGTTGACAAGCCTTGGGATTTAAAAGGTGCCTTAGTGGAGCGAATGTAAACTACCAGCGCTACTCGTTACTGCCAAAACCAGAAAAGCGCTCAATAAACTGTTCTCGGAAGGTAGCAGTTCATCCATCTCAGGAGTCTGTACAAGCTTTTTACAACAGATCTTCATAATTATGTTGAAAACAACGTTTTTAAATTGTTCTCCCGAATATCACTCATTAAGTAGATGAAGTTGTATAAATATTTCCTCTTTTTTATTAATGATGCTTCATCACCATATCGTTTATCTATGCAATGCTGCAAGCGTCAAAATCTGCTCCACCAATACGCACTTTAGCATACCTAATCAAAACTGTGCTCATACCACGGTTTCGATGTCACACGGTACTATTCTCTCATTTCTCTCTTCTCCTATTGTGTCACTTTTCATCTGCCAAGCCAGACGTTATCTGATAAGCCCCATAAATATTGCATAATAAAATCTACAACTACTCATGCTCATATTACGTCTATTACTCCAAATACTATACAGCCATCCCCAATTACCTGTAATCTAAAATTATCTCGTAGCATCTCCTTGCCTTTCTACCTTCTTTACCTCATATTTCCACCTCCCTCATACTTCCTCATACTTTATCTTCCCTTCAAATTTCCTCAGATTTCTCCTTTCCCTCATATTCTATCTTGGCCTCATATTTCCTCAGATTTCTCCTTTCCCTCACTCTCCTCCTTCTCAAACTCCACACTCTCCTGCTCCTTCGCCAACTTCTCCTCCCTCAAAATCTTCCTTCCCCCCGTCAACAACCAGTATATCTGCGAGGCTGCAATGCCAATTTCCATCACAAGCACAATCGCATACAACACCATGCTCATGATGTCCATGGTTCCAAACACTACCGACAACAACGAGAGAAACGCACCCATCGAGTCTAGGAAGATAAACACAAAGTTGATCCCCACCACACGGCCCCTCCGCTTGGCAAGCTCAAAGTACGGGGGAACAAGCCCCACAGCCAACAACACCAGCGCCACAATCCCCACAATGAGAAGCGGCCAGTGCGTACCGTGTCTGTAGACAGGACGCAACCAAACAATGAACCCAGCCTCAAGTCCCACACTCACCGCCAAAAACGTCCCCACGATGATCGCCAATTTCTTCTTCGGCAAACGGCACGGGGGGTAGTAGAGTGTTTGCACCCACGAAACCGTGCAGAACAATGTGAACAACTGCGGCTGTACCTTCAACGGTATCGACCCGTCCGTACCAAAGAAGTAGATCGAAAACGGTATTCCACTTGCTGCCCAGAAGAACATCATAAGCGGAGGAAGACCCTCGCAGTCTTTTCTGCGGTAGTTGACTATGATCTGTGGGATCAACTGAATACACCATAGAATGGTACCTATCGTGCCAAGCACGTTCTCAGCTACTGCATTGTACATCTTGTGGTTAGAAATGTGCACAAGACATTTACTTATATATCTCAGTTTCTTTTGCTAAAAAAAGAAATTGTGGGAAGCACATACCTAATAGAAAAGGCGCGCAATCGGAGCGAATTACCAAATGTGGTAGACTGTCACTGCAATCATTCTAATTCTATCCATAGTAATAGAAATGGCTATACTTGCTAATAGAAATGTCTGTACATGCTAATAGAAACGTCAATGCTAATAGAATATCTAAACATCCATGCTAATAGAATATCTAAACATCCATTCCTAATAGAAATGTCTATACATGCTAATAGAAATGTCTAAACATCCATATTAATAAAAAATTCTATCCATCGCATAAGAGATCGGCATACAAGATTCTCTAATTATCCATACTATTGAGCCCTCTCTAGTTCCCTCTATTATCCTCCATACTATTAAGTCCTCCAACATCCTACTCCAGCTCATACTGAAACCCAAACTCTTCCTCCTCATCCTGTATCCGCTCCTCTTCGCCCGAGTCAATAACCACCCCCTCTTCGCTCTCCACGTTACCCTCCTCCGCAGAATTTGTGCCCTCTGTATTAGAGTCACGTGCACCATCCCCGATTTGGAATGTGTAGCCGTGCGGTGGGTTTGTGATGCCCTGATTTTCGTATACTGGAAGATCCTCTGAGACGAGCGTTTGTGTGTGTTGAGATAGCCCACCTATTGACTCTGTGTTTGGTGTGTTGTCCACTGTACTTTTTTCGGCAGTCTGCTGTGGTTTCTTTTGTTCTTCTAGCTTCTCGTTTGGAGAAGGTTTTTCCGCAGCCGCTTGATTGCCGATTGCTCTTATCCTATCGGGTCTTTCATCTGGCATTGTGATATCGGTTCTTTCCTTTGGTACCGTGATATCGGGTCTTTCCTTTGGTATCGTGTTATCGGGACTTTCCTTTGGTATTGTGATATCAGCTCTTTCATCCTCTGGCATGATATCGGGTCTTTCATGCTTTGGTATGCTATCAGCTCTTTCATACGGTGTGTTAACAGCTCTTTTTTCGGGTATTGTACTAACTGCTCTTCTGGTATCCTCTTGTGGACTTTGGATGATTCGGTCTTGTCCGAGAGCTACTTCTGAACCATTACTTTGTGCCTCAGGTCTCTGCTTTCCCTCTCTTGTTGGAGCGTACACCAAGTTTCCTTCTTCGTCCAACTGAAAGTCGCTATCGGGGAGATCTTCGGAGTCAAGCAGGGGAGATTTGAGGCTCTCAGCGACAGAGTCGCTTGAGGCGTTATTGGTGATGAATCCACCGGATTTCAAACCGTCATGAGCGATTCCACCAGAGTCTTCATTGATGAAACCGCCTTCTCCACTGTTGTCTTCATCCAAACTGCCTTTGATAAATCCACCAGATTCTTCAAATCCACCAGATTCTTGAATCCCACTAGAGTCACTGTTTATAACTCTACCAGATTCACTGTTTATAAATCCACCAGATTCACTGTTTATAAATCCACCAGATTCATCGTTTATGAATCCACCAGATTCATCGTTTATGAATCCACCAGATTCATCGTTTATGAATCCACCAGATTCATCGTTTATGAATCCACCAGATTCATCGTTTATGAATCCACCAGATTCATCGTTTATGAATCCACCAGATTCATCGTTTATGAATCCACCAGATTCATCGTTTATGAATCCACCAGATTCATCGTTTATGAATCCACCTTCGTCTTCCTTGACGAATCCACCAGCTTCATCATTTATAAATCCCCCTTCGTCTTCGAATCCGCCAGACACATCGTTCACAAACCCACCAGATTCCTCAAAACCACCAGGTTCATTCATGAAACCACCAGACTCCCTAACAGAGTCATCGTTCATAAATTCCCCACCCCTCGGATCATAATAATCACTTTCAGATTCGTTCTCATCCTCCGAATACACACTAAAATCACTCTCACTGTCATCACTCACCCTCCTCCTCTTCTTTTGATTCCCACTAAGATCATTCCCCACCCTTTTCTCGGAATCCACCTCGCCGAACTGCCTGTTCAACCGCGACTGGATCCGCAACTTTGTCAAAAAGTACTTCCAGTTCTTCAACAGGTTCAACTTCCAAACCTGTCGCAGCTCCTCCGCCAACTCCTCCTCCATAACATCCACAATCAACCGGACCGCCTCCTCATACTCCTTCATAACAACTATCCCCCCCTCCTTCACCTTGGGCGCTCGCGTGAGTGTTCGCGACTTGTTGGAAAAGTCAAACGCAACCACAGCACGGGCATAGTCAACACCCGCTGCACGTGCTGCCTTCTCCAACACCTTCAAATCGTGTTCTCCCGCCTCTATATACGCACCGTTCTCAGGCAACATCGTCGGGGTGTACAAGTCTATGTTCCCAAAGGCATTCTTCGGTACCACCCCGCCGACAATTTCAGGGGGAACGAACATCTGTGTTTGAAACTCGGCATAGAGCCGCGTTTCTTCAATCTCGCCATCCTCACCAGCCTTCCCGTTTCTCACCTTCAATGCCTGTGCACCAACTTTCAAAACTCGCCCACGCATATACCACGCTTTCGCAGAACGGAGCAAGTACACGTGCGAGCGCTTGTACACGGGAATAGTAGAGTCGGCTTTGCTGCGTAATCGAAACATGCCGCACTTGCTGCTAGGGTCTTTCGGGTATATCACCTCATTCTGTTTCAATTGCAGCTCCAACACGTACAATGGGTGGTTTTTGAAGTCCTGGACATTGTTAGGCATGCCCTCTGCCAAGTCCCTGTCTCTGAACTCCTTCAACTCGGCAATATCGAAGGACCTCATGGTCGTTCGCTTGTTCAATGTCCGCAAGACTTTTTCGTACCAGTACTGGTCCTCCTCCAGCCTGTGTCCTATTCTCTTCTTGACGACTTTCAGGTTGTACGACAGCGTGTACCGTCTGGTCACGTCCTTGACACCGCCCCACCTGTCAAATGCCAACACGTAGTACACGTGCGACTTGAGCGCGACCTCAAACTTCAGTTTTCGCCTCATGGGGCATGTTTCCATGGACTTTATAACTGTGCAGTCGATGCTGACCCATTTCTTCAGGAACGGGTTCCACACTTCGGCCCAGAAGAAGGGAAATCCAAGGTAGTCGGGGTTTAATGGGAGTTCTTTTTTTGGGGTGGTGGATGCTGTACGAGCGGACTGGATAAGCCTGTTTCTGTTGCTTAGGGACATGTCACTAGTACGCTCCCTATCATCAATATTGTTCTTCCTATTATCAATATTTTCCCTGTTGGCGCTCTCCCTATTCTCAATATTGTTCTTCCTCTTCTCATCCTTCCTCCCATCAATATTCTCCTTGTTGCTCTTTTCACTAATCTGCGTGTAGTCCGGTGGCTGCAACGAGCAAACCAAACGCGCATTCAAACCTATCAGACGGAACAACGCCACTAGGCCCTGCGAAGCAACGTCTCGCGATCCGCGTCTCTCTATTATCAACTGCCTAAACTTCTCTATCGTGAGATTTCTGTCGCAGTTGCGCTGCTGCACCGATAACTCAGACCAGTCCTTGCGAACGAGCCCATCGCCACTTATCCTGAACTTCTTGGTGTACGTCTCAAGCACCGCTTTTAAACCGTCGAGAAACCGCCGCGTTTTCACCGGTGTGATTAGGCTGCGAGTTTCGCGGCTCTCAAAGAAGAGCAGTTTGACTTTGGGAGGGACCCACGTCTTAATTTCAGCGAGTTCCTTGTCATTGATCCAGTTGTTGCGGATGGTGCAGTGTAGCGCCATGAACGCGATGTACATCTGGTGAATTACGCGTCTTCTTTCGCGTTCTTCTTTTGATATGGTTGTGAACTTGCGGACTTTTGGTTTGGGAGGTACTTTGTGCGCATTGATTGCAATAGTGAATGCGGGTTTATCTAGGTTCACATCTTCGAAGTCATCGTCCAGGTCGGATCCGTTGAAGACTTCCTTCATCGTCATTGCTTTCATTTCATATTCTTCGTCATCATCGTAATCATCATGTTTCTCATTATTAGTCAATCCTTTGATTCCCTCACCTTTTTCCATATCCTCTTCAATCTCTTCATCATTCTCTTCTTTCTCTCTCTCTTTGTTTTCTTCTCTCTCTTTGCACTCTTCTCTATCTCTCTCTTTATTCTCCTTATGTTGCGCAATCACATCCTCGTACTCCTCACTCGAAACATCGATAATCTCCAGATCAACAGGCACCGGAGTGCGCTTGCGACGTCTCCTGGCCGATATAGGCGCCTTTTTCACCGATTCACGCAACAAGTCATCGTAGATCTTGCCGTTTGCAGCCATGCCATAATTGTGAAATAAAAGTACTTTTTTATCAAAAGATTCACCACATAACATTCACCGTTGGACCACATGCCGCGACTATCGGTACGACACTTGCACCGAGCGGCCGACCGGAGCCACCGGAACCTATTCAGCTCATTGGTCCACAAAAACGAGCGGTTTGGGCAGCGCATACCCATCCAGCCCTCGCTACTGCACTGGCCGGTGTACCTCCAGGCGCGAAAAGAGAAGAGAGAGTGCGAATGGAAGGCGGAGAAGCTCCTGGGAGCCAAGCGCTTGGAACCGGCGTTGTTTGGCGTGATTGCAGGGTTGGAGGGGGTAGATGGACATGGTAAGGCAAAGGGAGCTAAGATACAAGGAACTGAGATCCATGGGACTGAGATGCAAGGAACTGAGATACAAGGGACTCAGATACAAGGGACTGAGACACAAATAACTGAGATACAAGGAACTGGCATACAAGGAACTGACATACGGGAAACTAATATAGAAGGTACTGAGATACAAGGAGCTGAGGTAGTGCTTCAAGGAACTCAAATAGAAGGGTCTCCAGGATCTCTGCCTCAAATTGAAGGCTCTTTACAAGACTTTAAACAGTCCATCTCACCATACATGCAAACACTCACATCTGCGAACCTAGTCAAGCCAAAGTCCACATCCAATCCAGATTCCCTATCACAGCCACTCTACACGCTCCATACCATCTTCAAAAAAGAGAAATACACACCCGAGGACCTTGCAGCGTGGATATTGAGCTTCAACGCACCCACTGTGACTTTGGCGTGCGAGCACTTGACGAATCTCAGCCGAATACCGCTGTGTGTGGTTGTGGATCTAGTCAGACGAACGCCATTGTCTGCAAACGAGTTGGATCTCCAGTGGGACCTCTGGGCACAGTACCTTCCGAACGTGGCCAACACTTATCTCCACAAGGAAGCGCAAATCAAGTCGGCACTAGACAATTTGGCGTACTACTCCGTGAAATACCGGCCGCAGAACGTCGCGAAGGTGTTGAGCACCTCGCTCGGGTACTTTGGCAAGCGCATGATGGGTGTGGAGTATCTCAACCTGTTGATCTGGGAGGTGTCGCGGTTTCATTTTTTGAGTGGGAATGCGGAGGGGTTTGCAAAGGCACTAGAGGTGTTGGTGGGGTATTTGAGGAGCGCAGGGAATAAACGAATAAGGAACAAGAATGATGGAGGGATAAAAGAGACAAGAAATGGTGGAAGAGATGGGATTAAAGATGATGGAAGGATCAGTGATGAAGGGATGAAAGAGACAAGAAATAGTGGAAGCGATGGGATACAAAACCATGGAAGAGACCATGAGAATGACGGAGATTGGAAGACAAGGGATGATGAAGAGACAATTCAAAAGAACACAAGAAATGACGAAGAGATAATTCAAAAGAACACAAGAAATGATGAAGAGATAATTCAAAAGAACACAAGAAATGATGAAGAGATAATTCAAAAGAACACAAGAAATGACAGAAGAGATGGGAACAGAAACAACGGAAGTGATTATGGGAATAATGAAAGATATGCCGCGAGAAGTCATGGAAAAAACGACAAAGCAGCTTTCAATGATGAAAGGCATCATGCCACTAGAAATCATGGAAATGATAAAGCAGCTTTTCTTGCCTTCCGCTCATACATGGGAATCATCATCACACTCCACCGAAACAGCCGTCTGCACAAACTCATGGAGAACGTGGAGCGACGCTTTTTTGACGGCAAAACCGCACTCACCAACATGGACTACGTCACCTACAACGTTGGCAAGATCATGCTATCGACTTCGCCTGAAGAGTTGCTCGTAAACTTCAACAAACTGCAAAAGTACGCGGACTCGCTGTTGATATGGGTGGCCCTATTGCGCAAACTCGACGAGTTCGGCGTGCTCACGGAGGACAGGCTGATCAAGGTGTGCGAGATGATCTGCACACGGTCCACAGCGCTCACGGCCACTGTGTTCAAGTTGCTCTTGAAGCCGTTTGTGGGTTTGTCGAAGTTGGATGGTTTTCTCCAGATGTTGCCGCAGGATGTGGTGAGGAAGAATATGGATATTGTGATTCCGGTGTATTTGGGGATGGTGTATGCCAATTACAAGGGGAGGGTAAAAGTGCAGTATCAGGTGTGGGATGAAAAGATGAAGGGTGGGAGTACCGATTCGCTTTCATACAAGGGCTTTGAGAGTCCGCATGCGTATGCTAGACACTTGTACACTATTGCACCGCGAAGGACGAGTGCTCTCATTGGGGCAATGCTACAAGGCGAAGCAATAGCGAATCCACAAGGTGTTTATGCGTTGTACCAGCTGGAGTTGAGTGGACAAACGCCATCGGAGGCGTGTTTGCTAGCACTTATACTGGCGTCCACCAAGGCGACCAGTTCTGGGTCGTGTATCACGTGGGGCAAGTTGTACGCGCCACAGGTGGCGATCCACGAGTTCAAGACACACGTGTGCGAGGAGATGCGGGTGCTGAACGGCACATGGCAGGCGTATATACGGATGCTCCGCAAGTACGAGTACACGGGCGAGTTGGCGGGGTTGATCCGGTGGTGGGAGGAGAGCGAGTACACGCCAAACAAGCGGACGTTGATGGAGTTGTTGGGGCTGTTGCCGGTGGAGCACAGCAGGCGGTATATTCAGCATTTTGGGGGGGTCAAGAGTGAGTGGGAGTGGCCAACGGAGGGGGAGTTTGAGAAGAGAAACCACGAATGATAAGCAAGTACAAATGAGTGGTAATAGACAGAACGAGTACAAGTACAAATGAGTGGTAATAGAATGATGGCCACGAATGTGGCAATAGGCAGAGGGTTTTGAATGATCGAAGTCAAAGAGGTGACTAGTTGTTGAATGGCGTATTCGGTTTTGATCGAAGACAAGAGGTGACTAGTTGTTGAATGGCGTATTCGGTTTTGATCGAAGAAAAGAGGTGACTAGTTGTTGAATGGCGTATTCGGTTTTGATCGAAGAAAAGAGGTGACTAGTTGTTGAATGGAATATTTGGTTTTGATCGAAGACTAAGAGGTGACGAGTTGCTGAATGGAATATTTGGTTTTGAATGTCTGGTCACATAAAGAGTAATAGGACTATGAGAATGATGGCATATTCGGTTAAATGATCAAAGCCATATCAAGAAGTAATGGAACACGACTATGAGAGTGGGGACTGGTGAAAAAGGAGCAACATGCATTAATAGAATTATAGATTGAAAGTGTAGATGTTTAGGGAATCACATGTAAACTGTGATCACGTGAACACAGATGATCACATGGATGGTGACGGTAAACTTATAGCTGAGAGTACTGGAGCTGAGTTTTTCAGGTGGGTGCAAGTGATCTATGATGAACACTATTTTTTGAGTGGTCTTCAATACAGCTACAATCTTCAATATAAAGACATACTAGCGGTTATTCACTCTTTTCACACGACGTTATCAATCGTATTCGTATGAACCTATCAAACGCACGCGTACACTAAATGAACACATTCATCAAGTCTGTTCCAAGTACTGTATTTACTCATACTCAATAAGACAGTCTCAGTTATTAATTGGCCGTATTCTCCATCCTCACATTCAAACCATTCGTTCTTCGTACACATTGAATCAAACATGTAACCACTCTTCCGACTCGCTCATTCGAACCAAACATCGTACCATTCGTTCTTCGTACTCAAATCAAACATCTAACCACGCTTCCGACTCGCTCATTCGAACTTCGTACCCACTCGCGCTCGTCCAATCAAAATCCTCCCCAAATCCGACCCCACAAAAAATATCTTGCAACAAAAAACTTACATCCACATCATGTTGAGATACGCCCGCCCCTCCGTTTCTTTGAGACAGTTCTCGTCCACTGCTACCAGACTCTCCACCAGAGTCGAGAGCGACGCCTTTGGCGAGATCGAGGTCGATTCCACCAAGTACTACGGAGCACAGACTGCCAGATCGAAGATGAACTTCAAGATCGGTGGCCCGGCCGCCCGGATGCCAATCCCCGTCGTGCGTGCCTTTGGTGTGCTCAAGAAGTCTGCTGCCATCGTGAACGAGCAGTTGGGCGCATTGGACCCGAAGTTGTCAGCCGCCATCCAGGAGGCCGCTACCGAGGTTGCCGAGGGTAAGTTGGATGACCACTTCCCCTTGGTCGTATTTCAAACCGGTTCCGGTACGCAGTCCAACATGAACGCCAACGAAGTCATCTCCAACAGGGCGATCGAGATCCTTGGCGGTGTCATGGGCACCAAGCAGCCGGTGCACCCGAACGACCACTGCAACATGTCGCAGTCGTCGAACGACACGTTCCCAACTGTGATGCACATTGCTGCTGTCACTGAGATCTCGCACTCGTTGATTCCCGAGTTGACACAGTTGCGCGACGCGTTGCAGGCCAAGTCGGACGAGTTCAGCGACATCATCAAGATTGGCAGAACCCACTTGCAGGACGCGACCCCGTTGACGTTGGGCCAGGAGTTCTCGGGATACGTCCAGCAGTTGACCAACGGTATCGAGCGTGTGGAGAAGACGCTCCCTAACCTCAAGTTCTTGGCGCAGGGTGGCACTGCCGTCGGCACTGGGTTGAACACCAGCAAGGGCTTCGATGTGAAGATTGCCGAGGAGGTGTCCAAGTTGACTGGGTTGGACTTCCAGACCGCGCCAAACAAGTTTGAGGCGTTGGCTGCGCACGATGCGATTGTCGAGGCGTCGGGTGCGTTGAACACGGTCGCGGCGTCGTTGTTCAAGATTGCGAACGACATCAGGTACTTGGGTTCGGGTCCGAGATGCGGCTACGGCGAGTTGTCGTTGCCGGAGAACGAGCCGGGTTCTTCGATCATGCCGGGCAAGGTGAACCCCACGCAGAACGAGGCTTTGACGATGGTGGCCACGCAGGTGTTTGGCAACAACGCTGCGATCACGTTTGCGGGTGCGTCGGGTCAGTTTGAGTTGAATGTGTTCAAGCCTGTGATGATTTCGAACTTGCTCTCGTCGGTGCGCTTGCTTGCAGATGGCAGTAGGTCGTTCAGGGAGCACTGCGTGGAGGGCATCACTGCCAACAGGGAGAAGATTG
Organism: [Candida] loeiensis; assembly: GCA_030563775.1. NCBI lineage: Eukaryota > Fungi > Ascomycota > Pichiomycetes > Serinales > Debaryomycetaceae > Kodamaea > [Candida] loeiensis. The sequence goes on along the minus strand of JAJMKD010000010.1, from coordinate 442,014 downwards.
ACAAGCTCTTGCACGAGAGTTTGATGTTGGTGACTGCGTTGAACCCGAAGATTGGGTACGACGCTGCTTCGAAGACGGCCAAGAACGCGCACAAGAAGGGGTTGACGTTGAAGGAGAGTGCATTGGAGTTGGGTGTGTTGACGGAGGAGGAGTTTGACCAGTGGGTGAGGCCGGAGAAGATGATTGGCCCAAAATAATTCTCATGGAGCGAAGTACTTGAGTCATGGTACGAAGTGACATGAGACTTATCAACTACGATTTAACTAATCTCGTGTTGGTGAACCTGAGAATATGTACTCTCATGTGAACGGAGTGAACATGAGCAGTATGGACAACTACGACCTAATCTGAGCGGATCCAACTTGAACATAACGTGAGAAGTATGAACTATTCCAACTAGAAGTATGAAAATGGGAGCGACGGAACGTGAACAAAGTGAACATGAGGGAGTAGAACTTTTCGGACAAGGAGTATGATTATAGTAGCGACAGAAAGTGAACGAAGTGAGCATGAGGAAGTATAACTATTCGAACAAGAAGTATGATGATAGTAGCGGCAGAATGTGAACGAAGTGAACATGGGGGAGTATATTTATTCGAACAAGAAGTATGACAGGAGTGCCGTAGACAACGAGATCAGGATTTTGACGAATGGACGCGATGATGTGGATGGGCTATTATCAAGGAGTTAGCGTGAATGCTATGGTGTATCAAGTAAGAGAGTAATGATTGCTAATCCTGCAACAAGTGTAAATAAGTGAATGTGAGCGACTAATATATCTGAAGGACCTAGTAGAATAAAATATGTACATGTTGAATAAATAAGACAACTGTAGGTTTCAGAGAATAGAAGAATAATAGATGTAGATGTTAATTAAATAAGAAAGTAGGTTGTCGAATGTTGCGGCCTTTAATATAAAAAAGACAACCGCAGGTTGTACAAGTTCCAAACGGAGATTGTAAAATCTGAGAAGATAACAGTAGGTGCAAATTGAAGAGTGATAAACAAGCCATCCGGTATGGTCATAAAAACATAACCGCAGGATAAGTCACAATGGAGACGTTCAAAGGTTGCAAAATCTAGGAAACAACGCAAATGTCCACAACGCCAAAAGTGCTATCATTGACGAAGCGCTGAAAATTTCAGATGACGATGATAGTGCTCGTTCGTTTTATGTTCAAAAATGACGTATGTTCAATTTGCAACCCGATAATTTCCAATTGAATGTCGATCTCAAAATCAGTCAAAAGCGATCTTACGTTAATTAATTTCTGCTTTGTGTTCTTCGTGGTTGCGTTTCAGGACATAGTACTGATTAGCTTTAAAGTGCCGCTGATAAGAACTTGTTTAGAGTGCATTTGACTGTCCCGATCTTCTTTGCTCACCTTGATACAATCTCAACATCATTCATTTTCTTTCAATCTTGCTTGAGCTATTGGTTTATCGGGTTCTGTTTTCCTGATTACTGTGTGCTCTAATCTTTGTTTTCTACCCTTCCTGATTACTGTGTGCTCTAATCTTTGTTTTCTATTCCTTCCTGATTACTGTGTGCTTCTATTTCTTCCTGTTTCTTATTTCGTCCTGTTGTATTTCTTATTCTTTTCTTCCTTGCGTATTGTATTTTCCTACTGATGTCCCTCTCCAACATCCTACAACACATCAACAAAAAGGGCCAGATACAGCGACCCACCACCACCAGCTCCAATGTACTGAGCACAACCAGCCAAAGTAGACCCACATCCAGCGGTCCGCGTGTGGTGGACCCCGTCGTCGCTATGCTCAAAGAAAAGCGGCGCTTGGAGAAGGGCAAATTGGAGCAAGAAAGGCGAGAAAAGAAGGGATTACCGCCAAAGAAGGAGCCAAAGAAGGCAGAAAGGCCAAGAGAGAAGCCAAAGGAGAAGCCAAAGGAGAAAGTAGAACAAAAGGTGACAAGAAAACCCATGCCAAAGAAGAACTTTAGCGATCTCATGAAGAGAGCATCAACTATCGACCAATCAAAGCTTTCGATTCTGTTGAAGAAGAGCAGCAGTCCAGAGAAGAAAGAGGCAGGAAGAAGAGAGGGAGGAAAGATGTACGGAGGAAAAGAAGGAGCAAGGAACAATGGAGGAAAAGAGGGAGCAATGAATAATGGAAGACTTGATGCAAGAATCAAAAACGACAGAATAAATAATAGAGAGGGAAGAAGCAGAAATGAAGGAAGAGATAATAGAGATGGAAGAAGCAGAAATGAAGGTAGAGATAATAGAGATGGAAGAAACAGAAACATAACAGAGAGAAAGAAACCTCAACCCGAAAGGAGCGCCAAACCGCTCCCCATAAGAGCACCATCAGAAGCACTCCAGAAGAAGTTGAAGTCGAAAACCAAAATTCCAAGCAAAAAGGCTCAGTATAACGAAGAGGAGGAGAATTCTGAGGAGTACGACGAGGAAATGGACGATTTTGTGGTGTCTGACGAGGAAGAGGAGCGCAAATCGGCGCGCGACTACGACAGGGACGAAATCTGGGCAATCTTCAACAAAGGGCGCAAGCGGACACACCACGACTACGACGACGATTCGGACGACATGGAGGCTACAGGTGCGGACATTTTCGAGGAGGAAATGAGGTCGAAGAGGGCTGCGGAGTTGGAGGATAGGAGAGAGGCGGAGGAGGAGCAGAAGAGGGCGGAGATGAAGAGGAGAAGGTTAGGGAGGTAATACAATGGAGTGTGAATAGTTCTGGTATGAAAAGGCCTAATAGGGATACGGAATGTTGAGGCGGTCTGAGAGTCAATACAAGGCTATCGCAATGTGTCATACGAAAGTTCGTATACTTCAACTAATTCGAAGCATAAGGTGTCATAAAAATGTGCAACGGGCTATACATGTGATATGACCGATGTGCTATTCATGTGTCATATGTTCAAGGAGCTGCATGTGCCATAAAAATACCAATATGAGCTATACTCATAGAAGTTTGAACAGCTGACTAAAAAGAGGCAGAATCACATGATGGCAGAAAGGAAATAAAATATTGAAAGAAACTTGGAGTAAGAACAATAAGGTGAGAACTGACTTCAAAAGTTAGCTGAAACTGACAATTGAATGTGGAGGAATGTTAAAATTATCAGTCAAGGGGTCAATGCAAATCCATATTGAATATTAAAATTATCAGTCAATGTGTCAATGCAAATTCATATTGAATGTTAAAATTATCAGTCAATGCAAATTCATATTGAATATCAGTCAATTGGTCAATGCAATTTCATATTGTGACTGGGTCTCAGAGGGACCAACAATAGCATATAATGATTAATATGAACACGTAGAAGGCTTACCGGATGGTACGGCATTTGACGAAGATGACTGGGATTGAATTTCTAGAAGGCTGATCCTGCTTTTGAGGCTTGATATTAAGTTGCTTGGAAATCTCTCAACTTTACCATCTTATTTATTTCGTTACCGGGGTATCACTTTTTCAACTTTACCATCTTCTTCCGATAACAACCTCTTCGCTGTTTTGTCCTCGATCTCTATTCAATTGTCTTGCCGTATTTCCTATGCTAACCTAAATTTTCTCTACTTGTGTTCCACATTTTCTGCGAAAAGTTCGTATGGACTCACAACTCCGCAAAGAACTCCGAAGAGATGCCTACTCGATCAAAAACCGACTCCAACTGATCATATACGACTCAAAATTCGTGGCAGAGTGCTCTGCCCAGCCCGAACTTGCCAACCTACCTCTCATTCCCAACGAACGCTGCGGACCCTGGTACACCCCACAGTACACCGATACCACCTACTTCAAGTCCACGGACGGCCACACAAACGAATGGAGCTTTTCCTTTAGAAGGCTAAACATGCACTTGCTACCCATAATCGGGTCCTCCGGCGGATTTGTCAGCGTTGACTCCACCAGAAAGGGCAAATTGTTGCCCGATGCGCTCCTGAAGACTATCCCCATATGGTGTGCGGTAGTCAACAGCATAATGTACGACGAAATGAGTGAGATTGATCTTTTGAGTGAACTTGGGGTTGAAGCTGAATCCGCAGATGCTGAGTTTGTACTCCGCTTGAAAAAGGACAACTGGGTCCGCACTCCAAGAGAAATGGTATCGATAAATGAGCACAACCAAATAGTGCAAAGGATACCCGGTTTTGTCAAGGATGTGGTGCGCTTGGGGTTGTTCAGCTCAGATTCGTGCGTTCAAATGCTTGGAAAGCGCAAGCCACTCATGCCGAGCTGGTGGTATCCTGGGTGCAAAAAGCTCGAAGAACGCTCGGACTCGTTCTACTTTGCGGAAACCGAAAGCAAAGCGTACTACTCGATTGCATGCCTCTCTGCGTCCAGCAAGACGTTGAAAAAGGTCTCCAAACCGTACTGCTCGTTTGAGTACGTGCAAGGCGCGGGCGATGATCACGAAATGTGGGTGAAGGATGTGTGTGGGGGAAAACTCACACCGAAGTTGTTCTGGGAGATGAGCGAGGGAATTTTGGAACCGTCGGGGTATATCCTGCAAGATTTGAGTGAGGTGGAGCTTTTGAAGCGTATGAATGACTACAAGGGTGCTGAGAAAAGCTCTGCTATTGAAAGCAGCGAGATTGGAAAAACTGGGATCTCGTTTGGGGTAATACTGGGGGACGTGGAGTATGCACAGGTGGAGAAGTATGGAAATGTGGTGGTCTTCAGTACAAAGTTTGCAGTGACGGAAAAGGAGCATTCGGGAAAGTTTGCAGTGACAGAAAAGGAGCATTCGGGAAAGCTTTCAGTGAAGGAAAAGGAGCAATCGAGTCAATCCCCTGTCATTCTTCAATACAAAGTGGAACCCAACAAGAAAGGCTCTAAAGAGCTTCGGTTTGTACTACCAAAGGTGATTCCGCAGATAGATGTCGACAAAACCACTCTCGTGTTGTGCGAGACTGGGGATGACATCAGTTGTGGATGCGTTTTGAGCTTGCTTTGCAAGTATTTTGATCTTGAGTGGCAGAGGGCGGAGGGTAGAGCTAATAAGGATATTATAAAGAGGCATTTGAGTAAGTTGGCTGAGGCTAGGAGGGTGAACCCGAGCAGGAACACGTTGCAGAGTGTGAATACGTATTTGATGGAGAGGTAATCGATACTTCACGAGTATCGTGAGCGAGCATAAGAGGATGGTGATTTTCACGAGTGTCGCGAGAATAATAGAATGATCACTGAACTTGAAATCCTGGGCGAGCATAATAGAATGATAGACTCACTAATTTAAATGCCAGGGTGAGCAAAAGAGAATGATAGACTGACTGACTTGAATGTCAGGGCGAGCATAATAGAATGATTATCTCTCAGTTCCTGAGAGGTAACGTAAATACATTATCGACCTGGTGCAAAAAGCTGGAATTGCAAAGGAAGAAGATTGCAAATTGCGATATGACGTTTACTAATTTTCTTCATTTTTGTGCGTTCGATGAGCTGTTCTCGGTAGCATATTCTCACCTCATTTATTGAAGCATGATTTTATGGATGTATTTATTGAAAACGTGTTGCTCGTCGAAGTCCCTTCATCACTCCAAACATCAAACATCTCGGAACTCATCAAAACTCCAAACATCAAACAACTCGGAACGCAGTCTTCAAAGCAAGTCCTATCATATGACACATTGCTTTCCATACATGATAGGCTTGTGTGGATGTCCTTCTCGAAGTGCTTTGGAATAAGTATTCTCGAAGTGTGTCTTGGAGTATGAAGTATGCTTCATTTTGTAACTTTTTCGTTGTCGCAAATATCCCGATTGGGATGCTAGTGGCCCGTCTGGAAAGTGACTTAGCACAGTACAAGTTAGTACGCAATCCCCTTAGGCTACCTGGACGCACGGTGATCAAGGCCAGTCTAAAGCACTATCCAGAAAAGGCGATGAGAGTGCAGCGGACATAACTTGAAGTGGGAAACCAAACATGAAGCAGATTGTTCATGTTGATGGTAATATGTAGAACTATGAACCAAGTTGTTCATGTTGATGGTAATATGTAGAACTATGAACCAAGTTGTTCATGTTACTATGGTAATATGTAGAAAATGAACCAAGTTGTTTTGTTACTGTGGTAATATGTAGAACATGAACCAAGTTCATCTTACTGTGGTAATGTGTAGAACATGAGCCAAGCTGTATTGTTAAGTGTTTACACCTGTGAGTCATGGACCTAGCAGTCGGCGATATACCCAGATGGTCATGTTCTACACAACAGTCCATTCGTCACAAACACTAGCATTGTAATTACATGATGAATATCCACATCTCCCCGGATATAAACGCGGACATATACCACAATTTCCAGGTCTCCTGCAATCGCGGACATATACCACATTGTCCAGATCTCTTCAGCTTAGCCCGATCCGTATTTTGCACAAGCTCCGATATCCCAAATTAGAACCGATTCCGAAGCAAAACAAGCCAGAAAATTCACTGTCAGATTGACACATACTCGTTCATATTACCACAGTTCTTAAAAAATATACCGAGATCAAACCTAAACTGTGATACACATTCCCGCAGTAATTCCTACCCACCGCACTCCCCAAAACCACACTTATCATTTGCACCCCACCCTCATATCCTTTCAAATTGTGGCATACCAGCCACACGTAGTACTTAAAGAGCAGACATCACTTCAAAAAGGGTATCGACAGTTAACAACTAGACAGTAAACAACAAATCCTACAATGGCCATTCCAACATTCACCTTAAACGACGGAAACACCCTCCCCGCAATCGCCTACGGCACAGGAACCAAATGGTTCAAGTACGGGCAAGAAGCCACCAACGCCGAGCTCGTCAAGTCGGTCGAGCTCGCCATTGATTCTGGATTCACCCACATCGACGGCGCGGAGGTCTACAACACCGACAAGGAAATCGGGCTTGCAATCAAGGGAAAGAAGAGAAGCGATCTTTTTATCACCGATAAGTTCTTGGTCGTTAAGGACGGCCCTGTCAAGCTGATCCACGCCAATCCCTACGAGGGCTTGAAGGCCGCACTCAAGGACTTGGGCTTGGAGTATGTTGACTTGTACTTGTTGCACTCGCAGCACATTTCGAAGGAAAAGGACGGGTACACCCGTCTTGAAGCCTGGCAGTACCTTGAGAAGTTGAAGGACGAGGGATTGGCCAAGTCAATCGGTGTGTCGAACTTCGACACCAAGGCATTGCAGGAGATCTTGGACTCGAAGCCCAAGTACGTTCCTGCCGTGAACCAGATCGAGTACTCGCCATTGTTGCAAAACCAGAGCCCGGGAATTGTTGAGTTTGCAAAGAAGCACAACATCTTGTTGGGCAGCTACTCAGGATTGGCGCCAGTTACGGTTGCTCCAAAGGATGACAAGGCCAAGGAGTTGTTGGAGTACGCAAATGGCTTGGCCAAGAAGCACGGAAAGACCGATTCGCAGGTCATTTTGCGCTGGGTGTACCAGACAGGTGTTTTGCCTGTGACCACCTCGTCGAACGCCGACAGAATCAAGAGCTACTTGGATATCTTTTCGTTTGAGCTCAGTAAGGACGAGGTTGCGAAGATTTCCGAATTGGGTGCTGCTGCGCAGCAGGTCCAGCAGTACGACGGAGCCGCGCCATAAACAATTTACAGAATATATGAATGTTTGACCTGATGTGAATGAAAATGAGGTGTGAGTAAAGGAATAGTAGAAGCTGGCAGAACTATGCAAGCTTGCAGATTTCATATTTGTCTTCATTCTCTCTGATTTGGCTTTTTTGCAGCCAAAAAAAAGATGCTCCACGGCAGGTTCGAACTGTCGACCTTCAGATGACACACTCGGATGAATATGAGACTGACGCTCTGCCAACTGAGCTAGTGAAGCGATCTTCATGGGGTAATGGAAGAGTACGGCGGTATAGTAGATTAAAAAGAAATGAACAGAACAGAAATTGGATCAACTGGCCAAAACTTCTCGATTTGAAATTGCCTTATCGTTTCACATCTTGTGGTGAAACAGCAGGAGAGACCATCCTTCATTCACCACGGTTCTTACATAAATTTGTGAGTACCTGAGACGGACTATTTTATTCAGTAAGGCTCCTTACTTCTACTTATTGAGTAAGTGTCCATATTTGTATTCAGTAAGGCGCCATCTTTCTATTCAGTAAGTGTCCATATTTCTATTCAGTAAGGCTCCATCTTTCTATTCAGTAAGGCTCCATCTTTCTATTCAGTAAGGATCTATATGTCTACTTTGTTCGTGTATCTTCATCTAGTTAGCGAGAAGAACCTGGCAGCTTTATCCTAGAACCTCCGTGCAGGATCCTTGAAACGTCTCTAAATAACAATCACGAAAACCTTGAACCGTAAGAAGCAAGCTCTTGAATTACTCATGATTGCCGTATCACTAAAACAAGCAAGCTTCTGGTACTCTTTCACCACAAGCAACCTTCTAGTTCTTTTGACCACAAGCAACCTTCTAGTTCTTCAAAATAATCTTCTCATTATATGCTCTGTATATTTCCCATCACCCCCTCCATCTGCTTCAACACTCTCCCATACCCCATCTGCCTCTCCACATCACCCACTTCCCCCTCCACCAAACTAAACCGCGCAACTCCCCCCTCCACAACACACCCTAACAACTCCTTCACCAGAAGCACTTCCCCCAAGTCCACATCCGATCGCAAAAACTCCCCAATCTGCGCCACCGGTATGCGGTTCACTCCAGAGTCAATCGCAGTAAATTTTAAAGTGAGCAAGTAGTACAACCGCGCAACGGTCTGCAAGACCCCTATGTAAACCTTCTTTCCCAATGGCATCTCTGCAAGCGCAACATGCGCCATGATATCCCCAATACTTTCCACACTGATGTTCCCAAGCGCCTCCACCACATGCGCAATCAACTGAACCTTCTCCTTGTACGACCCGTAGTGCAATAGCGACGACATCGACTTCATCTTCACCAGCTGCCGTTCCTGCTGGATGTTGTCAAGGAGCTTCTGCACCTCAATCAACTTCAAGTGTGCAAACGACACAGTGCTCGAGTGTGTGCTCTGGCTCGCAGACCGGTCTATCTCGGACGACAACGTGCACGCGAGCGAAATCGAGAGGAAGCTCAACTCGCTCTGAAAGTACCGCGACGGCTCCACCACCTGCCGCAAACTCGTCAAACTCAACATGTAGTTGATCAAAAACATGAGCGAGATCTCCTGTCTGTCCAAAAGAGAGATTATCGACTCCTCTGCGTTGGTGGGACGTGTTTCCTTCTGGAACTCGTAGATGCCAAACTCATCCGGATGAGTTTTCTTGCCCAAATACAACGGCTCGTAGAGAGAGGTGCTCAAGTTGGGAAGGTTGAGCAAGATCTTGAAGTATGCGTTGGCGGACGAGTTGTACTTTTCGTCTATGAATGGGGGATTCTTTGAGGGATTCGAGGGGTTCTTTAAGGCATTCGAGGCACCTAATATGGCATTCTTTGGAGAATTATTATCTCTCTCTCCCACCGACAACGACACCAAATTAAACGCCGTGTACCGCAAAAACCCAAGCAAGTCCACAAAGTTCACCGCACTCTTCTGTATGAGCGTCACAGCTAGCTGTGGCGATACGTGGTCGTCGAGAAGCGGAATTATCAAGTGCGACTGTCCCGTTTCGTAGGATGCGCGCAAAAAGTGCACGAGATGCGGAAAGAAACGCGCGAGGTAGTGGTGCTTGTCGTGCTTATACTTGGGCTTGCTGATCAACTGCAAATATGCGAGCATCGACGTCTGTATCGACGCCAACGGCAGGAAGTTCACCTTGTCGAGGATGACCAACTGCATCGAGAGATCGAGCACTTCGAGGTAGTTATCTGTGAGATCCTCGCGGAGGTAGTCGCAGATGTTCAGTTTGGCGGAGAACTCGTTGTGGAGGCGCGCAAAGTCGCTCAAGAGCCTGTTGATTTTCTTGTCCATGATGTCGATCATCTGGCAGAGCGACTCGTCTGCGGCGAAAGCGGGAAGCTGTTCCTCGAAATACACAACAAAACGGATGCTTTGTGCAAAGAGGCTCTTCATCGACACGAGCCAGAGGAGTTTGTGCGCGGTGTACGGGTGTTTGTGGAGTATGCTGTATGTTTCATAGAGGTGCTCCTGGAGCGCGTCGAGCCGCAAATTGAACTCGGGGAGGCGTAGGTCGCGGTCCAACTGCATGCGTCTGGACTGGTTGGCGATGTGTTCGTTGATTTTGGCGAGGAGGACGCGGTACAGGTTGTGCTTGTCCTCGGCATCGGGGGTGGTGTGGGATATTTCCATAATAACACTTAGAGTTTCGCGCCGTGGTTTTGGTCTGTTTCAAGGTTTGGTGTTTCAATGTTTGTGGTGAAGGTGGTGAAGGTTTGTGGTTCTATTTGGTAAAGACGATTTTAGTTGAATTCGCTAAAATGTAGATTCGAACGAGGAATAAATCGAGTCCTGAAAATCAGGTATTATAACCCAAAGCTCACCAGATTGGCAATTGACCAATTCCAGGTCTGCAGCATAATAAATCACCAGGTCTGTAGCATAACCGTTTCCTCACCAGATTCGCAATTAACCACCGCCTCTCAAAAACTCTCGATCTCAGTGATTCTCCTAACCTTACTATCTCAGCATCATCAAGCTTGTATATCCAAATACTAGTTTAACTATGTCCCAATTTGATCCGATCCTTGCTTTCCAGTCTTAGCCGATGAATTTCTCAATCCATTTTATAGAGTCCCATTCTTGCCTTTCGGCTATGGCTGCAACAATGCATTGGTACCGATTCATCGACTACAAATGAGAAAATCTCGAATGATATCCTGAATCTTTAAAACCATTGTCGTCCCTAATCCAGTAATTAGTTCCCTATATCTACTATTATCCTACTCTTTGAATGCTTCGATAAATATAACGTCCTTCATAGTTTCTACCATCACATCACTGGCCAACTTCTTCGCTGATACTCAATCCTCTTTATCCTCCTCAGCATTTTTGTTTATCTCGTTCAAAAGCGCTCACATCTTTCTCACCCTGTGTAGTTCTCGCTCAGTTCTCTTATTAATCGTTCTTGTATGTGTTCGTTCTCGCACGTTCGCTCATGTTATCATTCTCCTAACTGTTCTCGCACGTTCGCTCAAGTTATCATTCTCACTATCTGTTCTCATCATTCTCTTATCTATTCTCGCACGTTCCTTACTATCTCACGTTCCTTGCTATCTCACGTTCCTTACTATCACACGTTCCTTGCTACCTCACAGGAAACTCGAACCTTCTATGCGACCTCACCAACAACTCCGCATAGTTAACCTCATTCTCCGGCGTCACAACGCCGTGCCGCACCAAAAAGTCCACAATCACCACCCTACAGTTCGGCTTGAACTCATCAAACCGCCGAATCACCTCATCCACCCCCATCAACTGAAAGTCCTGCGATTCGCCATCAACTGGATGCGGCACAACATCCGTCTCGTTCGGAAACTCGATATCATAGATGTACTCCACCTCGGGCTGCACACGCCCTTTCGGTGTCTGGTACATGTACTGCACCACTCCGGCAGCCTTTGCGTATTTCCTCACAAACTCCTCCGCAAGCCCAGCTTCCTCGTAGCTCTCCTTCACCACAGTCTCCCATATGCCGTGTGGGTACCCTAGTCCCCCCGCAATCGTGTTGTCCAACATATTTGGAAAAGTCGGCTTCGTTGGCGACCGTCTCGGCACCCAGAGCTTCAACCGGCCGTCTGACGACTTGGAGGCCGGCACGTACCCCGTGAGATGCGCTCCGTAGGTCACCACGCCAATCAACACGGAAAATGCGCGCTCCACGAGGAAGTATGGCACTGCAGTGGGGTAGTACACCAGGTACAACTCGTCCCTCCATCCCTTGTGCAATTCTTCCACGAGATCTGGGTGCAGGCGAAGCGAGGCTGCCAACTCGGCAAAGAGGGTGTTTCGTTTCTCAAAGGTGTCGAATTGGGGGTTGATCTGGATGGTGCGGTTGGCGACAGTGAAGTTGGGGCTGTCTATGAGGTACTGTGCGGCGTGGGGGTCGATAAAGCCGAGTTTTGCGGCGCCATCGTGGGTGGTGAGCGTGTAGTAGGAGTGGCTGTTGTAGGTGAAGTTGTCGACCAGTTCAATGGATGGTAGGAGGGACATGATTCGTGCAAATAAATGAGTGATAAATGATGCAAAAGAAAAATGTATGAGAGAAATGAATGGATGATAGTGAGATAGAAGATGATAGTGAGATAGAAGATGATAATGAAGATGATAGAAGATGGAAGATGACGAATGCATGATAATGAAGATGAATAAATATGATAAATGAAGATGATGAATGAAGATGATAAAAAAAAGGTAAATGAAGATGATAGAAGTGATAAATGAAGGTGATAGAAGTGATAAATGAAGGTGATAGAAGTGATATGTGAAGATGAAAATGAGATGATAGAAGATGATGGAAGATGACAAATAAAGATGGTTAGTCACTACCATCAACCACTGTTAGTAATGTGTAATTACACGAATGGTGCGCTGAGATAATAATCATATAGGTGTTGAGATCTGCAAATATGATGATTCTAATGGGATTGTAGATGGGATCTGGAAAGATACGAGTGTGGACAAACACTGGTCAGTAACGGGACAATCCTGAGTAGTGATAATCACTGAATTGGTGGAATCACTGAACATTTTGGTGGACTGGATCATTGAATATTTTGATACTATTTGGGACTGACTTATTTTGGATCGATTAAGTGGTAAGAATGACTGAACCTACCGCGATACTTCTAATTCTATGTTAGTAATAGACACTCGACAATTGGTGGCATATCTACTCCACTCTAGTTGGCATATTCCGCTCTAGTATACCCAATATCTCCCCAATATTCTGTTACTTTCTTAACATCTTTTCTATTTTCCATGTCCTCGCGCTCCCTCATCCGGGAAATCGACGCCGTCTTCGAGAACTGGGACTCAACGCGACCCCCCCTGCTATCCCCCCAGACCAAGGATGTCCTCTCGCAGTTCATCGCCAAACACACCACCCCCCAGGGCATCGGGCGCTCCGCCAGCATCAACAATGAGCTCTTCCGCTTCTACGACACACACATCAAGCCCTCGCTCTCGCTCGACAAAGAGCTTCTCTTTCTCGATGTCCTCACCGAGCTCGCAGTCGTCCTCACCAAGCAGGAGCTCCTGCTATGGCTCACGACCTACATCAGGCCGTCGGTCGACTCCTCCACATGCGACATCAGATTCGTGGAAAAGTCCCGGGGATTCGTCAGGGCAACTTGCATGGACTTTGCCCACAAGGATCTGGTCCTAGCCGAGCATCGCCGGGAGATTGCAGAGCAGACGCTCGACCAGCTCATCCAGATATACTGCTCGCCGAATTCGCTCCATGACGTGCGGCTGGACACACAGGTGGGACAGGAACACCTCCGTTTCATACGGCTCAACTGCTGGAAGCTCCTCGAGGAGTTGGCCGTGCGACAGCCGCTTGTTTTTTGGAACGCCGTGCACAAGTACGTGCTCAGTGCGGAGACGAGGGTGGATGCGTTGTTTTTGGTGGTTTCGTACGCCAACATGGAGGAGCACAGAATCGACCAGACGCCGTTGTTCCAGACGCTTTTGCGGTGTCTTTTGCTTGACCGGAATGCGGATGCGTTGTCCTTGGCGTTGAACGTAGTGGTGGCCCTGCTCCCGCAGGTGTGCACGCATATCAAGGTTTATGTTCCGGATCTCTTCTGTGTGTTTGTGAGGTTGTTGGAGGACAAGCAGAGAGAGGATGGAGAGAGAGAGAAGGTGATGAGTGAAGAGGAAGAGAATGGAAAGAATGACGACAACAGAAAGAATAAGAATGAAGCTGAAGGAAAGGAAGATAAAGAGAATGAGAATAGAGAAAATGAGAACAGAAAGAATGAGAATGAAGTTGGAGAAAAGGACCAAGAGACTGATAAGAACCAAAAGAATCAAGAAAACAACCAAAACGATCTTTCCTCGTGGATCCAAACCCATGGCATATCGGTCGAATCGCACGTCCCAGACTACGTTTTCCTAGGAACTCTTCTCTACGGCCTTTTTCCGTTGAACTTTTCCCGCTTTCTTCAGGCTCGTGCCAGCTGGCTCAAGCTGTTTCCACCAATAGTTGCGAACACCGAACAGGCGCTAGCGATCCCGTCCAAGCTGTTCAAGGTGTTTTCGCGCGACTTGATGATGCACCCGAAGATGTTTTACTTTGAGCAGTCTGCGGTTTCCGAGCTCGAGGCGCCGTTGTCGTGGATTGAGGACATATCCAACTCGTTGGACATTGCGCACAGCTGTTACAACTTGAACACGAGGTTGTTTTTGAGGGGTGAGTCGAGGAAGTCGTCGGATGTGTATAAGATGGATCAGAGGATAGATCAGAGGTTGGATGCTCCAAAGACTGACACAAGACAGTTTGAGAAATACACCTCACCTTTTAACTCCGTCAACTTACCTGTTAACTCTGTCAACTCGCCTGTCGCTGTCAGCTTTTCCCCAGCAATCAATGACCTACGAAAACGCTCCCTTACCGGAAGCATTTCCTTCAAGGAAATCAAATACGACAGCGATTCCGACCAAAGTGCCGACCTCTTTAACGCCCACGAGGCGTTGTTTGGTCCCAAAACGAGCTACACAGACGTGAGGCGTAATTCGAGCATTGTTGACGACCCGTTGGTGCCCAAATCCGAGGGCTCCGACTCGGGCTCCTCTCTCAACTACAAAACGGGAACAGCGGTGAACTTCTTCGACAGAGAGATCCTATTGTTGAAAAACGAGTTGGGTTTCGTGTGCTACATGTTTGATATCCTCAAGCAAAAGTACTTGAAGTGCTGTCGAGCAGCCGATGACGACGAGCAGAAGAACAAGGTTCACCAGAACACAGCTCTCAAGCTCAAGAACTTGCGGGATGCGTACGGCGAGTTGTTGGAGGTGAACAAACAGCTTGAGGAGAAGCTTTCTTCTAGTTCCAAGGAGGTTGTGTTGAGTGCGGGATTTATTGAACGAGTGACGACTTTGGAGCGCGAGAAGAACGGGATTGCAAACCAGCTTGAGGAGTTGAAGCTTGAATATGCCGCGCGAACGACTGCAATGAACAGGTTGGTGAACGATGTTATTCCGGGGAGGGATGTGGAGATTTCGTCGTTGAGGTTGAAATTGAAGGAGAGGGATATCGTTAGTTTTGGGAATGAGGAGAGTTCTCGGATCGGGAGAGATAATGCGAGTTGGAATGAGAGGAATGGTGAAAAGGAAAGGTATGAAAAGGAAAGGTATGGCAATGAGAGGTACGAGAGGTATGACAATGAAAGGTATGATGAAAAGGCGAAAGAGAACGAGAGTATTCTGCAAGTGAAAAATAGTCTTCTGCAAGAGAAAAAGAGTATTCCAGAGATCCCTGAGGTGTCTGAGGACGATAGAAGCCTCTTCAAAGCACAAACCCTAATACACTCTTTGAAAGAAGAAGTCACACACTTGAAGCAGCAAATGAAGCAGCAACGCGAGGCTGCAGAGAATGTAGAGAAGAAGCTCACCAAGATGCTCGAAAACACCAAGATGGATGTGAGTGGAACGATCGAGGGTATGGATGTGCGAAACGAGAGAAAGATCCACGAACTCAATGCGGCGATCCAAAGGTACGAGGCTCTTCTTGAGGAAAAGAACGGCCAGATCGTGCAACTTTCGACGTCGAAGCCGATTCTGATTCCGATGCCAGGGCAGAATTTCAGTCGCGGAAATAGCATCGATGCGCGGCCGGCGATGGAGATGTACGACAGTCTGCAGAGTGGGAGGTCGAATTCGTCTGTGGACAGTGTGAAGGGCAATTTGCAGCAGCAGCCACTGTCGTACTTTAGTCCGCAGCAGCAGTCGCCATGGCAGTCGAGCAATAGCACGCCGGGCTGGTACAACCGCCCTGCGAACAATGCGGTGGTATCGAATGTGAATGCGATGCAGCAGCCGCCGATAATCAGGGGAAGGGGGGGGTATCAAAAGAGGGCTAAGAAGATAATGTAATGAGCGTGAACTAGAGATACCGATCCAAGTGAACATGAGGATGAATATAAACACAAACTATCACCGAACGTGAATGAAGGAGCGTAAAACGACAGAAGTGATTCTCGAGCTGAACGAAGTGAATGGAGGTATTTCGAGTTACCCTTCCCCGAATGTGAACGGCGGAGTATGACGAAATGGCTCGAGGAACATCGATATGATTATAAACGGTCCCGTATTTTTCTGAGGTGATGGGTATAATGAAAATTAATGACAATTACGATCAGCGTAAAAGTAAAGGAAGAGGTATGGGCGTGAGGGAATTTGAATAAGACTCGCATGACATGAGTTTTGGTAAAGCAGGATTGTGGAAATATTTGAGATGTAAAGTTGTAAGATGGCGTAACTGAGTGGATGCATGAGAAACCATTGATCATGGGTTGCGAGCTACAGGCATGTGTTGAAAGCTACGAATAATGAGTTGCGAGATCAGAGCATGTGTTGAACGGAGCAGGAGATGTAACAGGTTATTTAAAAGTAAGTACTGAATTTGGCAGAGTTTACGATTTTTCACTAAAGCCCCACAAAACCATTTTCATTACATCATTCTCTTCCGCCTTGCGAAGTTTAAGGGTAGCAATTGAGCATGCCGATTGAGTTCACATACAGAAATACATTCACTCAATGGCACTTATTGGTGTTTGCGGTTTGCTCAGTACCACCCTCACTCTTCACTCTTCACAACCTCACTCGATCGTGCTCACTTATTGTCACTCTATTCACCCATTCACCATTCACCATTCACCATTCACCATTCACCATTCACCATTCACCATTCACCATTCACCATTCACCATTCACCATTCACCATTCACCATTCACCATTCACCATTCACCATTCACCATTAACCATTCAGTAACACCAATTCAATTTACTCGGACATTCGCTCATGTCCTCGCTACTCGCTCACAACCATTCCTTGTTATGCTATTTCGAAAAAAGTTTACGTGTTTCTAATCATGTCCCAAACTCTCCGCAAACGAGGAAAGAAAGACGTGGTGGCAGTGGAAAAGGAGACCCCAGTGTCCCCCCCACTCACCGCCACCACCTGTTCCAAACCAATGTACACCTACGGCCTCATACTTGTCACCGTGTTGGCCATCTACACGCGCTTCACCAATATCGGCCATCCCAACAAAGTCGTGTTCGACGAGGTGCACTTTGGCAAGTTTGCGCTGTACTACCTCGAGAAGACGTACTTTTTCGACTTGCACCCACCCTTCGCCAAGTTGTTGATTGCCGCGGTGGGCTGGTTGGTGGGCTACGACGGAAAGTTCAAGTTTGACAACATTGGCGACTCCTACATCACCAACAACGTGCCGTACATTGCCTACAGGTCGTTCTCGGCCCTCCAGGGTGTGTTGGTGGTGCCAATTGTGTACTTGACCATGCAGACCCTCAAGTTCCTGGTCCCTGCGTGTGTGTTGTCCGCCATCATGGTGTGCTTTGACAACGCACAGGTTGCCGACTCGCGTTTGATCTTGTTGGACGCCACGTTGATCTTGAGTGTGGCCATGACGATGTTTTCCTACTCCAAGTTCTCCACGTACCGCAGGGAGTCGTTCTCGTCGAAATGGTGGGCGTGGCTCGTGGCCACGGGACTTTCGCTCTCGTGTGTGATTCTGACCAAGTACGTGGGTGTGTTTACGTACGTGACGATTGGAATTGCTGTTATCCATGAGTTGTGGGTCCTTTTGGACTACCGTCGCGGATTGACCATCGTGGAACTCACCCAGCACTTTGCGGCGCGCTTGTGGGCGTTGATCATTGTTCCGTTCTGCATCTACTTGTTCTGGTTCTACTTGCACTTTGCGATTTTGACCAGATCCGGGCCCGGTGACAGCTTCATGTCGCCCGAGTTCCAGGAGACCTTGGAGGAGTCCCCCATGGCAAAGCTCCTGAAGCTGGTCAGATACGGCGACCAGATCACCATTGTGCACAAGGACACCGAGGCCTACCTCCACTCGCACGACTTCAAGTACCCGTTGAGATACGAGGACGGCAGAATCTCCTCCAACACCCAGCAGGTCACGTGTGTGTTTGACAAAAAGAACGAAGAGCCAAAGGATGTCAACAACCACTGGGAGATCTTGGCGACCAGCGGCGAGGAAAGCCGTGACGTATACACCAACGACGTGATCAGATTGAGACACGTCGGTACTGGCGGTTACCTTTTGACCCACGATGTTGCGTCGCCGTTGAAGCTGACCAACGAAGAGTTCACTATTGCGTTTGGCGAGCAGGCGGTGGAGAAGTACAACCAGACGTTGTTCAGACTCCGTGCTGCTGCTGGCACCAACAACCCCCAGAAGTTGGTGAAGACGAAGGCCACGCAGGTGAAGGTGATCCACGTGGACACTGTTGTGGCGATGTGGACACACGACGACGAGGTGCTTCCTGAGTGGGGTTTTGGGCACCAGGAGGTGTCGGGCAACAAGAAGGTGCTGGACAACGACAACATCTGGACGTTTGACGAGATTGTCAACTTGGCGGAGGACGATAAGCGGAATGTTGTGGAGGACAAGCCGGTGAAGAAGCTTTCGTTTTTCAGAAAATGGTTGGAGTTGCAGGGATTGATGTTCCACCACAACAACGTGCTTACGTCCGACCACCCGTTTGCGTCGCAGCCGGACTCGTGGCCCTTGGCCATGAGCGGTGTTTCTTTCTGGAACGACAACGAGGAGAAGAAGCAGATCTTCTTCATTGGTAACGTGGTTGGGTTCTGGTTGCAGGTGTGCTTCTTGGCCATCTACGCGGGTTTGCTTTTGGCTGACCAAATTACTCGCCGCCGGAATGTGTATTTGGTGACTGAGGCCGCGCGTTCGCGGTTGTACTACACGTTGGGGTTCTTGTTTGCGGGATGGGCTGCGCACTACTTTCCGTTCTTCTTGATGAACAGACAGAAGTTCTTGCACCACTACTTGCCCGCGCACTTGATTGCGGCGATGTTTTCTGGGGGGCTCGTGGAGTTCATCACGAGTAACAACTCGACGAAGAAGAACGGGAAGCCACCGGGGATGGAGAAGAAGAAGATTGCGCCGGTGGTGGGGTTGTGCTGTGCGGGTATTGTGTGGTTCTTCATGTACTTCAGGCCGGTGACGTATGGAGATGTGTCGTTGAGTCCCGAGGAGGTGCAGGCGAGACAGTGGTTGGATATCAAGTTGCATTTTGCAAAGTAAGCGATCGAGAAGAACTTTATCATAAGGCTGGATGGATTTTAACAAGAAGACTGAATGATTTTATCTCAGTCCTGATTGTTACTGTCGATATGCAGAATGATATGTCTCTTAGTCAACTATCAAACAAGGCAGAATGATCTATCCCTCAGTTAACTGTCAAGGCAGAATGATTTATCCCCCAGTTAACTGTCAAGGCAGAATGATCTATCCCTCAGTTAACTGCCAAGGCAGAATGATCTATACCTCAGTTAACTGTCAAGGCAGAATGATATATATCCAGTTCCTGAGAGGTACTGTCAAAGACAGAATGATATTCAGGAACACTGTCAAATAAGACAAAAAGTTGAACAATTGATGTAAAAAGAATGTATTGAGATCATCGACACTGACAGAACAGGGCACCTAGTTAAGTAGTGCTTAAGGTGGAGATTCAAGAGGGCATGTGAACAGTGCAAAATGGATTTCGAGACCAATAGGGGACTAAGAGACAAGTTGTAGAACTTTCAAAAAGGTCGCTTGGAAGTTCTCGGATTCTAAAAAGACAACCTTAGGTTGTCGTATCAAAATGTGTAAGGTGTCAAAATGTAGAATGTGTCAAAGTTAGACAGAATTATTGACTGTGAAAGAGAGTCAGAACAACAGAGGTTGTAAATCAAGAGTAATCATCATCCTTAGGACTGCTCGTGTTTCTCGATCACCACAAGCGTCAAGTATTAGCTCGTCGTTGTCGTGATTTTTGAGGTTCACTTGATTTTTGATATTCCTTCACAATTAAGCGACCGGCATACAATGTTTTGCACCCAACGAATTATGTCAACGTTTTGGGAACGGGCGAGCGTGAATGCAGTGATATGCGGAGCTCTGTATGACGAGATATGAGAGAATCATTTATGAAGGAGATGGCCTCAAATGGACGAAACTAGCATGATACGCATCTTAGGTGAACTTACGAGTACATGACTTGGTGGTCCTTGGATGTTACATAACGAGAGGCAATCTTACTAGCAGCACAAGTCGAAATCAGGGATTTCGTGTGATAAAGACAACATTGCATAAGTACCATATACGAGAGTTGATTTGCGAATCACAACTTTAGGCTGTCCGTCTGAGTTACAACGTTTTGCTGTTGTGGTTTTTCAATTAAACGTGGCTGCAAAATTAGAGCGTTCTTCACATGCAGAAAATTTTATAGACTTCAAGTCTGGCTCCAGAACAAACGTGTGGAAGTTGGGAAGGGGTTCTCGAGTCTTTCGAATAGATAAGACAACCAATATGCTGTAACACAAACATGAAACGAATAAACTTAAACCAATTGCAGATTCCAGCTTCAGCCGCGCGTCGAACACTAGAGCCGGGCCACACGTGCAATGAGGACAGCCAGACAAGCACTATAGTGTTCCACGAGCAAATGTATAAAAACCGATTCGAATTTAACATTCTCCTAATCATACTTAGTTGTAGTCATGCTTAGTCACTCCCCATGAAGTTCGGTTGTATTTATTAGATCACTTCTCGGATGTCATTTCTACCTCGTGCATTCAGGGCACTTCTTCACGACACTTCTTGGAACTCGGAAGGTATGTCAACTGCTCATACTCGGTTCCACGACACTTCTTGAAATTCGGGTAGTATTCTCCACCTCATTTATACTCGGTCTTTCTTCACTCGTTTACATTCGCTTCGCTCTGGTAAACTCGCTCTGTAAACAACAATTTTATCATGTCCATCAAAACTTACCTCACCAACCTCAAGAAAGCCCTCGAAGCCCCATCCAAGCCCCTCCGCTTCGTCACCGGCAACCAGTCCGCCGACATGGACTCCGTCGTCAGCGCGCTCACCTACGCCAAATTGGCGCATCTCCACAACAGCTCCTCCCAGCTCATCCCGTTGATCAACATCCCCCGCGCAGACCTCCGCTTGAGACGCGACATTGTCGCGCTTTTGAGCTCCCACGCCATCACTGAGGACCTCCTCTACTTTGTCGAGGACTTTGAGCGCTTGAGCCGCGGTTCCAAGGTGGGTGTGGTGTTGGTGGACCACTGCAACATCCAGGGCGACGAGCTCCACAAGCAGTTGAACGACGGTTTGCTCGATGTTGTGGGCATAATCGACCACCACGCGGACGAGGGCGTGTTCTTGGACGCTCTGCCACGTATTGTGCACTCAAACGGGTCGTGTTCGTGTCTTGTCTTCAACTACTGGTACGAGCAGCTTGGGTCCGATGTGGGCGTGTTTGAGGAAAACAGAGATATAGTTGAGCTTCTTGCGGGGCCCTTGTTGATTGACACGACTGGGTTGACTGCCAAGGTGGAACAGGGCGATGTTGATGCTGCAAAGATCTACAAGCAGGTGTTGGAGACGTCGCCGATTTTGACGAACTTGGCGGGTTTCAATGCGGCGGAACTCGGCGTCGATCCAAGAGACAAGTTTGCGAGTCTTTACAGATACCTCAAGAAGGCCAAGAAGGACTTGAGTGGGTTCAGCTTCCAGGATGTGTTGAGAAAGGATTACAAGAAGTTTGATTTTGGGACGTCGAAGAATTCCACATATAGTGTCGGATTCAGCTCCATTGGAAAGCCCGTTTCGTGGGTGTTGAAGAACTACGCAAAGCAGTTTTCGAGTACTTTGGCGCAGATGGTGGAAAGCGAGAAGTTGGACTTGTTGGTGATTACCAGCTCGTACACGCGGAACGACGACCAGTATGCGCGTGAGTTTTCGTACTACTACCCGAACAAGAACGAGACCGACAAGAAGCTTACGAGCTTGCATGAATTGGTGCAGAGTGTGCTTGAATTGGACGACAAGTTGTATAAACTTAAGCTGACGGAGGTGGAGGTGGATGGGGTTTTTAGGGTGTTTAACCAGGCAAAGTTGGGTGCATCGAGGAAGCAGGTTGTGCCGGCGGTGAAGGAGGTGTTGGAGAGCGAGTGAACGTAACGACTGATGTGAAGTAAACATGAAGGAGCGACGTGAGGGAGTAAACTTACATTCGACTGAACATGACTGAACGAGCGACTGAACGTGACCGAAATGAACATGAAGGAGTGAGTGAGGGTCTTCAATTACTAAAATACTGACTGACTGAACTACGTGAACGTCGATTCAATCATCACGCTACAGGGTGATTTAGATATTTAGATGATATTGCGATTAATACAGAAATGATAGCCTCAGAAAAGTGGAAAGTCATAAGCAATGGGACATAGTAATCAAGATATTCTTATATCACATGGTAGTCAATCGTTATATTACATGGTAGTCAATCGTTATATTGCATGGTAGTCAATCATTGTATTACATGGTAGTCAATCATTATATTACATGGTAGTCAATCCTTATATTACATGCTAGTCCAAGGTCTACATTCTCGAATAGACAGCATATAGCAACTGATTCTGAGCCAGCCCTTGATGGGGCATCCAGGCAATAAATACTGTAGGTGATTCAATTTTTCGCAGCCAAACTTCCGGCCCTCTCCGTAGAGCATCCAGTCATTCTAGGTTTGAGTGCGAGCAATGAACAGGCCCAGTTGATAGCTGGTGAGTAACTGGATGTATATAGCTGCTTGTCCGTTTACAACTCAATCATACAGCCTTTCATGTTCTGTGTGTGATACCTTTAAATCATACCACCTAATCGTCTTTTATATTTTAAATCAAACAATTTAAATCGTATCCTTATTTGCTCTGTGTCACCTTCCAAACTCTCTATATCATAATTCTTTGATTCTCTCTATGCATTATATCCCCTTTCGTAGTTTACTCCTTCAAATCATCCTCTATCTTTCTATTCTATCCTTCATGTTACATTTCCCTTCATTTGTGCATTTCCTCGGCTGCAAAACGGCTGCAAATCCAGCAGTATTACCAAATCCATTAACCTATTCTATAAACTCGTCATTATTTACAGCCAAACATTCTCTTGTTTGTCTTAGTTCTTTCCTCACGATCACTCGTCACGTCAGTTCAATCCTTTTGTTTATCCTCACGATCACTCGTCACGTCAGTTCAATCCTTTTGTTTATCCTCATGTTCACTCGTCACGGCAGTTTAATCCTTTTGTTTATCCTCACGTTCACTCGTCACGTCAGTTCAATCCTTTTGTTTATCCTCACGTTCACTCGTCACGTCAGTTCAATCCTTTTGTTTATCCTCACTCCGTTCGCGTGGTGCGATCGGCCGCCAAATAACTAATTCCAAACCTTATCCCATTCACCACCAACCCCCTGCTCAGCTCCGGTAACGCCCCATTCATCTCCCTAAGCCTCCCCGTCAACGTCTCTATTATCTCCGGATACACCAACGTGAGCTGCTCGTAATCATCAAATATCGGCTGCGTACATACCTCGTCCGCATCCTCAACGTACAAAACCTTCATACAGTTGCTCTGTGTCACTCCACCCACACTCACGCTGATCCCCACGTTCATCACCCAGATGTACCACCAAACACCGCCCACACTAAACTTGAACTTGCGCACCGCCAACGAGTTGATCTTGTCCAAGATGGAGTTGTATATAATGAGGCTCTGTGGAAACACCTCGCACAAACCCTCGCTCCTCAACTCAATCTTCCACTTGAGTAGTCGTATCCCATTGGTATCTGCCTCCCCTAGCACCTCCAGGCACCCTTTGCACAGCACATCCCCCACGTTACCCTCATCCCCTGCACTAACCGCATTACCCACACTCATTCCCTCTGTCTTTTCGGCCGCATTAATGTAGTAACTGCCTAGTATGATTGTATTCACGTCTGGTGGCTTCAAAGTCCCGTAGTTCTTTGTAGTCGTTTCGTGTTTCGTAGGCTTGTGGCAGTGCCAAAAATCCATGAGCTCGTACCAGAACTCAGAGGGCATGTCCATGAACTTGTAGTCGTCGCCCTTTACGAGCATCTGGTGGCATTTGCGACACGTGAAAGAAAAGACGTTCACTCCGTTCACCTGCAGCGTTTTTGCGAGCAAATCACGACACGACCACCGGGAGACGGACAGCTCCTGGTCCGGGGTATCCGGGAGCTTGACCACCACTGTGAGGTCGCTGTTGATTTTCTTCAAGTTGGTGATTTTCGCGGTGTCTGGATCGACTGGCACCGGCAACAGCGCCACGATGGTGGAGGCCCCGCAAACGACAAGTTCGTTCTTTTCGTTCACGTGGATGGACTTTATGGTGGATACGTCATTGGCGAAGGGTAGCACGGTCGTTATCAGGCCCAATGTAGGGAGGTATTCAGAGAACATAAACAGATTTTATAGGTTCTATTTTCACAATGCTCTAGTTGGCTCTTATTTTCTCTAGGCTCTATTTTCAAGCTCTTATTTTACTCACCTCTTATTTTAGGCTTTTTTCATAACTATTCATGGAGAACGTTGTGGACGATGTCCTTGGATTGGACCAAGACATTAAGCTCACCGCGCGGGCCAAAGTGGCCCGCCTCGACTTCGACCGTGTGATGGACAAGAAAGGAATCGCGTATGTGGTGCAGAACCACGCCAAAATCACCAAAACAATTTCCAGACGCGACAAGCACTTCAATAGGAAAAAACACACCAGGACACAGAAGTACGAGCACGAGGCCGAGAACTTGAGCAAAGTGTTGGAGTTCTACCAGTTGTGGTGCCACGGGCTCTTTCCAAAGGCCAATTTCAGGGATTGCATAGAATTGATGCGGGGGTTGGGTGCAAAACTGACGCCTTTGAAGCTCTACAGGAGGGAGATGATTAGCAGGGAGTTGGACAAGTTGAAGATGGAGAGGGGAATGGTAGAGGAGGAAAGTGTTTTGATAGAGGATGTGCAGACAGTGCCTGCCATCGAAGATACGCCGTTAGAAGACGACGACGACGACGACTGGAGTTTTATGAATAGACCGAGGATTCCGAGGAATAATGGTTTGTTTTTGGATGATGACGATGAGGAGGATGTTGAATTGAACGGATCGACTGTGGGAACTAACGTGGAGAAACCGACGGAATCATCGCAGACACCGGAATCTCAGACGCTTCCACTGGAGTCCCAGACACTTCCTCAGGAACCGTCATCACCAGATCCATTTTCTGATGATGATGAGGTGGTTGCTAACGCATCCAAGATGAATGAACCAGAGGAGTATCCGGACGAAGATGATATAGACATGGATCTTATGAGAGAGTATGGGTGATGAAATCTGATTAGAATGCGGATGGGGATGATAATTAAAACCTGAGGATGCGGCTCTGTGAATATGGAGTAAAATCTTATGAGGAATGAAGGAATATAGATCATCGAAGGTTTATGCGGATATTGTTTTATGGGGAATATTGATCATTGAAGGTTTATGCGGATATTGGTTTGTGGGAAATATAGATCATTGAAGGTTTAGGAGGAGATGCATTGATATCTCATGAGGATATAGTGCTTGATGTGCATGGATAACTATGAGGATATGTTGCGGATGTGATACATTGATATCTTACAGAGATTTTGCCTAGAATGGATGATGCATTGTCTTTTACGAGCGAATATGCCAAGGATGTTGGCACGTGAGAATATGGGATTTCGTGGTTTGATGATGACAAGAGAATATGGTTTCCTGGATTGATGATGACATGGGAATATGGGATTTCCTGGATTTATGAAGACATGAGAAGATGGGATTTCCTGGTTTGATGATGACATGACAGCTTATGGCGATTCCTGAGGTATTGTGGTGCACATAAGACTACAATCACAATAATTTTCATTTTACACGAAATTATCCTTGCGGAAACCTTGTGGCAACACTATGGAATCGGAATCCCCGATCACTTCTCTTAATTCCGCGATTTATTGCTGCAATTTACTTTATTGTTGCGAGTTCGCTCAGATGTTCGAGACTCGCCCTGTGTGTTGCAAGTTCTCTCAGATATTCCCAGACTTGCCCTATATTGTTGCAAGTTCGCTTCGCTCAGATTTATTGGTAATTGTTATATCGCTCCACTACTCCGCTATATAAATCCTCCGGAAATTACTAATATTCGCAAAAATCGCCGACACCATCCCCAACCCATACTCCACATTCGGCTCAATATTGAACAACGCAAGAAGATAGCCATCAGAACGCAAGTACACATCGATCTTATCCGTCTGCTTCTGAGACTGGCGTTTTTTGCGCACCAACTTGGAGCTATGCCTGTAAAACGGCATGATAATCCCGCTGTTATAAAGATACGAGTTTTTGGCACACCTATACTCAATTCCAAACTCCGACATAAACGCCTTCTGGTGGATGGCATTCTCGAAATTGAGCGACGCATGTGGGGATCCGTAGATCCCCACTATCCTGCTCATGAACTCGGTATCCAGGAGCGTGTTTTTCACCAACTTGTCTGCATACCGGTAGTTTTCCGCCTCGATCTTGGACTCCAGCTTCGGAAAGCACTCTGCGGGAATCCTAAACGGCTCTGCGATGCGGATCTCCATAATGTACCCGAAATCAAAGCCATAGTGCACACATACTGCTTTTGTCAAGACCATAGCGGCATTCTTCAAACTACGAACGCCATAGAGCTTTTTCCAGAGAAGCCTATTGTCAATGCCCTCTTCCTCCTCTTCGTTGACCAAACCACTGAACCTGAAGCTGCAGTCCAGCGAATACGGACCCCCAGAACCGTCTTTCTCGAAAACAGTCCTGAGCAGTGCGCGGGTGCTGGTAGCACGGCCGAGTTTCAAGCTCAACTCCTTCAACTCCGAGTTCAATGGGTTTCGCTCCGAATGCGAAAGCTGCTCGGTGAGCGGCGTTTCCAACATCACCGTGAGCGCCTGGCTCACTGCTTGCAACCTTCTGCAGTTTTCGTCCGAGAACACCGTTTTGGCGGAAGTGTCAAAAATAGCGAGCACACCCACGAGATCTTTCCGCAGCGAGTAGAGGGGGACTCCGCAATAGAACTTGACGAAGGGCGCGCCACAAACCAACGGGTTGCGGGATGTTCGCCAGTCCTTGCTGGCGTCGAGCAAGAGGAAGTGGCCCTGTGACAATACCGCGTGCCCGTCGATAGAAACCGCGCGTGGTAGGGCGCTTATGCCCAAGAGCGTTTCGACCTTGATGAGAACGCGCTGGGACTCGACAATGGAGATCAGAACACCGGAAACGCTGAAGGTTTCGCGGAGCTCGCGGATCACTTTTTTGAAGAGCGCCTTTTCCAGCCAGTGCTTGAGTCTCAGGTATGTTTCGACGGGTCTGCGGCGTGCGGACTCAAAGTAGCACTCCGGGGGGGGCATGAGGCCGACGTCCTTGCAGCAGGGAGGACAGGGTACGTTAGAGAGGTTCCATTTGCCCTGATGTTAGTAGGATAGAGACGAGATGTTGTACGTACTTTTGAGTAGGTGTCGAGGAAGTGGGCTTTGGTGAGGCCGAGGGACACGATGGTGCTGTCGTAGGAGGGGCTGATGAAGGTGACGGGTTGTTTGTCGGCGGGTTTCTTCATGGGTGCAAATACAAAGGGAAAAAGAAAATTCGAAAGACTGAAGCGACTAAAAAGACAGTGGAGCGAAGCAACGTGAGCGAGGGAGAAGTGAAAGAGTTGGCGTTAGAAGGGAGGAATGGACGAGCAAAAGAAACGATGTAGAGGGATTAGAATAAAAGATAGCGCTTAGAGATTGATAAACTTGAGAGTATGGAAAAGTAACAGATGTACAGTCCAAACTCACCTCACTCAGATAATGGTTATCATGTAGTACGAAATTCCTTAGCCATTGATGATCACTGAGATCTTGCAGCCATGCTTACGTAATATCATGGAAATCATTTGACTAGATCAATTCACTAAGATAATGGTTATTATGTAATACGACGAGATCTTCCTATGCCATTGAGATAATCACTGAGGTCTGCCATCGTAATATTGTGGAAAACTTCTACTCTTTTTCCAGTGACTACACAAGATTCAATCACCCAGATAATGGTCAAGATCTTCCTTTGCCATTGTGATAATCACTGATGCCATGACTACGCAATATCCTGGAAATCATTTTACTTGTATTCTACTCCCTATCTCAACTAACCTAGACATGGTTCATCATATCCGTCACATGTATCATTGGTAACTGGATTGGATATTAGAGTGAGTTGTCACTTCTTGAACTTCGTTCATGCTCTTGCTCACTTGTTTGATATTGTTCGCTCCAACAAGATGACTTCTTCGGTGTGTCTATCACGATCATTTGTACTCATTCCTTCACACTCAACTGTCGCTCACTTCCTTATGTCGTTCACGCTCAACTACATTCACTTCCTTTTGTCACACTCAACTCGCTAACTTCCTTTTGTCCATCGCTACGCTCACGCGACTCACTTCTCCTCCTTCTTCTCCCTCTCCTGCCTCAACTTCTCATCCTCCAACGACATCCTCAACGCCAACGCCAAGTCCGGGTCCTGCGACGGGTCAAACCCACCTCCCGAAAACCCGTCCATCCCCCCAAACCCAAAGTCCTCGCCAGCATCCATGCCAGCCTCCACAAGAATACGCAGGTTTGCCACAGCCTCGTACAACAAGCGCGGACCCGGTGGGACCGTCACCAAGTGCGAGTTGTCGTTGTTGTTGATGGCGGCGTTGAACACCTCCAACTTGGCGGTGTTGACCAGCTCCTCGCCGAAATTTATCACGTCAATGGCCACGTTGTTCTTCTTCATCTTCTTGGCCAACTTCTCGAGCTCCTTGTCGCTCTCAGCTATGGGCGATCCCACAAACACGATGATGCGCTGCCCGCCGGCCTTGTTCTGGCGGTGCTTGAGCGCCAACGCCGCCACCTGGACGCCGCTGGAGAAGTTGTTCTGGCCCGCGATCTTGGTCTCATGCACGCCGCTGAGGATCTTGCCAAAGTCTGTGGTCAATGTCGAGAGAACTTGTGGGCCGTTCCCGCCGTAGGCCAAGAGGCCCACTGTGTTCTCGGGGTTGGAGTTGACCTTGCTCTGGAAGATGAATTCCGTAGCGGTGAGCTGGGCCTCGAAACGCGTCGTGGCGTAGTCGCCGTTCCGCATGTACTCGGAGTTGTCGATCGCAATCATCGTGGCTTCAAGGACCATGTTGTGTTTTGTAATTGCCACTATTTGAGCGGGGCACGAAAAAGAACGAGCGACAGAGTAAGAGTGAACATAGCGAGAAAATTGGTGAGCCTAAAGCCATAGTGTGATACAGTAATTGTGAGTAGTATAGTAAGTAGAAATTGTAGTACAGAGATAGTGTAGGAAGTAGCAATTGTAGCACAGAGATAGTGTAGGAAGTAGTAATCGTGAGTACAGAGAAGTAAGTGCCTATAGACGTTGTAAGGAGTATGATATTTGTGACTACGTTGTAACTAATAGTGACTATAGACATTAACTATGGTAATACTATAGCCAAAATACTTGTATCTGCAAGAATCTTTACCTGTAAGTGAATTGATTATACAGTGTCAGACAGACGTAATTGTAACGATCGACAGTCTAAGGAATACCTGAACAAATCTGGAACAAAAAATCACTGGTTCACAAAATCAATAAACAGTCCACTACTTATGATCTCCAAACCCTCCTACACAAAGAAACAAAAACAGATCCTTATAGACCGCTTCAAAGCAGAAACGAGCCGCCATCTACGGGAAATGCGCCGGCAGTCGGACGAGTTTGTCGAGAGTGCGGAGCAGCAGGTGCTCCGGCGCCTTAACAGCGTCAGTGCGACGTTGTGGAATGTGCGCATCAAGGACGTGTTGCGCGTGGAGAGGCACCACAAGCCGGTGATACGGACGTTGTTAAAGGATATAAGGGCGATGGAGGATAATGCGTTTATGGGGAATTCCACAAGCGAAGTGAACGGAGTGAGCGTGAGGGGAGGTACGACTGAATAACGACAGAGGATGAACGAGGTCAACGTAACTAACAAAGTACTTTACGGATCAAAACACGAAATCAGAAGTACACTTACTGTCAAAACACGAGTTCAGAAGTACACTAACTGATCAAAACACGAGTTCAGAAGTACACCAACTAAAACACGAGTTCAGAAGTACACTAACTGATCAAAACAACTACGAGGTCGAAGGACAATACACTGATCATAGATGATATGACGACTGTGAAACCAAAGACTATCGACTGATAATATGACGACATTGATAGCAACTCAGCTATCCCGAAATAACGACAATGATAACGACAGAAAAGCCAAGAGGTACGAGAAGTGTACAAAGATAAAGAGCATAGTATTGGAAACCTTAGGTATATTCAAAGATTTATAGAGCAATTGGGATGCAGTAGAAACGTGTGAGATAGTACTAGCAAAGTCGTTTGCGATTTTTTGCAACAACCGAGTTTCATCAGGAATACATCTTAGTGGAGACAAGAGCAAATGCTGGTAAGACATTGTATGTGCGAGTAATATTCAAAGAGTAATCCATAATTCAAACCGAAACCAATGCGATGGTATTGCGTAGTCTTCACTCTCGTATTTTGACAACTTTGGTATGTTCCGCATTGTTTCATTCTGCCTCAACTTGATTTCCAATTCGCGGCTGCAAAAGTTTGTATGCAGAACTGGAAAGAATACACCGAAACAACCTCCGGTCGTCGTTGTGAACGATGGAGCTATTTCTAACAAATCATCCCGTTCATACGTGTATTTAATAGCTCATTTCTCAGCTCCTGTCCTCACTCGGTTCACACGACCGATGTTCTACATTTTTCGCTACATCACTCGAATCGACGATAACAAAAGGATATCGTGAGAACACAATCAACTTATTTGGAAACTCATAGCTGCCTTCTTTGATGCTCACATCATATGACAATGTCAGTTGCCTCCTGTTCATTCTCTCGTGACATCTGGCTTTGGATTTTATGTTTTCGCAGCATTTTCATCATGATAACCTAAATCTAGCTTTTCGCTTTACATGATTACTATCATTGTCTTTTATTACCATTAGGTCATTTTTTAAATAATTCAGATACCGTACAAACGTTGAGCAAGCTCAACGGTTTCTCTCCAGTTTTGTTTACGCCTCTTCCGGAATATCCTCATGGAACAACCTCCCCTCAATCGTCTCCTTGATCACTCCCACCCTAATCACAAAATCTCCAAACGGCTCCCCGTCGTTCCTCTCCAAACTCCACCTCTTGAACAACGGCTTCAACGTGGCCAAGATCTCGTCCTCCTTGATCGAGTACCTGTAGATCTTGTTCAAACGCTCTCCGTGGTGCCCACCACCCAACATCAAATTATAGGCACCGAGCGCCTTACCAACCAAAGCAACCTCCGCAACCCACGGCCGGGCACATCCGTTAGGACATCCCGTCATACGCATCACCACCGAGTCGTGTCTCAACCCGTACTCCTCCAAAGCCTCCTCCAACTTGGTGATCAACACTGGCAAGTAGCGCTCCAGCTCGGCCATGGCCAAACCACACGTAGGGAACGCCACACACGCGGCAGAACTCAAACGCAACCCCGAGAACGAAGTGTTGGCCAACTTGTACTTCTCCAAGAGATCTTTCACGTCCTGGAGGTCCGCGTCCTCGATGTTCAGCACAAGCAAGTGCTGGTTACCCGTGAGGCGGAACTCTCCCATCTTCTTGTTGTCCTGCAAGTAGCGTGCAATCTCACGAAGGCCGCTTTTCTGCGGCAAGTCGGCAGTGTCTTCGATACGACCGTTCTCAATAAACGCCGTGAAGTGGTTCAATCCCAACTCGTCCTTGACCCAGCCAAAGAAGTCTACGTTCGACTCGATCTTAAACGGTGCTGGCTCTGGGAACTTCTCGCCCCACAACTCCTCTACCTTGCCCTTGAATACGTCCAAGCCCAAGTCGTCAATGGTGTACTTCAAACGCGCGTGCTTTCTGTTGGTACGGTCACCAAAGTCACGCTGCACTAACATCACCTTCTCGCACACAATGTGCACAACGTCCTTCGGAACGTATCCCAACATCGAACCCGTACGTGGGTACGTCTTCTTGTTGTTGTGTGTGGTACCCATACCACCACCCACAACCATGTTGTAACCCGTCACAACATCGTTCTCGTCGACGATTGCAATAAGCCCGATGTCGTGGGCATACACATCCACATCGTTGAATGGCGGAACAGTAATCACAATCTTGAACTTACGCGGGAGGTACGTCACGCCGTACTGTGGCTCCACGTCCACGAGCGCATTGCCCGCAACCAACGTCTTCTTGGTGCGTGGACCACCCACACGCTTGGCCCACTTCTCGGCATCGCCAGGCTTGTCACCGTCATCAGGACCCTCCAACCAGATCTCGTGGTAGGAGGTAGTCTGCGGCAACAAGAACTCCGAGATCAAACTGCCTGTCTCGGCAACTTGCCCGTGCACCTTGGCATTGCCAGGAAGCGCCAGCACCATAACGTTTCTGTTGACGTCTCCACACGCAGCCAATGTATCGAGAAGCGCGGCGTTCATACCACGGATCGCAGGCTTCAAGTCGTGCTTCACAACTCCGTGCAACTGGAACGTTGCACGTGTCGTCACCTTGAGCGTGCCGTTACCACGCTCGTCCGCCAACTCGTCCATCTTCAAGTACTGCGAGGGCGTCGCACGCCCTCCTGGCATACGCAAACGGACCATGAACGAGTACGCAGGCTCCAACCCATCGGCCTTGCGCTGCTCACGAATATCACGGTCGTCCTGCATGTAGATACCGTGGAATTTAGTCAACTGCTGGTCCACCGCACAGATAGCACCAGTAGACTCGTCGCGCAACTCTTCAGCAATCGTACCCCTGAGATAATCAGAACCAATCTTCATGTCCTCGTTGGTCAACGGCTTGGGCTCCTCAACGCCATCCACATTGTCGACTCCAAGAGCCTTCCAGATCTGTGGAATCCACTCGTTGAATCCGGTGGAGTACCCGTCAGCGTCCTGGTCATCACCAAGACCCAACGGAGCCAACTCGGCAGCTCCGTATAACTGTAAACGAGCCTCCAAGTCCTTCGCCGGCTTGTTGTAGTAGTGCTTGTCCTCCTTTCTCGGCCAGTACTGCGAGTCACCTAACCCAAACACAGATACCTTGACTGCAGAAAGGTCGAGGTCGTTGCTCGCTTTGAGAGCGTCCCAGAATTGCTTACCATTGGTGGGGAACTCTCCCTGCCCAGATGTCGACGCCACGAAAACCACATTAGTCTCGCGCGGGAAATCCTCCAACAGCAACTCGTCCATGGCCATAACAACAGACTTCAACCCACGCCCCAAAGCCTGGCGGTTGATCTTCTTCGCAAGTCCCTCGGCATTTCCACCATCAGACGCAAACGCCACTGTCAACGGTGGCCCAGACAACCCCAGAAGCAACTTCGCAAACGACTCGTCCGCAATCGCCGTCTGGCGCTCCTTGGTCTCAGTGTTGGCAGTGCGTGCCAAGTTACGCGCGAGCACGGGGTTCTTGCGCAGCAAGAGCGACAACTTGTTTTCGCGGTCCAAGAAGTCCTGCAACTGCTGGCGCAAGTTAGACGAGTCCAACTTGAACGAGTCCACAGCAGCGTCGTAACGGTAGAGTGGCCAGTACCCCAGGTCCACTGCGCGTTTCGTCTCCAAAAGAATGTCGAGCGTGTTGTCCACCTCTGACCGGTACGGCAAGTACGCCAACACAATCGAAGGGCCGTCGAACTTCTCCGCCTCGATCATTGCCTGTAGCACCTGCGTGTACGACGAGTATATAGCGACAGACGCAACGTACACTCCACCGTAGTTCATGGCGTATAACCCCACATCCTTCTTGCGCAACGTCTGTGTTTCGCGCTTCTCCTGGTACGGCTCCGAGTCGATGATCAACATGTTGATGTTCTCACCCGAACTGATCACGTTGTGCACTCCCGACGACCCCAAGTCGTACGACCAGGCGTCCGAGCCCACCAACCAGCTCGACTTTGTGTACAAGTACTTCTTCAATGCCACAACCTCGGGGAGATCGCTGTGTTTGTCCAACGCAGCCTCGGCCTCCGCAGCCAACGCTGCGTCCACGATCCCAGACTCACGCTTCTGCACCAACCAGCGTGTCAACACACTGACCAACTCGTGCTTGTTGTCGCCCAGCTGCACAGCAGCAGCAACCAAGTCCACGAGCTTGCGCGACTGCTCCACATCGTGGAGAAACGACCCGTACCCGTACTCGGGGTTCGCAGCGTTGGTGTTGGCAGAAGAGTACTCGTTCAACAAAGACAAGTCGGGATTCACCTGCCTGAGCACCTTCAAGTATGCGTCCTCTAACTTGAGCGCACTTTGAACTGCAGCAGCATTCTCTAAACTGTCAGTGGTGGAAGACCCGTAAAACACATTCTGCTGGGGTGTGGCAGAGTGCACATTCTCAAGCAATGCTGTGATTGCACCTTTTCCGTCGGGCCCAAAACTGGCACCAACAATCTTGGTAAAGTTCTTCAACGACTGGAAACGCGAGTATTCCTGGAAGAAGTCAAGCAAGAGCGGCGAGAAAGACGCTGTGCTCGTGTTGGTCTGCTCCACAATGGATATCGTCTCGACTGTGGCTGGAATTATGGTCAACAACGCCTTCAAGTCAAACGGCTGGTATACGTTGGGCGTAATCAAAAACGCCTTGGCCTTGGTGGCCTCTGCGACGAATTCCTCCGAAAGCTGACCCAAGTACAAGATGGCGTCCTTTCCACTCGCCTTGTTGGCAGCCACGAACTTGCTCGTGTTGAAGTAGGCGAAAACCTGCTCCGTGTTCTCGAGCTCGGCCGTGACCTCCTCCACAGGCTTGTACTCGGAGTCCTTGTACTCTGAAGTGCTGAAAAAGTGGAACACAGAGGTCTGGTTTAAACGGGCCAAGCGGTATGCAATGCTGGCGTTGATGCCGGCGTCACGTGCGGTCTGCGACACCAACACGGTGAATTTCAAGTCTCTCAAGGCTGTGACTGGCGAAAAGTCGCCGTCGTCCAAATTCACGTGCGAAACGACCGCGTTCGAGGCGAAAGCGGATCCCGACAAGAACGGGAGGTTGCGGAAGATGGTTTTTCCTGTGGTGATGACAGTGGTGAGGGTCTCGGGGTTCTCAACCACGTGGTTTTCCACCACGAGGTACGGGTCATTGTTGTCTATCAAGGTTGTAGCGGATTTTATGGAAAATGGGCTTTGTATGGACTTTGCGGGCTGCGTCACAAACACAACCCCGTCGGGAATAGCCTGGGTGACTGAATGTTAGTAGTGAACGTAGTGATAGTGAACATGAACAAAGGAATGTGAACTATGAAAGATCGGATGAATCAACTGACACAGCACTATGATTCAACACGAACACGATGATTCAACTAGCACTATGATTCAGACAGAGCACTGTGAAAGACTCAAGTGAACATGAGCAATGTGAATAAATGTTTCAACTGAACATCTATGCAAGTCCTATAGATTTCTTGTCTTCAGAATGGCTGTAAATGAAATCTGACAAATAACCATATCTCCTCCTTATCTATCTCATATCTCATTTGTGATCTTTCTTCCTCCGTTATTGTACATACCAGCAGAAACTTGTTTCACGCTCATATGGTCGTTGTGATTTCGATACTATTCTCAGGTTATATAACTCCACTGAAAACCTTTATGGAGCCATACCACGTGACTATTAGTCTATTTATGACCATTATTAAACAAATCCAGTTGATTCGATGATTTTGGTGGGGTCATGTCACGTGAAGAAAAAAGATAAGAGAGGTGTGAAGGGAAACGTCTTTGAGCTTTGGGTTAGGATTATGGCGTAGAGGCTTGATCTATTGAAGATGCGCTTCTGAGTCATTGATATTGCTTGTCGTTTTTCACGACTTTCAATTCCAAGTCATCATTGGTAATTTTCCACTGTTTGCATTTGTGGTACTTTCTGGGATTTCTCAAGACCATGAGCTCAATAGAGTTTTGGCTATCAACTCGCTGGGGACTTTTGATATTGTGGAAACACCTATTGTTCATACTACGTTCACTTGCTCACATTCGCTTTGTTCATGTTCACTCGCTCTCATTCGCTTTATTAATGTTCGTAAGCTCATGTTCAGTGATTCATGTTCTCACGTGTGTCTACCTCGGTTAAACGCATTCATTACTAATCTACATATCTATTGGGAAAAGAGACTTGACTTTTCCCCACTCTAACTCCTCTGTAGCCAACAGTCGCCTCTTGTACCTCGACCTATTTGGCCTGCGGGTCCAGGCTCTCTTCGCTCGCATGTTGATCTTTCCAAAGCAGGACAGTCGTGGTAACAGGTTGCAATAGCTCGACTTGTCCAAATGACCCATGTTGATGTTGGTGTAGGCGGCCTGATATACCAGCACTGGCTCCCACTCCAGATCGCAAAATTCTGGCTTCCGCCGTCTCTTGCTAATTGGAACCTCCCATACCTGGTACTCTCCTCTGAGATAAGCGTCCTCAAAATCAAATTCAGCCTGGAGGCTCTTCTGGACTGCCTTGCTCACCTCTTTTGCTACGACACACGACCGCAAGACGTAAATGTGCGACCTTGTTGGCACAAACTCGTCGTCTTCGTTCCACTGGTAGATTGTACTCTTCACAATCTCGGGACGGAAGGTCTTAGGTTTTGTAGATGGGAAGATCTTCGAATGGGGTAATGTTGCTGCAGGGATATTTGGGGGGGCAGAGAGAGGAAGGAAGTTCGCAGAAGGATTTTCAGAGACCGCAAGATTTGCACTGGCATTCGCATTGACCATTGGATTTGCCATAAATGCACTCGCCATGGGATTTGCCATATTTGCTTGGGGATTTGCAGCCGGAAAATTTGCAGCCACTTTCATTCCCACATCAAAATCAAGCAACGACATTTCCTTCAACACAGTCATTGGCCTAGCCAAGTCAGACAAAAACAACCTATCAAAGTCCGGATTGTCAAAATCAAACTTGTTTGCGGAGAAGTTCATGGGAAGTATTGGCAATCTCTCTCCAGTTCCAAAATTAAAAGCACTCTCATTAATCGAACTCTCAAACATAGTACTGAAAGAATCCACGCTCTCCGGGTGTTGGTCATATCTCATCCCTTCAAAGACCGGATCAAATCCAAAGCTCACCGGATGTCCCCACTGGGAGCTCTCTGAGCCTCCCCAATTAGACTCGCCTGAGAAAGGAAGAGCCTGTGCGCACTTCATATCCTCAAATCTCAAGTAGTCGACTGGCGGGTCTGAGTTTAAATTTGCATCCTCCCAAAGCTGCTCTTGCATAGTGGGCAGGAGCGTGGCAAGCGTGGAAGCTTCCATGTCCCAGCTAATGTTGAGGTTTGGGAATTCGCTGGGAGCATCTTCAGAGGGGGGACCAGAGGGGTCAAGGAAGAGGTCCATAGAGACTGAGAATTTCGGTTATGATTGGTAGAGGAATGTCTCGTCTTATAAGTTGGACTTTATTAGCGAGTCCTTAGAGCGTCGACTTTGTTAGCGAGTCCTTAAAGGGTGGAGAGTTGACTTTTTTAGTGCGCTCGCCTCTCTTGTGAGATTATCGTAGTAAATAGGCTTTGTTTGCGTTACACGGTATTGAATAGCGCTTCTCAGTATGCTCTTCTTTCTTTTCTGTTCGCTATACCCTTCAATTCTAGCTATCTCCTGTTAATAGCAATGCGGCTGAGTGTTTGTGTTTGTGATTTTTTAGCAGCCTTCTTCCTGCACATGAATGGCTGCAACACTTCCCGATTTGGTCAGCCAAGTAAAGGGAAGACAGAACGCTGCTTGCAATGACTGAGAAGTAATGTCAATGAAAGCAACAGCTAGTCTGCAGAAGAATATGGGATGTGATCGATATCAAGACGGTTACGACGGCCGAGAAGAATATGAGTAGTAATTGACATCAATCAGTTAACTGATTGGAAGAGTCTGAGCAGTAATATCCAAGAAAGTAACAACGAGTCTGCATAAGAGTATGAGAAGTAATTGACATTAATTAGTTAACTGATTGGAAGAGTCTGAGAAGTAATATCAAAGAAACGACCAAGTCTGTTGATTGAGAATACATGAGAAGTTAATTTTGGCCTTTCTGTGGCTTTGTAGACTTTGGTTTGTAGTATATGGCATTCATGGAAACAGATCTGGCATCTTTATTCTTTGACTTCGCAACATTAGGATCTGCAACTCAAAGACTATTCGTAGGCGCACTTCAGAACCTTTCCAAATGGCCTGTCCCAATTGTTGAACCCGAAAGACGTCTTTTCCCAAACACAGCTCCAAGTCTGAAGATCCCTTGAACTACTACCATCTTTTTTCCTCAGCAAACCTTCAAGGAACTTCTGCGGGCCATCCACTCCACCTTTCCGGTACCTGTTGGGAATATCCCAACTTCCACTTCGTCATCCACTTGGCGTCTTGTGAGTTTATCAACTTCTATGAGGAGTAGGGTTAACCGCAGATTACGATTCCGTAGCAGTGAACTCTAAGATATTGGTCTAATAATGCGTTACTGAAATCCACACTCATTTTCGTTGACTACTAAATTACGTAATAGCTTCTGAAGTCTTATCTTCTGGAGCCACACTGCGCAACTGACATGATACAGTTTCAAGGAAACTCTTTACAGGATAGATTTCGAAGATGATATGAGATTCAAAGGAGGGAATCAGTGTTGTTGCTTGCTTTTGGTATAGATAGTGGTACTACACGAATATCGCGTGGATTTGCAACCATAGTTGTCCCTTTGTAGTCCTTCACTATTGTAAGTTGTGCGGTATGACCCGCTATGCGACCCCCTATCCGACCCGCTATCTGACCCGCACTCACCCGAATCGGCTCATAGTGTGGCTTTTGCACGTATAAATCCAGCACAATCGCACACATGATTCACCAAACATGCCAGTCAAAGACACCTCCGAAATCGACAGAAAGTACAACGTCAGGCCCTTCGTGGAGGCCCCACCCTCAAAGTCGGGCCACGAAAGCATCCAGTTGGATTCACTCGACTTTTCCACGCTCCAACACGGGGATTCGCCTGGGGCACGTGAGTCGCGCCAAAAATTGGCACATCAGGTCGAAAAATCGCTCCTGACATACGGGTTTGTATCCGTGGTCAACCACGGCATAGACTTCGAGGAGATTGAGCGCATCAAGTCGTATGCGCAGTCGATCTGCGAGCTTTCGGCCGAGGAGCAGGCGCCGTTTCTCGCGGGTGCGTGGAAGTCCGACTTGGAGGATCGGAGAATTTCGCCTGGGGCCGAGCGCGGTCTGGGCTTCAAACCGAAGAAATACTGGTCTATGAAAAATGGGGTTGAGGACCTGATCGTATTCTACAACTTCAACAAGATGCTCCACGAGGAATTCTTTGACACTGACGCCTCGTACCCCGAGCTCGCACGTGCGCATTTGGACGAAATTGCGGCGTACTTCCGCAAGGTGCACCTCCAGGTGTTGCGCAACTTGACGATTTTGTGCGACATAGTGTTGGAAAAGCCCGAAGGGTACATCTGGGAGAACTACTACAAGCCCGTGGAGGGGGACCACGAGAACTCCGGGCTTGGCGTGGGCCGTTTCATGCTCTACGATGCGATGGACCCCGAAGATGAGCGCAAAGTCGACAAGAACTGGCTCCGTGGGCACTCCGACAGTGGTGGGTTTACGTTTATCACTTCGCAGCCAATTTTGTCGCTACAGATCCGCGATTACTACACGGGAAAGTGGCGGTATGTGGGCCACAAGCCCAATGCGTTGATTGTGAATGTTGGCGATGCCATGGAGTTCATCACAGGCAGCTACTTCAAGCTGCTGATACACAGGGTGGTTTCTCCGCCCGACGACCAAAAGGCGTGGAAGCGGTTGGTTCTCATCTACTTTTCTGCGCCGAGACCGACGTCGGTGATAGACCCCGAGCTGTTGGACCTGCCCAAGTTGAAGCGGCTCGGGATTGGCAAGCCCGACGAGTGGGAGAAGATCACGTACAGCGAGTGGCAGAACGAAAAGGGCCGGCTCTTTGGGCAGAAGAAGGTGAACGACTCGCAAGGCGACGAGCCGAACTTGGTGTTGATGTACGGTAGGCTCCACGAGCGCTGGCACCAGGCAGAGGGCAATTTTAACTTGGCGGAAGCAAGAAAGAAGTTTCGTATAATCGAGCTTGAGAGGGAGTTGAAAAATGACTGAGAATGGGTGCAAAAAAATGGACACAATAAGGATTAGGGTGGAGGATACATAAGGATTAGGATAGTGGAGGATACATAAGGATTA
Organism: [Candida] loeiensis; assembly: GCA_030563775.1. Taxonomy (NCBI): domain Eukaryota; kingdom Fungi; phylum Ascomycota; class Pichiomycetes; order Serinales; family Debaryomycetaceae; genus Kodamaea; species [Candida] loeiensis. The sequence goes on along the minus strand of JAJMKD010000010.1, from coordinate 401,679 downwards.
GAAAGGTGGAGGATACAGAAGGATTATTATTAGGATACTGGAGGATACGTAAGATATTATTAGGATAAGCACGAATACAGGATGCGAAGATCGAAAATCAACACATGCACATGAAAACGTGGATAAATAAAATACCTGGTATGGTTATGAACAATAATCTCATCGACTATGATTGGTGAAGAGAACCAAAACCGCCATGGCATGAAACATACAGAGTAGGGAAAGTCGTGGTACAATAGTCGTTATCGGACCTACGACATATTACCCCACATCCCTACTAGTCCATAGCCATATATTCCCCACGTACTAGTCCACTAGTCGATGAATAGTAAAATTGGTACTAGTCAGTATAAATGGTACGAGTTCATGAATAGTGGAGCTAGTTCATGAATAGAATAAATGGTACGTTCATGAATAGTATAAATGTAACTAGTTCTTAAATAGTTTTTCTGATTAGACATTAGTATATGTATAATATCTCTCGACATACTCGCCTCTCTCGACATACTCCCCTGTTTGTTCACGTTCTTTCGCGTCATTCTCGTCCTCTCCCGTGCTCACTTCGTTCGCGATCAAAAATTTCTATTACTGTGGCATGTCTGTGGCAATCATCGGAGCAGGCCCGTCAGGGTTGATAGCCCTCGACGCTATGGTACGCGAACAGAAGTTCACCAAGATCACACTCTTCGAACGCAACAGCACAGCCGGAGGCACCTGGCTCTACTCCGATGCCCCGGCCGCTGATCTCGGCGATCTCCACAGGTTGAGCACCAAAAACCCCGTGCGGTTCGACCCCCTGGACGTCCCAGACACCCTTCCGGGCCCCGCACCCAAGCGCAGCCACCGCTTCGAGGACACACTGATGTACCTGTACTTGGAAACCAACGTGGACAGCACATCCATGGAGTTTTCAGAGGAGCCCATGCCCGTCACGGTGAGCGAAAATTCCGCCGCCAGATTCGGCCCAGACAGCCCGTTCAGACACCGCGCAGACGTGGCAAAGTGGGTCCAGAGCTTGCACAGCCGCAAGGACTACGAGCAGCACGTAAACTTCAACTGCAGCGTGGAGCTGGCCGTCAAAACTGCAGGCAAGTGGAAATTGCTAGTGAGAGAAATCGGCGAGGAAAACGATTTCTACAGAGAACCAGAGGAGTTTGACTACTTGTTGGTGGCCTCGGGCCAGTACTACGTGCCGTACATCCCAGACATCACTGGTTTGCAGGAGTTTCAGGACCGCACCAAAAGCGTGTACCACACGAAACAGTTTCGCGACAGGGAGCCCTTTCGCGGAAAAACCATTGTGGTGGTGGGTGGGTCGATATCTGCGGTGGATGCGATACACGACACAATCAGCGTGGCCAAGAAGGTGATTTCGTCGCGCAGAAGCGCAGAGCCAAATGCGCTTTACGGACCGGTGCCGTTTGAGCACCCGCTTCTCGACAAACGGTCGCAAATTGCGAAAATCGAGGGACAAACAGTGCACTTCACCGACGGAAGTGAGGCGAAGGTGGACGCGATCATATTCGCCACGGGGTACACGCTGAGCTACCCGTTTTTGGAGAATCTTGCAATTGACAACAACAGGGTCGAGCATTTGTACCACCTTGTGTCGTACATTCCGGACCCTACGTTGGCGTTTGTGGGCAATCTGGCAGGGGGTCTTACTTTCAAGGTGTTTGAGTGGCAGGCGGTGTTGGCGGCACGGATTTTTGCGGGGCGGTCCAAGGTTCCCTCGCAGGAGGAGCAGTATGAATGGGAAAAAAACAGACTTGCGGAAAAGGGCAACACGTACAGGTACAGCCACTTGTTTCCCGACTTTGAGGAGTACTTTGAGGGGATTCGGGAGGTTGCCACGAATGATGGGCCGGGACGGAAGCTTCCCGGTTTTGACCAGCGCTGGAAGGATTTGTTTGTGGATGGGTTTAGGAGGCGGGTGGAGTGTTTAGAGAGGCTGAACAGGGGGGGGTTTTACATCGAGAGGGAGGAAGATTTTAAAAGAGAGGAAGTTAGAAAGCGAGAGGGATTGAGCGAGAAGCATCTGGACAATGAGTATACGATAGAGGAGGTGGCAGGCAAGTTGGGGGAGGTTGTTTTGGCATAGAAGTCATCTAAAACGTGTTTCGTGGCTTTCATCTTTGAACTACACATTGAAGTATACCACCTTTTTAGAACTGAATTATTTCTTATAAGTTCTCATTTCAATGTAATTTCTAGTATAAACTGAGAACGCTCTACTCCTGGTAATAATAAGTACAATTTTCTGCTCTTTTCTAGTATCGGAATTCACCTTACACGCTCGATCATTTTTTGCTTTCGCTGTTGGCTGGATTCCCGCACTCATTACTGCTCGTTCGCGTTCACAATTTTTTTCATTTACTAGATTATTAATCTCGCAATTCACTCGATACTATCACTTGTATTGCTCGACTTTCACTTGTACTCGCTCATGTTATGGTGTAGATTATTACTCATGTGTACTCTTTTGTTCATTCAACTTTTATATTCTAGACTCACTCGGTATATGTTACTGGGTAGATTACTCGCTCGCTTCGCTCATGTTCGCTGTTAAAAAACCTTGGTAAAGTTCGCAACAAGCCATCCCAAGTACGCGAAAATAGTCTGGAGCGCGCCCGGGGTAGTAAATATAGATGTACCGACTGTGAAAATAATCCCCGACTGAGACACCGCGTCCCACAAAATACTAAGACTCACCACACCGTCGTCGACCAACTTGGTCACCAACTTCACTGTAAACGTCTGCATGTCTGGATCCGTGATGATAAATCTCACCACCGAAACACCCAAACCGGACTTTTGCAAAGACTCGCAAATCTGCTCGAGATCCCCCACGTTTTTGATGAGCGAAACAACCGCACTGATGATGGTCTGCTGGGTATCGGATAAAACATTCGTGAATGTAGAACTCAATGCGTCGGTTGTCCCTCCAATTGTGCTTGTGATGGTGTTGATGGTCCCCTGCAACCCTGCGCTGATTGCTCCCGCAACATTTCCCTGGGTCAACTGTCCAATTGTGTCCCCGATGGTCTGTGTGGTGCCCCCGATGATGTTGCCAATGGCCCCGGTGACTGTGCCGAAAAGGCCCCCGAGTAAGTTCCCAAATAATCCGCCGGAAGACAGCGACGCAGCCAGGGTATTGGAGGTTGCAACTGTAGGCGTAGATTTGGCGGTGGATGTGGTTCTCGCAACTGTCGAAACCGCCAGGGTTTTAGTTGCAGTTCCAGTGGTTGTTCCATAAAGTCCCGCGAGGAAATTTGCAGCCGACAGCGATGCGGCGCTGGATCCAGCAGCACTCGCAGGGCGGAGAGTAGAGGCGATAACAGGCGTCACAGGACTGACAGTAGATGCAGCGGTGGTTATAGGGGTGGTAGTGGCAACAACAGGGGCTGTGGTGGTTGTGTCCGTGTTTTGGTTCTGGCCGAGGCCGAAAATAGCGTTGATTCCAGAATTTACCAGGTTGAAAATATCGCCAATAAAATCTCTTCTCTGCATCTCCTCCTCGATATCCTCACGCTTGAAGTGGATGACTCCGGCGCTATAGAGCGCCTTTCCAATGGCTATCACGCCCGGCACCATGTTGTAGTCGGTGAAGAACAGCATGGTGACGTCGAACGCCAAACCCGATTTGGTCACCGCGGTCAAGAGTGTAGCCAACGTCTTTTGCTGGACGTACTCCTCTATAGCGTCGATGGCTGTGCTTTGCGTCAATGGCGACGTGCACAACGCCTTGAGAATGGGGAGTGCGGCTCCACTCTGGTTCAACTGCGTGAACAAGGTGGTCAACAACGGGTAGTCTCTTTTCTCGAGTGCCTCGGCTATTATCCCCGTGAGTTCCCGGGGAACTGGGTGCCCATCACTTACTTCCTGAAGCCAGGCTGCGATCTGGGTCAAGTCCTCGGAGTCAAACCTTGTCTCGAGTGCGTTTTCAAGAGTTCTGACTTCGTGGAATTCGTCGGATCTTGCAGCCAACTCGTGGACTTCCAACTGAGTGTTCTCGATCTCGATTGGCAAGGCAGCGGCGTAGGAGGCCACCGCGAGGGAGGCGAATGCTGACAGGAACTTCATTGTGGAGTGAAAAAGATGAACATCGAGGTCTTTATATCGGTCAGCCGTGGCAGCCGGTTACTGGATTGGGTAATACAGAATTTGAAACGAGCCCCACATTCGGATCGTAGATGTTTATGTTCGAGAATGGAAATAATATTCTGCCGCGACAGCTTCACTCTCGGAGTGGGGATAGTGTCTACCTTCTGGTAATTATTTCGGTTTTCAACGCTTTCGTTGCAGCCAAATTTCCTTTTTAGGAAGTCGCACAAGACGAAGAAAAATTAATGCCTAATGCGGCTGGGAGTGGCCGTCCTAAAGGGGGCATCGAGATTGCGACCCGTATAGAGAAAGTTTAAATTTAAGCGATGTTTGAAACACGTTGGAGTAGGGATGGGTTGAGATATCAAAAGGGGAGAGTGCTAGATGCACAAGCCCAGAGATGTACTAGTACGAAACAGAAGTAGATGTTAAGAGGTGTAGATATTGAGAGGTGTAGATGTTGAGAGGTGTAGATGTTTAGAGGTGTAGAATGATAGTCCAGATATAGAGAACAATAGTACAATAAGAACGATGAAAAATGGATGATGAATGACAAGGATGACTTTTCACAAATGGAAATTTTCACCTTTTCCGATTTCGTGTGAAATAGCACAAGGTATTCTGTTGGTGTACTCCGCACGTCTGTAAGGGTGACATGGAGTTCGGAAGACTCGAGGAGTCTGTTATGAGGTTTGTATGGGCTCGTATCAAGATCGGTGAGGGCTCTAACCAAGACGGCTGAGAATCCAATGCGTTATAAATGAAACCTTGTGAAGATGTAAAGATTGGTGATAACCTTGTGAAGACATAAATATGGGTAACCTTGTGAAGATTCTGGTGAAGACGGTGATATTCGCTTGAAAACGACTAGTACGGCAATAGTGGCTAAATTTTCTTCGCCTTTTGTCTTGATTATAGCCGAAAAAGTGACGAAATTGCGCAAAAATCCTATAGGTATATTCCGGTAGGTATTTAGTCCTTGTGCAGTGTGTCAAAATGCTCCCAGTACGGCAAGAACAGAGTAGAAACATGTGTTCATTTCCGAGTACAGTAGAATTGTAGGTATTGTAGAATTGTGAGCACAGTGGAATTGTGAGTACAGGAGAATTGCAATTGCGGCAGAATGTTTGAATTATCTTGTTGGGTTGTACCATCAGTTTTATATACACCATTTGTTTATGTCCGGAGTACGGTCGTAGTGAACCCTTCATGGAAAAACTATGACGATTCTTTATACTCAACAATACTTCTATGGGGTGAGATTCATTTCTCCACGGCATGAGTTTAAATTGGAATATCAGTTCTGTCTTCTTTGAATCGTGGACCCTGCATAACATTCCTACCTCAAACATGAGGTCGTAAATCTTGTAGAAGAACCCTGTATTCTACACTTCTACCAACAAACCCTGAACTCTACTCTTCATATCCGTACCGCATCATTGGTTCGTGCCAACATGATTGCAGATCTCGCCCAGACCTACCCCCCACATTTGTTGGTTTTTGTGACTACTCCTGAAATTGGAGCATGAGGAGGAAAGAGGGTAAGAAAGAGGATGAGAAACAAAATAAGGAACAGGATGAGAAATGGATAATGAACAACAGCCCATACCGTATGCCCGCCTCTATGATTATGTACCTTGTTCTTTGAATCCGCACGACCTTTTCTAATTTAAGATTCTGCACAAAGGATCGCAACTCGTATTTCTCAGATGTACAGATTGTGGATTTGTGCTACTGAGTCTTGGTACCGTTTATTTCCGCTTGAAATCTCAACCTCCGCTTTCCACCTCCTTTTCCTACCCCTGCAGCTTACAGAAACCATACTCACTCTTCCCTTTGCCCGTCTTTGACCAGGTATCACTACCTGCAGGAGTGTTTCATAATCGGACCAAGAAATGAGCTCACGTGTGTTCGTCAGCTGTTGTAAAATGCACAGCAGTCTACCATGCCATCACGAAACCAGCTGCGAGCACCACATCCGTCCCACACCTGTGCTTTCAATTTTGCCGTAGTAGCAAAGCTGGCCTCTGACCATTTTTAGAACCGCCCCAGTACGCTCTTTTTTCTTTAATTTCGCCTTACATAATACACCCGTGCCGCAGTAGTGGAGCGATTTGGGGGAGGTGTATTTCAGAAATCCTAGCAACTTTTTACCCCTACACCACTCAACTACTACACCCAGCGCTCGCTTGCTCTCCCACAACAAAACTCGGCATCAATACAGCCAACACATTCGCTTCGCAAGAGAACCAAGCGCAGGGTACATCAGTCACTGTGGAAATATGACCATTAATCTCACCCTAGGACCAAACTTTATCAACACCGCCGAACGTGAGCACTTCATGAACAACGGCATGGTTTATGGCGCTAGGCAGCCGCAGCAGAAGCTCGACTACAGCCACCCACAACCACGCAAGTATGAGAGGAACGACCAGATGTCCTACGACAACACCATCTACGAACCCAACTATCAGAACCAAAAATACCGCCAACCATCTTTCGACCAGGCATCCACTGTGCAAACATCCAATCACTTCGACACCCAAACCAATCACTTCGACACCCAAACCAATAACTTCGATATCTCCCAAACATCTAATCACTTCGACAGTTCCCAAACATCCAATATACCCTTCAACACTACACACTTCGACAATACAGCACACGTCAACACCAATACATCACACCTTGACAAAGCCTCGCAGCCCACCGACAAACCCACCCAGTTTACCCTTTCGCAGCCGTTCAAAAGCGGACGTGTACAGCCCCCACCGCCCATCTTATCGCAGGAGCCCCCTGTAACTACAACCCAGGCGTATTCTCCGCAGATGGGCTCGCTGCCACTCCAGGGTACGTTCACCAACTTCAACGCTATCCACGCAACACCGACGCTCACGTCGAACGGCGTGTTTCAGACGCCGGGCTCCGAAATGAGCCCGACCATCTTCAGCACGGGAAACCATTTTGGCAACAAGAACAACTCGTTGACGTCTCTAGCGCATAGTTTCTACATGAGCCAGGCCACTGGGTCGCCGACCATCCCGCTGGAATACAACTTGCAAGAGTTCTCGCCAGTGACCCCTAACTACAAGGCACTGGAGAGCAGGAACAACTCTTCGCAGCAGCTTGGCTTGGGTTTGAACAGCACGCCGTCGCTGTATGTGCAGACGTCTCGGGAGAACTTTAGCTCGAACCCCTCGGAGAATTTGTCGAGTGAGAATTTGAGTGGAAGGGTTTCTGATGGGAGGATAGGAGAAGGAAGTACTTTGATTTCCGGGGATGGTTTGAATGGGATTATGAGTAACTCGAATTCGGGGGATGTGAACCAAAACCACCCAGGCAATGTGAACAAATTCTCGAACCACTCAAACAATCTGAACATCTCAAATTCAGACAATCTGAACAACCAATCAACCCACTCAGATCTGAACAACTTCTCCAACCACCCAAACCTGAACAACTTCTCTAAGCACTCTAACAAGCTGAACAACCACTCAGACAATCCAGACAACTCCGAATCATACTCTAATTTCGGAGAGAACTACAATCAGTCTTTCGGTAACCAGACATTCGACTCCAACTACAACCAGTCGTTCGGTTTTGTTTCAGAAAATTTCAGTAATGGCGAGTCCATGGGTGAAAATTTTAGTGCCGGTCACTCCAAAGAAGAGTTCTTTGCAAAGGACGAAAAAGAACCCTACACCGAGCAGTCTGACTCTCCAACCACCATCGAAGTGAATAGCGCTCACGTGTCGCCGTACTTGCATCTTGAAGACGTTCACGGCGACTCCATAGCGGTGGACGAGCTCCTTGACACGAACCCGCTCACGCTGATGAAGCCGTTTGAGGAGTTCAGCGACAACACAAACTCGTCGTTCCCTACAGACACGTCGGGCAGTGGGGAGTTTAAGGATATCTTATCTGAGTTGTCCACGATACTCCTGATCGATCCCCATGATTTAGGAGATCAGCCTCCGATGCCCGACAAACGGCCAACATTGAAGAAGAAGAAGCTGGTGGCTGCGCTCAGCAACACAAAGATCTCCAAAAAGACGCTCAGGAAGGCGAGCTCCTTCAGCGGTGGTGTGGTGCAGCGGCCGGTGACAGCGGTGCCGCCTTCGGGCCAAAAAAAGCTGAAGACCAGTGTGATATCGTTCAGCGAGTGTTCGCAGAAGTTCCCTACGTTTATGTTGAACAACAACAGCAACAACAACATCTCGTTCGTGTACGAGTCGGGGCAGGACGAGAGTGCTCTCTCGTCGGACATGTCGTTGAGGAAGTCAAAATCTTCGGTGAATCTCAAGGAGCGTGCGCGTGATGCCGTTCCGAAGCAGGCGCTCAAGAGCATGAAGAGCGGGATGACGGAGTTCCAGATAGATATGAGGGGGAGGGGATAGGTAGGATAGTATTCGGTCGACCTGGAATTGTATAATTATAAAAGGAAATGGAAGAGATGTAGGGGTTGGAACGTAGCTGAACTTCAATGGTTTTACGTGGTAGATGAGCATCAATGGTATTACAAGGTATATGAAAAACAATATTTTTAGGTGGCATATGCAAAACAATATTTTACGTGGTATATGAATATCAAGTTTTTGGGTAATGGATATACGTTGCATTACTATGTAGAATGTCTATCTATTTTGGACTTCTTATGTTTTCCATTCGTTCTTCGTAATCTTTCAGATTCTTTCCACTCTCTTTTCACTTTCCATTCGTTAGGCTCTCTCCACTCTCTGTTTTCACTCTTGCATTCTAAACGTCCTGTCTTCTCTCTATTTTCACTTTTCCACTCGCAACGTCCTTTCTTCTCTCTATTTTCACTCTTCATTCGTTAGGTCCTTTCCTTCCTCCCTTCATCTCACTCTTCCTTTCCACTTTCTTCACCCTCCTCCTCCTCCTACATCCATCTAATGCACATTTATTAACTCCTCACAAATCCTTGTCCCTTGGAACGTAATGCTCGCCGCTGAACGGGTTAATCTGTCTGAACTTCCTGTAGAAGCTGAACTGCCCCTCGTAGTTGTAAGCCATCAATGTGAGACCCACAGGCACAACACCCATGGCAATCAAGTTGAACGCAGCCGAGGCAGGCTTGAACCTGAAGAAGTGCCCGAGCTTCTCCTTGGCAGCGTTGAATCTCTGGAATTCGGGGTCTGGTCTCAAGGTGCCGGCCATTGTAATGTCTTTCGTGTGTGTTTTATTGGTGGAAAAAAGAATAGATCATGTGATCGAGTGAGCATGAGAGATAAAGGTCATGTGACGAGGAAATGATAAAGGTCATGTGACAAACCTAGCAAACATTCTGATCACGTGTTTTGTCACTGATCACATGTTTTGTTTACAAACATGAGTTCAATAGACTACAAGGTGACGTCGCTCCTCACGGAGCACTTTGGGTTTCCACCACTTGCGCTCATTGACGACGTCATCAACGCGGTCAACGAGCTCTTGTACAAGTGTACACAGGCCATGGAGGTGTACTTGCGCGAGATGCGAGAAAAGAGCCAGGACATCTCCGAGGAGGAGATCGCGTTGGGCACCGGCAAGCTTGAGACGCTTCTTGAGTCGCAGGTCGACAAGAACTTCGACAAGTTCGAGTTGTACGCGCTCCGCAACATCTTCACGCTCCCACAGGACTTGGTCGAGGACGGGTGGGTGCGGCTCAAGCACCACGAAGGCATAGACTTCCGAAATGCGCACGGGAAAAAGCTCGACAACGACAAACATATAGCACAGCTCAAAGACCAAATCCGGTTGGAGCTCCAGATCAGAAGGATCCTCAAGATGCAAATTGGGCGCGCGGAAAAGGTGATCAGGATGCTCCGCATGTTTCAGAAGAGTCTTGTATTTTTGGGAAAACAGGCGATAACGGCCGAGGACCAGTTGCTATCGGAGCGTGCCAAAGACGCCATACGGCTGTTGTCGCCGATTGACGAAACGCTTTATTTTTTGCTAAACCAGGTGGAGGAGTTGGTGACGCAGACGCAGAGGATATCGGCCAAGATCAACGGGGAGGCATTGGAGATGGAGCCTAGTATGCGGGATATCTACATCGCTGCGAAGCTGAAGAGGATACTTGAGAGGATGGGGTTTGGGGAGGAGGTTCAGCAAGAGGTGCCTGGTTTGGGGGAAGTGAGGGGGATTGCGGAGCAGTTGACATGACAAACATGACCGGGGGAAAGTTGAGATATTAACAAAGAGCAGTTAACATGACACAAAGGATTGTTGATGGTAAGATAGTAACAAAGAGCAGTTAACATGACAAGCGAAGCGAATGTTGAGATAGTAACAAAGGAGCAGTTAACATGACATGAGCGAAGGAACGTTGATGGTAAGATAGGAACAAAGAGCAGTTAACATGGCATGAAGGATTGTTGATGGTAAGATAGTAACAAGGAGCAGTTAACATGACATGAGCGAAGCGAATGTTGAGATAGTAACAAAGGAGCAGTTAACATTATGAAAGTAACAAGGTTAACATGGGCGGAGATACACGATGTTGGTGAAAAAGTAAGCAGATAACATGGGTGAAATAGTTGCGAATGTTGAGGTACGATTATAACAAAATGAGAAGTTGGAGCGTAACATCCACTTCGCTCATGTTGGTAGTAACGAAGACCGTTAACATGACCATGGTTACATGAGCATGGTTAACATGTTAATGAGCATAGTTAACATGAGCAGGTTTGACATCGCTTCGCTCAACGGTAAGATAGTAAACATGGGACATAAATGTGAATTTGGGAAAGCATGTAGATACAGATCCACTTTCCTCGTACAGCAATAGGATATGAGGGCTAATTCAAACAATAGGATATGATGTGTAATTAAAGATTGCTGAAGGATCTTGAGAAGGTGCTCTTTTTAGTTACACTCAGCCTTCCCTATTCTTTTAAACTTAATCTTTTCTTTGCAGATCTTCTTAAATTCCTCATTCGTAAATTCCTAATTCGTCAATTCGTCAAACGACCGATTCTGGCTGCGAAAGCTTGAAGATGGCCAAAGAGAGAATAGTTGGAGATCCCGGAGTGTTCTACTAGAAACTTCTCGTAGTTCTTATCCCAGTTTAAGGATACATGATACATGCATATTAGTCATATTCCCCCCTCAAATTCGTTTTTCAGATCCTCTCCCTCAGATTCGTTTTTCAGATCCTCTACTTCCCTCAGATTCGTTGATCAGATCCTCTTCGTCCGCTCAGATTCGTTGCTCAGATCCTCTTCCACTTGTCCGTTTGCTGCTCAATCCGCTCTTATTCTTTCACTCGCCTGTAAGTCCACACGCTCATGTTCCTTCTCATTACTCGCTCATATTCGCTCACATTGCTAAAAAGAAAAGACAAAAAAATCTTTATCAACGAGTCATGGGATTTGGATTGTTGGCCACAGAGGCCCTCAAACACGTATCAAAAGAGTCCTTACTCAGAGCCCAGATCTCCGGGGTCATGGGGTCTACTTCGTAAGTACCAAAACCACCAACCCGCTCTCTACTAACATACAGCCTCGCGTGCTGGATCGTCTTATTGATGCCCCAGCTTATCGAACAATGGCGCTTGCAGTCCGCTGAAGGCATCGCCATCGGTTTCATCACAATCTGGTTCCTCGGAGACGTTTTCAACCTCATTGGTTCGCTCTGGGCCGGGTTGCTCCCCGAAGTGATCTTCCTAGCCATCTGGTTTTGCATTGCGGACGCCTTGATGATTGCGTCATACGTCTACTACACCTACATCTTCCCCAAGCACCACCACCACCGTAGAAAGTCCAGCCGGGCCAGACGCGAGTCCAGGGACACCGAGTCGCAGCCATTGTTGGACGCTCCCCCCTTGAGAAGAAGACTGTCTGCATGCACGGACATTGCGTTGGACAACGAAAACGCGGGGTTGTTTGCCAAGTACGTGTTGCCCATTCTCTTTGTTGTGGGCGCTGGGTGCCTCGGGTTCTTTTTGTCGGGGTCTAAACCCGACTCCGACCCTGTGGACGAGTCGCCGATCAACTACGGGGCGCAGATCATGGGATATCTCTCTGCGTTCTTGTACTTGGGGGCCAGAATTCCGCAAATCATCCAGAACTACCACCGCAAGTCGGTGCACGGATTGAGTTTGTTGTTCTTCTTGTTTTCGACGTTGGGTAACTTGACGTACGCGGGGCAGATTTTGTTTTACAGAAGCGACTCGAAGTACATCATCTTGAACTTGAGCTGGTTGTTGGGTTCGTTGGGGACCATCTTTGAGGACAGCTTTATCTTTGTTCAGTTCTACATGTACAAGGACAACAAGCACGAGGTGATTGAGTAAGGATAGTCAGCAATCATAAAAGATAGCCAGATGAAAATAATATAAAAGAGCGAGCATGAGCGAAGCGAATGTGAGCTTTGGAATTGAGAAGTGAATGAGCTTTAGAATTAACTGAATTGGGGAGTGTAGAAACATCTCCCTATTGGCGTAGATGTGTTACTTTGAATACAAGATAAGACCACAAGTGACCTCACCATTGATCTATTTGGGGAAGTCCACAAAATATGGTCTTAAGTGACCATCCAACACGTTGATCTATCTGACCAAAAAACCCCTTCATCTATTAAGCGACCAAAACCCCCTCATCTATGAGACCAAAAACCCGTTGATCAACCCCGGGCGTACGTCCTTAGACTCTAGCCTTCCCCATTCATCATAATCTTTTTACCCCCGCCGCTCACGTCAACCGATAAGGATAACCTTCTCTGCAATATTGTTATTCCCGAGCATGTGCACTTCTAGCGAGCTTCGATTACAACAGCATTGATGACCGAGCCCGTACACCCCTTATTTCATCTTTGTATGACACTATTGTGACACTAAATCTGGCACAAAAAAACCTTATCAGTGCCACGCGAGAGTTGCAGAGGCAACAGAAATGAGAAAAAGCGCGACAATATGAATCGCCTCGGAGACGCGTATGAGGCGGACAACAAGTGCCCTCCCAAATTCTAAGTTGGGAGGAAGATAAGAAGGGTACCTCAAGTGTCGAGTAGGTGGAGAAAAATCTTATTCACCAGAAATTTGACAAGATCTAGCACTTCACAATATCTCAGGATCGTATCCAAGCTTTTTTAAACAGTATCTCTGATCTCTCGTCCAAGCTACAATATCTCTGGAACGCATCCAAGCAATTTTAAACCTTAAATCCACTTCTCTCCACTCCTCCCCTCATTCATTCACTTCTACAATTCTCCCAAAATTTTATCAATAAACATATCCGTAGAAGTAAACCGGCATCCGCCAGGCCATTAAACCAAAAACCAAAAAAAAAACCAAACCAATAGGCGTTCGCCTCCAGAAACCTGGGCTAGCTCCGCTAGACTTATGCTATAAAAAAGAGCGAATGTGAACCGTCACAGATACCATACCAAAATAACACCAGTGACCTCAATAGCGTCCACAAGATGTTCCATGTACTTCAATTCATTAAGAAGGTGATATCTCATCCTCATTCGCTCATCACGTTCCTCACTCATCACGTTCCTCACTCATCACGTTCTCGCTCATGTTCGCAAACATCCGTTCCTCGTTCATGCTCGCAAACATCCGTTCCTCGCTCTTCGCTCACTTAAAATGCCCATCATCCAACCACCCAACCTTCTCAAATGCAGCAAATAGCCTCGACGCCTTGTTCACATCAATCCTACATGCCTTCTGGGCATCGGTCCTCCTGAAGTGCTTCCCAGTCTTCACCCTCTGTGCCTTCTCGTGAAAAAGACGGCGCTTCGAGTCCAAGTACACCAACGCAGGCAAACGCAAGATCGAGGCAAGCAAAACCTCAGCAGGGTGCAACTTGTCGAGGTTCGGGTCCTCAGACAAGTCCATGGGCTGTCCCTTCCACTCAATCTTGAGACACTTGGGGTTGTTGGCAGGCAAGGTGGTGTTGGGATCGGGACTCAAATCTGGAATTGACTCGTCAATCAACATCTGCTGCTGTTGCGGAAGCGAAGGCGAGTTTGGCGACGGGTTTCTTCTTCTCTTCTTGGGGGTTGCAGCCGCCAATGCGGCATCCAAGTCCAGGTCTGTCTTGTAGTACGACGGCTTTGGGGCCCTTCTGGTTCTTACGCGCTCAGAGGAGTCAGACTCAGCGTCCAGAACGGGGGCATCCACCTTGCGCTTGAATCTGCGCGGGATAAACTTCTTGTCGTTGTCCAAGGGCACCTTGGACAGCACTACCTGGTACTGGTTCAAGAAGTTCATGTGGTGGTGCTTGTAGGAAGAGTCGAGCTTCTTCCACGGCTCGATGGTCATCTTGTAGTCCTTGAAGTTCTCAATCTTGAACTGGGACGCAGTGGTAGGCAAGAACAGCTGCTCGTCTACTACAATGGGGCTCGAGTGCATCACCAGCACACGCTGGTACGGCGACAAGGGCGGCGACAAGATCAATGGCTCGCGTGCCAACTTCGGTTTAGGAGTGCTGGGACGCATGGCACTACTTTGAGAGCTTCTTTCCGCACTAGAGTTGTGCTCGGTTATGGTCTTTCTGTATTCTGGCTCGCAATCGGGGTGATTACTAGGCGTGAGACAGCCCAGCATGTCGCGCAGATTCAACGGCCGTGAGATGGGATGGTATAAAGATGTAGTAGACATGTCAAACACAAAGAAGTTAAAAAAATTACAAAGGCATAAAAGAAAATTTTTACTTTATATATATCTTGTGAACATCTCATCTGGTCTGGCGATAACTTGATAAGAGATGACTATGAAAACAGAAACAAAAAGAAAGACACAAAAAAAATACAAAAAACGCAAGACACAAAAGGAAGAAATGCTAGCAAAAAAAAAAAACACTAACAAAAAACAAAAAAAAAGACAGTAAAAAAACAAAAAAACAGTCAAAAAAAGAAATCCTGCGTTAAAAGAAAAAAAAAAAAAAGAAAATCGTTTTAAGTACATTATGACCGAGTTATGGGGATAAAGAAATTTTAAGCAAATCAGAGAGGTGGTAAAATAATCGGAACGCAGAGTGTGACGAAGGATGTTAGATGTGGGATGGGCTATAGCATGTAGGATAGAAGGGATGTAGGGAAGGAAGGATTGTAGTGTTGGGCCAGTTGAGAGGTAAGTGTTGGGTAACATGGACAAGCCGCTCGCCCTTTTGTGTGTATTATTCTTTGTGCATACAGTCATCGATCCGTTATGATTGATGTTCTCCAGATTTCACGCATAATTAATAATAGCCGAAGTGTCAAAACGCATTGGGGCAGCAACATGAACAGGCCACGGGAGGCGTCTGCTCAATTGCTACAGAATATATCGGTGCTTTCCCCTCCCACTTCATTGAGTCTCCTACCTCACCAATTGGCCTACAATTGCCTCGAGGCATACTGGCATTTCTTTTCCAAAAAAAAAAAGAGAAAAAAAGGGCAGAAAAGAAAGGCGATATCTGCGACACAAAAAAGTAACGGTCCGTAAAAAAAAGAAAGAATGTCTCGTGATTCTAATCATGAGAAAAAATCTTGCGATGACTAATATACCATGGTGAAGTACGCAGGGAAGCTCTGTCTCGCACCGATGGTGAGATCGGGAGAGATCACCAACCGGTTGCTTGCACTCAAGTACGGCGCGGACCTCGTGTGGAGCCCGGAATACGTGGACAAAAAGATCATTAAAACCGTGCGTGTGGTCAACGACAAGATCAACACCATCGACTACATAGTGGAGGAACAGAGCAAGAAAGCAAAGTTCCCGAAAGTCATCTTCCGCACGTCCCCCGAGCACGAGAAAGGCAAGCTTATCTTCCAATTGGGGAGTTCCGACCCGAAACTCGCGGTGGAGGCCGCAAGCAAGGTCATTGGCGATGTGGACGGGATAGATCTCAATTGCGGGTGTCCGAAGCCGTTTTCGACGCATTCGGGGATGGGAGCGGCGCTCTTACTGACCCCAGACCTCCTCTGTCTGATTTTGACGGAGTTGATTGAGAAAGTGGGCAAGCCAAACAACAAGACCATTTCGTGCAAGATCAGACTTTTGGACGACTACCCCAGCACACAGAAATTGGTGGAGCAGATATGCGACACGGGCATTGCCAACCTCACTATACACTGTCGCACACGCAGCATGCGAAACAGACAAGATCCCGTGTGGACGTACTTGCTGAAGTTGATTCCGTTGGTTCAGTCGAAGGGAGTCTCGATTGTAATCAACGGCAACTTGCAGTCTCGCACAGATTTCCAAAACTTGCAGAGTGTGTTTAATAACCGTGAAGTGGGTGGGATGATAGCCGAGTGTGCGGAGGCCAATCCCTCGGTGTTTTCCGAGCAGCCACGGACAATCTTCGAGGCGCTCCCGGATTTCCACACAACTGCCACGACGTACATGTACGACGTGCTAGCGAACACGAAGTTTCTTCTTTTGAACCAGATCCCGGGTAAGTCGCCCTACTACCAGTTGTTTTCGAAGATGAAGAGCAACGAGGACTTTGGTGCGATCATGGGGGGGAGGTTTGGCGAGGATGGGAAGGAATTGCTTGACAAGATATACTTGAAGGACTTGCAGAAGGACAAGTTGTTGACGAGCGCGGAGTACAGGGTTTGGATGGGGGAGAGGGAGAAAGCGATGAGGGAGAATTTCGAGAGGAGTGTGAGGTTTTTTGGGAAGGAAGATCAGAAGGATGATCAGAAGGATGATCAGAAGGAAGATCAGAAGGATGACCAGAAGGAAGATCAGAAGGAAGATCAGAAGGAAGATCAAGTGAATGTGACGATAAATGAAAATAAGAGGTGGAATGGAGAGGTTGTCACGGAAGTGAAGAAGCAAAAGATGGTTGTTTAAATGTATTATAAGATGGTTAAATTCAAGAGATGGTTGTTTAAAATTAAAAGATGGTTGTTTAAATTCAAAAGACGGTTGTCTAAATGAAATTAAAAGATGGTTGTTTAAATGACATTAAAATATAGTTGTCTAAATGACATTTGTTGATACGGTGCGTTATAAAAGTTGACAGGTTTATATACAGGAACAGAAAATAGAAGTACTCAGAAACGTCATGAAGGTGCGAGGTGAAAAATGTACTCGAAAATTGACTCACGTGAAGACTCGCCAGTATGCCCGGATCCTTAATCACTCATAATTGTGTACTTAAACCACTCCTTAATTAATCTGTACAAACTTAAAACTCATAACTTACCAATCCTACATTCGTCTCTTCCGGCTCATTATATACAAGATATAACACCCACCTAATCTATTATTTGTTGGTAGCGTGTCTCATGTCGTTGCGGTATTCCGCTCATCATCTGGTCAGACCCAGTGAAACACATCTGAATATCAACACTCAGATAAAATCTAACCTCTCGTACTCTGAAGTTTCACTCATTTCTGGTTCACTCATCACTTCACACATCTTCACTCATCACTTCACACATCTTCACTCATCCCTAAATCACTCATCGATTCATTCATCCCTAAACCACTCATCTCTTCACTCATCTCTTCACCATCTACTGCAAAAGCCTCTTCACTCCACACCACGCACCAGCGGCACCCGCCATCAATGCGGTGGAGTACGCCATAGGTCTGGCACCAGCACTGGATCTGAAAAGCGCACCCGCAATCGCGCCAGCCGCAACCGAGTTGAAGTCGTCGTGCACCTCTCTGACTGCGTCTAACAGCGCATCGATGATGTTATATGTCATGGCCAAAACACCGGCCGAGTTACCCAAGTACGGACCTCTCTTGGTCATGTGGTTCAACACCGTGTTCAACTGCAACTTGAAGGTGGCGTTCTTGGGGATGTTTCTAACTCCCTCCTGGAAACCGTACGAGCCACCAAGACCCAAGCCCACAAGGTAAACGGCACCGGTACCGTAACACAAGTCGTCGGACCAACTTCTCGAGGGGATCACGCCGTTGGCGCCCTCCACGGTGTTCAATTTCTCGTCCTCCAAGTCCAAGTACTCGATTCCCTTGTCCAACCCAGCAAGCGGGTGCAACTTGGCCGCGTCAAACAACCCCGGCCTCTGGATGATGCTGGACACGTCGGAGACCTGCGCCGGGTCGAAGCCGAGCGACAGCTTCGAGTCACTGAAGTCTGCGGTCTCTGTTTTCTCTTCCTTTTTTCCTCCAAAGAACCAGGACATTGTAATAAGGTCTCTTGACTAGTGAAAAAAAACTTCACAACCTGCAAAAACACGGCGGCGAGAAAATCAACATGCAAAAGACGCTTACCCGGATTCGGTGGCTGCAAAAAAGCAACTGCAGTATAGCGGACGAACATAAAGTAGGGATTAGTCGGTAAGATGAGCTAGAGCAGGTATAAGTAGGAAAGATGAGCTAGAGGAGGTATAAGTAGAAAAGATGAGCTTAAGATGAGCTAGAGCAGGTATAAGTAGAAAAGATGAGCTAGAGGAGGTATAAGTAGAAAAGATGAGCTAGAGGAGGGAAAAGATAAGCTAGAGTAGGTATGAGTAGAAAAGATAAGCTAGAGTAGGTATAAGTAGAAAAGAAGATAGGCTATAAGTAGATAAAAAGATAAGTTATAAGTTGAAAGCAGATAGGAAAAGGCACTCTAGAACACTTACATTATGAAAGCCCCCACGTTACGGCTTGTTGACGACTTGGACATGAGTCTCGGTATCCCCTCAATGGGGTCCACGGTGAGCCACGTACTCAAGATGGTTTCATTCAAAGCGCAGGAGGAGAGCCCGTTGGACGTGCTTGTAAGTTCGATTCGGCGGGAAGGCAGATACATTCGTGAGGACAAAAAGTCGGACAAGTCTATGGACAGAAGTGGCAAGTCTATGGACAGTGGCAAGTCTATGGAACGAAGGGCAGACATGTCTAGGTCGGACAAGTCTTTGGATGACGAGGACTACAGAAGATCGCTTGAGATTTTGAAGCGTTTCTCGCGCAAGGGTCTTGATGATGTGCGGACGTCGACGATTGAGCAGAGTTCGAGTTTGTCGAGCCGGGTGTCGAATGAGTTTGGGGGAGAGGTTTCTGAGGAAGTGTATGAGAAGGTTAAGTTTGAGTTAGAGGAAAAGGATGAGTTTGAATGTCAAACTAAAAAGGTTCGGTTTGGGGATGTTGGATTATTTCAACAAAAGGATGAGATGTCATATGAAATCAAAAAGGTCCAGTCTGAGGATCTTGGATTATCTGCACAAGAAGAGTTTTCATATGAGATCAAAAAGGTCCAGTCTGAGGATCTTGGATTATCTGCACAAGAAGAGTTTTCATATGAGATCAAAAAGGTCCAGTCTGAGGATCTTGGGTTTGAAACTGAAATGGACCAGCTTGGTCACGATATCAAAAGGGTCCAGTTTGAGGATCTTGGATTATCTGAAACCAATCAGTTTGGATGTGAAATTCATTTTGAAGACCTTGGCCGGTTATCGGGAAAAGAGAACCGAGCTATTCCATCTGACCTTCCACTTCCCACCTACCACCCGCCTGGCAACCTCTCCATCGAGTCGTATTGGCAAAGTTGCGGGTTGTTTGGGTTTCCCAAAGAAATCAAACCCCCCGTTGTTCCGACTGCAAAAACGAATACTCAATGGGCAAACTACTTGCACAAGCTGTACGTTTACGAGTTGAACTTGATGTTTATGGACAGGTACGCGACTCTTGTTGAGAGGGAGGAGGTGGAGCCAGAGGTGTTTTATTCTGCGGTGTGCAGCATCAATGAGGAGGAAGGAGATGGGAAGAATGAAAAGAATGAAGGGAAGAATCAAAAGAAGAAAGAAAGGAAGAACGAAGAGAAGAATCAAAAGAAGAGTGAAGGAATTATGGTGGATGAGAAAACTGTCAAAACAAACAGAATGAATGAATTTGCTAATCCAATTGACGTTTCTAAACTCACTCTAAACCCCGAGAATCTGGTTTTCCTCCTTGATCGCATCGACAACGACTCCAACGACTCCTTCCAAGTCAACATCCTTGAGTTTCCCATGGAAATCAAGAGATCCAAGTCAAAGGTCTACCTAGGACAGAAGACGCCAGTCACCTTGAAACACCACTACAACCCCAACCTCGGCAGGGTTGTTTCGCGCAGGTTCTCGCGGAAGAGCTACAGGAATGTGATTGTTTAGCATTGGACTGTTCGAGCTGGTGATGAGATTAGTAGTATTATGGTGTGTTGGTGTTAACGTATTCATAGAGGTCTTTTTGTTCGTATGTTCGTATGTCCATATTGATTTGAACTAAAAAGTACGCATGTTCACCTTCAATGGTATAGTCTGCTCATATTCATTGGACTCTTAATATTACGGCAAGTTCATGTTGATTACATTATAGTATCACATGCACTTTAGATAGTATCGTTTATTGATCGAGATTCCAATGGTGGTCCATGTTGATTTATTGTTCGTATCACATAAACTACATTCTCGTATCGGTCATTGATTACATTTTCGTATCGGTCCTTTTGATACATTCTCGTATCGGTCATTGATACATTATTCATTCATTCATTGATTCTCTTCATGATTACTTTCCTCATGCTTACATTGACTCACATCTTCATAATTACATTCTCTCATTTTCCTCGATTCTTAATTTTCATTCTTCTCCACATGTCTCAGCCAGGCTTCCTCGACGAACAAGTACTATTGCAAAACATACAAAGCAAGCAACTCGAGCCAGAGCGCCGACCTAAACCCAAGTATGTCCCCCCGTTGAACTTTTCGTTGGTGGAGGACGGCGTCTACAGGTCCGGCTTCCCCATGCCCATAAACTTCCCCTTTCTCGAGCAGTTGGGGTTGAAGACCATCGTGTATCTCGGCGACTTGGGCCACGACACGCGGGCCAAGAAGAAGGAAAAGAAGGAAAAGAAGGAAAAGAAGGAAAAGAAGGAGAAGAAGGAGAAGAAGGACAAACAGTCGACCATAGACATCATGAACAACTACAAGGAGTGGATCGCGACCACGGACATTGAGTTCCACGCGCTCTTGATGGAGCTGTCGCAGGAGCCGTTCAATTCCGCTGAAGTGCAGCAGCAGTCGCTCGAGCTGCTCGAAAAGGCGCTCCACTTAATCTTGGACAAGAACAACTTTCCCATGCTCATACACTCCAACAAGGGCAAGCACAGAACGGGCTTGTTGGTGGGGTTGATGCGCAAGTTGCTCCAGGGCTGGTGTGTGAGCGGGATTTTCGAGGAGTACGAGAAGTTTGCGTTGGGAAAGCTGGAGTTTGACTTGGAGATTATAGAGTTGTGGCAGCCAAGTTTGTGGGTGGATGACGAGAGGAAGCCAGATTTTGTGAGGGTATAGGTACATGAGCGAGCGAATGTTGCGCAAACAGAGGACGATTCGAATTTGAATGAGAAGCCAACTAAAAATGAAATGAACGTGAGAACAATTAGCGGACATGAGCAATAGAAAAATTGAATTAATGGACATGAGAGAACAATTGAATCAGTGGACTTGAACAATTGAGTCAGTGGACTTGAACAATTGACTAATTGAACATGAAAGAACAATTGAATCAGTGGACTTGAACAATTGAATTAGTGGACATGAAAGAACAATTGAATCAGTGGACTTGAACAATTGAATCAGTGGACTTGAACAATTGAATTAGTGGACATGAAAGAACAATTGAATCAGTGCACTTGAACAATTGACTTATTGAACATGAAAGAACAATTGAATCAGTGAACAATTGGGAACAAGTGGAAGGGAATCTTAGTGAACATGATAAGTGACAGAGGAAGATGAGTGAGTTAGCACCACTTATATGACGTTGATTACAGTGTGTGATGCCCCAGTGAATGCACTTGATTTGGCAACACAATAAGTCACGACCTTATCAATTAAATAAGGATAGAGGAACAGTTAGAAGACGATTCGAATAACTGCTCACAATGAAGGATAGAGAAATAGTTAGAATTAGACGATTCGAGTAATCACTCACAATGAATAATGAATGTACCTACTGTACGGAAGAATAGTGTACCTACTTGTACGGAAGAATAGTGTACCTACTTGTACGGAAGAATAATGTACCTACTGTACGGAAGAATAATGTACCTACTGAACGGACGAATAATGTACCTACTGTACGGAAGAATAATTTACCCACTTGTACGAAAGAATAATGTACCTACCGTACGGAAGATCACTGAAACAGCTTGAACAGACAGAAACAGTTTTGACAAGTTTTGCACTCACCTATCATCACCTATGAACCTACGTTCTACATCTTTCTATCATATCTAAAATTGATGATTTCATCGTATCATATCGATCATGAGCTTCCAATCTCATTGATCTAAAATGGAACGTACCGAGCACATTACGCAAGTGTCAGTTTTGATATCCGCTTTTGAAACAGCAAGTTCGATTCAGGAATAGTTGGATCTCATTCTCAAAACCACCAGGTTTGATACAGTAGCTTTGATAACACCAATTCTTTCTCTGCGGTGTTGCCCCACGTTTTATCGCACTTCTTGCTCACATTCGCTTACTTCTCATTTTTTTCCATGTTCAGTCGCCACGACTTCCCGCTCACGTTCATCAGTTGTCGTTCGCTCCAACAGACTTCTCACATTCACTAATCTCATTTGTCTCGCCCAGGTCCGCTAGTTTCATTCGTCATTCACTCTGCTCACGTCCACTAGTGATGTCACTCACTTGTGCTCACGTCCACTAGTGTTGCCACTTGTGCTCACTCGCTTCGCTCGTGTAGCTATCTTCGCTCGTGTAGCTATCCTCGCTATGTTCTCAAAAGTTATTCTTCAACTCCCTCAACCTATCCATCACATCCCCCTCCCCACTCCGCCCGGTAGCCCTCACCACCTGTGGATCCCCCAACCTCATAAACGGGTTGAACTCCAACTCGTCACCTATCGTAAAAACACCCGTGGTGTGCGCGTGCTCCCCCACATACTTCACCAAACTGTCCATCGCCGCGTTCTTCAAGATCGTCTTCGAAAACTTGGCATTCGACGCGGTGTACTCGTGCCCCGGGTACACCTTCGTGTCCTTGGGCAACCGCCCCAAGACCTTGTTCAACGCTGCATTCATCTGGTTTCCGTCCCCCTCGAAAAAGCGCCCGCACCCGCTCGTGAACAACGTGTCGCCGGTAAACACGGCCTTTTCCTGCGTGTTGAGGTCGTTGACAAAGTAGCAGATCAGGTCCTGTGTGTGGCACGGTGTGTGCAACGCCGTTATCGTCAAGTGGTCGCCCAAGTCAATCACCTCCTCGTGTGACGGTGTGTACGTGACGAGCGGCGAGTCCTTGCCGGCAATGACCGGCAAATCCGGGTACTTGCGGTGGAACTCCTTGTTGCCGTCCGAGTGGTCGTAGTGGTGGTGCGTGTTGACGATTGCCTTCAACTCGTAGCTCGGCTTCTTGTCGGCGAGGTACTGGGTCACCTCCCGGGGCTCCGCGGGGTCGATGATCCACGCGTGCTTGCTGGACGAGTCGACAAGGAGGTACGCGTAGTTGTCGCCGCGGCCCCATCTCATGGGAATCGATTCAATGTGCATCTTGCGGAGGAATTTCGTGTGTCCGGCTAGCCTGGAAAGCAACATATGGGAGGGTTTGGATATGTCATGGTCACGTGGTGCGGGGGAGTCGTGTGAGGAAAAGCGCACGTGACTACTGAGAAAGCGAACGTGAGCAAGCGCGTGAACTACGGTTGGATCAAGTGAGCGTAACTAGATCGGACTTTGAGTGAGCCTAACAAGAATCGGACTTTGAGTGAACCTAACAAGAATCGGACTTTGAGTGAACCTAACAAGAATCGGACTTTGAGTGAACGTAACTAGATCGGACTTTGAGTGAACCTAACAAGAATCGGACTATGAGTGAACGTAACTAGATCGGACTTTGAGTGAACGTAACAAGAACCGGACTATGAGTGAACGTAACAAGAATGTAATGAACGTGAGAGAAATAAGAATCTTTGAGTGAACATGAACATGAGAGTACTGTGAACGCAAGCAACCGTGATACAAGTTGAATTTGAATAATCAGATTGTTCTATAGATTGTGATTAGCAAGGTGAAAATACAGACGTGAAAAGAACCGTTAAAAAGAGACGATGGAAGCAGTCTTTGAACGGCCGGTGTATTAGCAGTTGTACTCAATGCTACCATAATTCATGTTCTCATGAAAACTTCACTACTTGCCACACTTGATCAACAGAGAGGCATATTCTCACTCAAATGAGTCAATTCAACTAAAGTCAGCTTTACTTCATGCTTTATTCAACTTCACTTTAATCGTAATGCCCTTTGCCGCGTCATGACCACTTGATCATGGTGACTAATATTTTGACTTTTCTCGGCTACTTTGCGTCACTTAGTTTCTTCTCAGTGGCTTCTTCTCGCTGACTAGTTCTTCTCAGTGACTAGTTCTTCTCACTAGGCCTCTTCTCAGTGACGTTCTCTCGCTTCTTGTCAGGGCATTCTCTCGCCTCTTCTCAATGACGTTCTCTCGCTTCTTCTCAGTGACGTTCTCTCGCCTCTTGTCAGGACATTCTCTCACCTCTTCTCAGGACGTCCTCACTCGCTTTCGCTCCGCTCATGTTCGCTCGCTTCTCTACCACTTCTTCTGCTGCATGCCCTCCGGCGGACTCGTCTCAAACTCCTTATCCTTCGCCTCCTTCCAGTTCGTCGTCAAAACCGTCCCGTTCGACTGCACATAACTCTTCATCATAGCTCTCCGCGTGTCGTCATCCACGTCCTTGTACAACTTCTTGAAAAAGTCTTCCGAATCCTTCTCGTCCTCCTCCTCCACCTTGAAGTTGGACCAGTTGATCGCCTTTTTCGACGACGTCGGGTACGACATCGCCTCACCCTCGGGCAACGGCTCGTCCGAACCCTCCAAACTGGCCCATTTGCGCTTCGCATTCTTCTGCAACGTCAACTCCACCTTTGTGCCGTAGATCTTGTACGTGCTCTGGTCCACGTCTATCGCGTCGTACAAAGGCTCCAAGTGGTAGCTGTACTCCGATCCGGGTCCGTTTGGAAACAGAACCGATACCGCTTTCGCGTCGAACAGAATGCTGAAGGTCTCTGCCTGGACGTTTTTGGCGTAGATCGTGATCACCACCTGGGAGTCTGTCTGGTACCAATCTTCGCGGATTTTGATTCTCAAGGGAGCGTGTTTGTTTATTGTTTCGAGGGAGGTGGCAGATTCAGGAGCTTTCTCAGACAGGGCCGCGGGTTCATTAATTGCTTTGGTTGTTTCTTGAACTTCCTTCTGCTTCTTCTCCTTGTCCTCCTCCTTCTCCTTGTTGTCCTCCTCAATTTTAAGATCGTACAAGTCCTCCTCTGGCTTCACCTCCGGATGCTTCTTTGCATCGTACTCCATCTTGTTCCTCCACATTTCCAAGGTGGCCTCCGGGCAGTCGTACTGCCCCGCGAGCACGATCTGCTTCAACGCCAAGTGGTAGTCCTTCTCCAAGTAGTACAAGAGCGCCAAGCGAAAGTAGCAGAGGCCGATGTCGGCGCGTTTGCCTCGTTCCTGTGCAATTGAAAACGCTTTCGATACGTCTGCTTTCGAGTCGTCGTAGTTCTTGAGCTTCTGGTACGCATTGGCGCGCTTGAGGTATGGGAGGAACGCTTTAGGGTTTTCTTTGACGGCCTCGGAGTACGCTGCAAGGGCTCCGAGAAAGTCGCCGTCTTTGATGGCTTTGTCGCCGGTGGATATTTTGTATTCAATGGCCATAAGTTTCGTGGTGAATACGAAAAGAAAAATGGCTGTTTTCGGGGGCAGAAAACGAATAGTGGCAATGATTCTTGTAATTCAACATATCTTGATATATTCATTTCTCTGGATAATGTTAGCGTATCCAGGAGCGATTGACTTTTTGAGCATATGTGATCTTCCAGTGATATCTCTACAAGTTGCAGTATTCACCTATACGGTTTAATTTGCAGCCAATATTAGTCATCAAGTTCTAGTCATGACAACAAAAGGCAGATGGTAAAGTACAGTTGAAAATTATCCATGAGGTAATCGTCATAGTATAGATGGCTACTTCCTTGGATTCCAGTAATCAATTACGTACCATCAAACGCGAGTGTATCTCCACTCGCACAAATTCGCCAACGTGTTCACTCTACAAACGTTCAATTATCATTTTATTAAAACAGATCAAAAGCTACAACCGAATTCAATATTAACATTATGTCCCACTATCAGGTCAAGGTACAACCTCTTCCTCTAACCTATATATCTATTATCCTCTGTTTTCTATTATTTGACGTCCATCATTTTTCTATCTCCTGCACTTCCATCATTGTTCCATTACTCTTGGACATCCATCATAATTCTGTTATCTCTTGCACATCCATCATTCTTCCATTACTCTTGGACATCTTTCATTGTTCAATTCACTTGTATGAAGCGACAATCAGTCTCATTCAGACTGCCAATTGTTGACTCACATTCTGACTGCATACTCACTCATCCTTCGTTCATGTTACTTCATCCAGACCGCTGTCATTCACTCAACGTTCGTTCATATGTTACTCAAGAAGACTTCATATTCCCAACGTTCTCGTTATTATGTGCACTTCATCCAAACTTTAATGTTAACTCACTCACATTCTCTTGTTCGTGTACGTTCGGCCATTCTCTTTTGATGGACTTTCAACCCTTGCTAACTCACTCACATTCTCTTGTTCATGTACCTTCGGCCATTCTCTTTTGGTGGACTTTTAACCCTTGCTAACTCACTCACATTCACTTCGTTCATGTTCGATCCTCCATTCACCATATCCTCTCCCACATCGTCGTCTTCCCCACCCTATCCATATTTGGCAACATCACCCATAACACCAACATCAACGAGTACAACGCGATAAACATCGGCATCACCACATACGTCCCTGACGTCTGCGATAACAACCCAATCAAGAACGGAAAGATCGCGCCTCCACTCGACCCAAACGCAGTCGTGATTGTGAGCGACACCACCTGGATCTTCCGCGGAATGAGCCCCTTCCGCGTGGCATACGTAATCATCAACGGGTAGTTGGGCCCAATCGCTATACCCGCAACAGACACAAACACGGCCTCCGCAATCACATTCGGAACCGTCCACGTGAGCGTCACAAACACCAACGACAAGATTGACGCCAAAATCACACTCCTTCTGGGCCCTATGGTTTTGTGGAGCGGAGCAGTCAACACAAGCCGTCCCACAGTCAATCCGCCCCAGAATCCAGACGCAACATAGCCCACCAGACTCGGGTCCCCTTTTCTGTAGTCAAGCAAGTACGTGACTATCCAGCCTCCAAGCGAAACCTCTGCACCCTGGTAAAACAACACAAAGAAGGACAAGAGCCAGGTCACCTTGGACTTCAACGCCGATTTCATCTCCTCCTTGTTTTCACGTCTTTTTTCCTCTGGCGTAAGTTCCAAAGCCTGTGCCGGTTGATCCCATGGCTTGAGGTCCACCTCGCTGCCGTCAAACGCAAGGTACATGTTGATGGCGTGGATCACCATCGTCCCAAGAAGAATCCCGTAGTAGTAGTTCCACTGAACGCCCCGGTTGACCATAGACGTTGCAATTAGTGGTGAAACGGTCGCTCCAACGCCGTACGCACCGTGGAGATACCCCAAGTATAGGGAGTCCACTCGGGCGATGAAAATGTTGGTCTGCGACAAGTTGATTGCAAGTCCACAGCCACCAATGAAGAACGCCGCCACGATCACCGGGAACTTCGTGCCGGTGGTGATGAGTGCGTACATCACCGCACTGAGTGCACAGCCTAGCGCCAACGAGTTACGTCTGCCCAAAACCGGCTGGATTTTGTGCGACAATGTAGCGATGGTCACAAATCCGACAGCATTGCTGATCCAGATCATCGACAGGATGGCGTAGTTGATGTGGTAGTACTCCTCGATGTGCGGCAAGAGCGCACCGGGAGCTGCATCCCCCAAACCCCCGCTGAAACTCCACAAAATGCACGCGACGATGCGCCACATGTTTTTCGGGGGGTTGCGTGCAGACATGGGCTCGATTTCATGCTCCTCGTCGAATTTGGGCGACGGAGGGGGGGATCCCTGTTCCAACTGGGAGGGTTCGATGTTGTCTAGCTCGATTTGTGTGTTGGCGTCATTGAATGGGGATTCTCCGATGTAGTCTGAGTCTTTACGTTGGAGCGTTGCCACGCGGGTGACTTGGTCTTTTCTCATGGTATTCGTAATCAGTACTCTATAGAGTGTTTTCGTAATTGGCTTTTGGGTGTTTTCTCAATTGGCTTCTGAGTGCGTATCAATTGACTCAACAATAATCGACTTTCAATAGTTTAGACTGCGAAAGGCTTTCACGATCTTCAATGACTTCCAATGGATCGAAAGATCTTCGGTTGTTTTCAGTTGATTACTATTGACTTCAGTGAATCAAAAGATCTTCAGTTGTTTTAATGGATAAGATCTTAACTGTGACTAGTGACTTCAAGGGATCAAAAGATCTTCAGTTGCTTTCAATTGGTTAGATCTTAACTGTGACTATTCACTTCAGTGGATCAAAAGATCTTCAGTTGTTTTAATGGATTAGATCTTAACTGTACTAATGACTTCAAATGGATCAAAAGATTATTAGTTGTTTTCTGCGGATTAGATCTTAACTGTGACTAATTACTTCAATGGTACCACCAATCGATTGACCTTCACAATATCGATTTCTTTCAGCTTCAATGAATAGTCTGTAGTCAATATTCTTACTAGAGATTCTATTTGATACTACTAGTATCTATCTAATATGGCCACAATTAACTTTTCCTTGGATCCTTTTATATTTTCCGGTGTGGGGAGAGGCGGGACATAAAACGTCCAGGTGGTGGGGTAACTTGAAAACTTGGCTGCAGTTGATTACTAATAGGATGAAGGCGTTGAGGCTGTGTAGGATGGTGAAGAGAATCCGTAGATCAATTTGGAAGAGATTTGGAAGAAATGAGTTTGGGAGAGGTGATTTTGGAGGAGATGATTCGGATGTAGGTGCGTTTATAGGCCACTCCAGCTCCATGTTCTTGTTCATGCACTGGAGTCTATTAGGTTTTATCTCGCAACATCTCGGGTTATTTTACGTAACTTTATCTGAAGTTGAACTTTCCGAAAGTTTCCCCATTCTGCAATCTTCGCGAGCAGAGGAGTGGAGAAGGAGAGGTTGACGGGAACAATTGACAGCTTGGAAACGGTTTGGGATGGAAGGTGAAACGATTTGGAGGAGTTCGGAGACAGGTTGGATTCAATTGGGACAAGAATAGGACAAATTTTCATCTGTAATTGATAGATGAGGATCAGTTGCATCATCTGAATCCTGGCATTGACTAGTAACAAATATTTAATACACAAACTCCAATCTATTTTCGAGCCTAATTTTAGGTATTTCTAGCTGGGGAAGAACAAATCATTCCGATCTGTGAGATAGTGGGCTTGAGAAGCCGACCTTTGATATAGTGGCTCAATCTTGGGTCTCATGAGGTCAGATATAATGATGAAGGGAATGAGATGATGAGTGATGCACATGCTAATGATTTAGGTACTAGACTATTTGCTGCTTCCAAAAGCACACGAAATCATTAGTTGCTCGAATGACGCTTACAAATTAATACGAGAATGGCACCTGTGCAGCACCTATAGGTTGTAGAGGTCATTCGAATATCTCGCCCGTTTTATCAAACTGAATCAATTTACCACATACACCAACGGCTGAACTAACGGCTTACGAACGGCTAGATTTCAGCGGGATTTTGTGGCTTCCATTACAGGGAATTTCCACTCCCTGGATTTATATTTTCTCTAACTGCCTGTTCACATTCTATTTCAAAACCATAATCATTACAATTATTTAAAACTATCTTGATTTCCATTCACAAGCACTTCGTGAATTCTTTTCAACTTCATTCACTCTGATACTCTCTTGATTTCCCATTCACTCACTCACTTCTCTCGTGAGTTCTTTGTTCTTTGATTTCCCATTCACATTCACCCGCTCGTGAGTTCATTGCTCATTGTTCATTCTCCTGCAGCCTGAACCAAATCCAAAAACTTCTCCTTCGAAATCTCATTCATCAACTCCTCCTTCCTCGACGATCCCACCTTCTCGCCCATCATCGCCTCGTCTGTGCTCACCTGCGTCGCAAGCACCGCATTGAACAACCTCACCACACCCTTCTGCGCAAGCTTCTTCAACTTCTTCTCGTTCGCGAGCATCTCGCGGACCTTTTCTGGCTCAGACGCAGAAGGCAAGAGGTTCTTCACTCTGTGGTCATCGTGTAAACTCTTCTTTTCCAGCTGCAACATCTTCTTGGCCTTTGCCTCCAACTTGTCCGATTCGAGGTTCTTGAGGGTCACCTTGTTTCTTGCTAATATAGGGTCCTTTCTGTCGTATTTCTTCAACTTCGAGTTGATGATGGCGTTGAATGCAGTAGCGAACAGCTCGGAGCCGTCGTCAGTGTTCTTCTTCTTCTTGAGCTTTGGAATGGACTCGATTTCGGAGTCAGATTCGTTGTCGTCTGAAGACACATCGGCAACGTCAACGTCATCGTCCATGTCTAAGTCGTCAAGTTCTTCTAAGTCTGCTTCTTCCTCTTCTTCTTCTTCCTCTTCTTCTTCCTCCTCCTCTTCTTCCTCCTCTTCCTCCAGATTCAGAGATGAATCTTCAACTTCGGTCAAGACCGGCTTTTCGATCTTCTCGGTCTTGGGAGCCTCGACTGTCTTGGAGGTGCCTTTGTTGAGCTTCTGTTTTTTGATACCCATGGTTGGTGTTTGAATCATCTCATCTCTTTTTTTTGGGCGCTACCAGAGAGAGAGTAAACATGAGCGAAGCGAATGTGAACGACCCAAACAACATGAGAAAGAACGTAAGCGGAGCGATTGAACGGACGTAAACAACTTAAGAGAGTGAACATGACCGAAGCGATTGAACGAACTAGAAATTAGAGAGTGTATTTAGAGAGAGCAATTAGAGAGATTAGAGAGAGTAATTACAATAATAAATATAAGACCTGAGAATAGAAGACGTTGAACGGAGTTGTCGAAATTGGGGTTGTGTAACAAATGACTCAATGAGTTATGATCTTCAAGACCGCAAGAGCACATATAAAATTATTCGGATGTGATTTCATGATTTCCAAACAAATCAGATCAATCTTACGTAATCCATCTATCAACATTGATATCGTCTCTCACATCGAGACCCATACTCCAATTGATACTCTGTGATCTCTACACAGTACCCTCAATATCCAGTTTGACACTCTTTTACTCGCTCACATTAAGTTCGCTCGTGTTCGCTCACTTCGCTATGTTAGCTCATGTTCACTCGTTTTTCAAACAAACACACAACACACATGAAACATGACACCCACTTCCCCCTGGGCTTAAACTCCACCCTTCCCCGGAAAAGAGGACCCAGCAAGCTCCCCGAACTGCCAGAAAAGCGAAGGAAAATGGCGGACCATCTCCTGGCAGCACAACAAGCCGAACACTCGCACCTCGGCAGCCTCAAGATGTCGCTAATCACACAGATGCAGAAGGAGGAGTTCCTTCTCCACATCCTCGCGAAAGAACACACGGACTTGAAGGCCAAAGTGGGCAAGATCAACGAAGAAGTCGCGTCCTTGCAGCACCTGACACTGGCACTCGGCAAACACTTCGCAAACAAATACAACTTGGAGAAACAGCGGCTCCTAGTGGAGCACGAGGCTAAAACAAACGAGCTAAAGGAAGAGGCAAGTGCCTCCATAGAAGCAATAATCCAGAAAGAGGTGGAAACCAGCCAAAACGAACGAGCTAGCGCTTTGAAAGAAGTAAGAGATCTCGACACTCAGATTCAAAATGCGCAGTCTGACCTCAACAACACGCTCATCAAGCTCAAGGAGTCGCACAGCAAGAATCTCGTCGCACTTCGTGGAAAAGTGGACGAAAGCGTCGCGAGTTTGAAGCAGACAATCGTGGATATCGAGAGAAAAGAGGCCGAAAAGAGATTGCTGGTGGAAAAGCTCACCAGTAGCCTCAACGAAGCGCGGAAAAAAGGTGCGAAATATGCGCGGATAACGGAGCAGCTAGGCCGCAAACACGCGGGAAAAAATGAGGAAATCGAGGTTCTCAGGACAACGATAGAGATGAAGAGAAGGCAGGTGGAAGAGAGTGTATCAGTTGTTGCTAAAGAAACATCAAAAACAGAATACATGCGCATAGAGTCGGCGAACATCGAGACCCGCCTCTATGAGCAGGAAAGCGAAAGACGTGTGTTGCACAACCGGCTTCAGGAATTGAAAGGGAATATCCGTGTTTTTTGCAGACTTCGCGCGGTTTCACCCTCCGAGACTTTGAGCGAGATTAGGCTTTCAGGGGATCTCAACGATGAAATCACGCTTTTCAAGCCAGCTAGTGGAACCCGGTCGCCTACAAAGTTTCGCGACTCCTACAGCTTTCAGTTCGACCGTGTGTTTCTGATGGACGAGAACAACGAGACGATATTCGACGAGATTTCGCAGTTGGTACAGTCGTCGCTCGATGGGTACAACGTGTGTGTGTTTGCGTACGGCCAAACGGGCTCGGGAAAGACTTTCACGATGTCGCAGCCTGGGAAGGGCATGATTCCGCTCTCCGTCAACAAAATCTTCACGGACGTGGCCTTCCTCGAGAAATACGGATGGAAATACACCATCACGGGGCAGTTTATTGAAATATACAACGAGTCGATAATCGACCTTCTTGATGCGACTACAAAGAACCGTGAGATCAAGCACGAGGGGAAAACAACCACAGTTACGAACACGCGGGTGGTTGAAATCACGTCCAGGGAGCACGCGCAGCAGTTGCTCGCCACCGCAGAGAAGAGCAGATCAACTGCGTTCACCAGGGCGAACGAGAGGTCGTCGCGTTCGCACTCGATATTCACGCTCCGGATTGTCGGCGAAAAGGATGATGAGCGTCGCGAGGGCACAGTCAACTTGATTGACTTGGCGGGATCCGAGAGGCTCACGTCGTCGCAGGCCAAGGGCGATAGACTTAGGGAAACGCAGGCGATCAATAAGTCGTTGTCGAGCTTGGGGGATGTGATTTGTGCGTTGGGACAGGGGGGGCACGTACCGTACCGAAATTCCAAGCTCACGTATTTGTTGAGAAACAGTTTGGGGGGGGATTCGAAGACGTTGATGTTTGTGAATGTGTCTCCGTTGGAGGGGAATTTCAGTGAGACGGTGAATTCGTTGAGGTTTGCGGGAAAAGTAAACAAGACGAAAGCGAACGTAAGCGAACGTAAGCGAACGTAAGCGAACTTGAGCAAAGCGAAAGTGAGCGAGTGAACATAGTGGTGAGCATACGTGAACTTGAGCGAAGCGAAAGTGAGCGAGTAAACATAGTGGTGAGCATACGTGAACTTGAGCGAAGCGAAAGTGAGCGAGTAAACATAGTGGTGAGCATACGTGAACTTGAGCGAAGCGAAAGTGAGCGAGTAAACATAGTGGTGAGCATACGTGAACTTGAGCGAAGCGAAAGTGAGCGAGTAAACATAGTGGTGAGCATACGTGAACTTGAGCGAAGCGAAAGTGAGCGAGTAAACATAGTGGTGAGCATACGTGAACTTGAGCGAAGCGAAAGTGAGCGAGTAAACATAGTGGTGAGCATACGTGAACTTGAGTGAAGCGAAAGTGAGCGAGTAAACATAGTGGTGAGCATACGTGAACTTGAGCGAAGCGAAAGTGAGCGAGTGAACATAGTGGTGAGCATGCGTGAACTTGAGCGAAGCGAAAGTGAGCGAGTGAGCATAGTGGTGAGCATAGTGATGAGAATAATGATGAGCATAGTGATGAGCATAGTGAGTATAGCTTGAGCATAAGTGCACATGAGCATAGTGAACATGAAGAGCTAAAAAACACGTTTAGGGCGAACGAAAGAAGCGAAGTGAGATTTGACTTGAATGAACGCCTTAACATGCGATCATGAGCAAGGGAATATGAAAAGTGACTTAAGTACTCAATAACTAGTAAAATTGCATAAGGTACCTAGGTATTCAAGCATCGATCAGAAACCACTCTTTGATGTTGTTTCGCCTGTATTGTCCTGCCAAAAATCTGCTTCCGGAATTCTTTTTTTGCAGCTGGCTGCAAATAACTGAATTCGGAATGTAATTAATTGGTGTATATTGAATTCAGTAATTATAATCAATTGGTGTGTATTTCAGATCCTCCACTGTTTCGAGCTGCATGAGGCACTGTTGGTATATTTACAAGGTAACACTATAAAGGTATCAAGCTCCGCAAAGTCTACCACCAGAAAAATGGACCGTCTTCATCAGTATCAAGGTTAGCTCCCAGAAAACATTCTGCTTTCGTTTCCTGGCTTGCAAGCAGTACCTACACCCTTCGTTCTTGTAAGAGAATATTTGTTATTCGTTCTTGCAAGCAGTATATACATCCTTCATTCTTGCAAGCATTAAATACATCCTTCATTCTTGCAAGCAGTATCATCTTGCAGCTCCAGAAACTACTGGTTCAACAATCCCTGGTATCCCGTCCCCCCGACCAACTTCCCCCCACTGACCACCTTCCCCCATAACCCAGCATGCTCCCTCTCCGCCCACTCCTTGATCTTCGCCTGCCCGTCCCTCTCCATGCAGAAGTTGTGCAACGCCAACAACGTGTCCTCGCGCATGCCCACGTCAGCCAGCATCTCGTCCGCCAACTGCAACGCCTTGTCCACCAACCCGTGGTACACGTGTGCCACCAAGTACTGCCTGTACAAGTCGTGGGTCGGAAGGATGTCGTACTGCAGGAGGTTGTTCCAGAACTTCTGCACGTACGCGAGATCGTTGTACGTGTACGTCTTGATCATGATCTGGATGGACTCCTCGTTGATCTGGTCCCTGTCCGCCGCCATCAGTAGAAACAAGTTATGTGCGCGCAGCACGTCCTGGAGGTTTGAGTACGCGTTGAGCACCGTGTTCTGCAACTGTACGTCCGTGTTGCCCAAGCTGACGTCCATCTTCAAGTACTCGTGGATGTCGATGACCCCATCGCTGTAGAGCCTGTCGCCAAACTGCTCAAACAAGTACATGTACATCTCGCGCAGCGGAGAGCTGTGGCTGTGTGTGCCATGCAACTCGTTCAACTTCTTCAACTGGTGGAACACCGTCAACGCCCAGTCTGGACGCCCGTGTTCGCAGAAGAACACCATCGTGGGGAGGTACGACTCAAACGGCACCACAAAGTACTTGTGGAGTTCGCCATATAGCACCCAGTTGGTCTCGTAGATCTGGTCTTTTTCGTAGGTCACCACGTACTTGTGGAGCTTTACAAATAGCTCCTGGTACTTGGCCGTCCACGGGTATAATAGCGGCAATTTGTGCGCTGCGTCCTTGTCGATTTTCGGGAGCTCGCGCTTCAACATCTCAATCATATCGGAAGCGTATTCCGCCTGGAGGATTTTTGCAGCCATGGCATTAAGCGCGTCTATGTCACAGGTTGTGTTGGTCATCTGCTGCTTGATCTTGGTGAAGATGGGGAATATGGCGCCGATGTCGTCCAAGTTCTTGCAGAGGAGCACAATGAGACCATTGAGGGTCTTGATGACCACTGGGTCGACCTCCGTGGACCACGAAACAAGCTGTTCGGTGCTGTCGTCGAAGATGTTGGTGGCCAGGAGGTAGTTGTTGGCTCTGATGCACGATTGGAGGCGGAAAGCGTAGGAAAGGACGGGGGGCTCCACACCGTGTTTGAAGTAGTCGTTAGTGAGTGTTTGGGTAAAGTAACCCCTCGGGTTGATGCCCATATTCATGGCGGCTTGTATAATACAAGAAAAGCTCTCCGGAGTGTACCCAAAGGGAGGCAATGCATCGAAGGCTTTTTTCTCGTCTATTCCCTTTTCTTGTAAACGGTGGATGTTGCTATCTTCTTCACCGGTCAACTTACTCAACTCAAGGTACACCTTTGGCTGTGTTTGGTTTGGGAATCTGATATCGTCGTCCACCACGAATCTTGTTACTTCTCCCGCACAGTCCTGCTTTTCTCTCCACAACCACCCAAGCCACAACGGCACCTCCTCGGGGTTTTGAAAAAGGCGGTGCTTTATCAACTCGGGAGAGGTCTTTGCCATAGCCTTTCCTAACGCCTCCTCCAACCCCTTGTTCTCAAACACCAGCAGAAGCTCCGAGGCCAACTTGACCAAAATGAATCTGCCCTGCACAGAAACGTCTTTCTCGAGAAGACCCGTCGCCAAATGCTGCAATCTGTGCACATTCCTGTTCAAGTCCTTGTACTCGTGGACCAGCGGAAGCAGCTCTTCGAAGAGCGACTCTACGTAGGCATTTACCGTTTCGCAAAAGCCGGTCGAAAGGGCCGTGCTCACCTCGGTCGACGTCAACACCTCAAGCTTGTGGACATCAAGGGCGCGCTTTTCCCAGTAGTAGCTGGTCAAGGCGTCGATGTCTTCGGGTGTCAACGTCCTGTAAGCCTGTAAACTGCGCATCACCGTCTCGAAGCTCGACATGCTGGACCCCAAGTCCACCAAGTACACCAAGAGATCGGGCGAAATGTCCTTCTTCAAGAGGTCGTTGATGAGGAGTGCCATGTACTTGGGTATCTGGATGCGTCCGCCGGCTGAGACGAGTGTTTTCGAAGACTTTTTGAAGAGTTCCAAGCGGAGGGGAAAGTCTAAAACCGCACCTATATTTCCGTTACTCAACTTGTGGAGCTCGGAAAAGCCTCTGTTGATGAGTTTTATGGACTCGGGGGGGAAGGAGTCGGTGGAGGTGATGTAGGACTGGAGTTTCTCGGTCATGACGGTGCGTTTCGTGGTGGTGGGGAGGTCGTTCGATCGCACGTACAGGTTCATGGATGTGAGGAGATCGGGTTTGGGATCTGAGCGAGGTAGTACATCGCTAGGTTCTGGTTTGGGGTAGAACTTGCTGAGGTTGTTGAGCCACGACTTGTGTCGTATTTGGCAGCGCATTCGGCTGAACGTGAACGAAGTGAACGTGAGGGAGTACATTGACGTCCAAACGTGAGAATCAACGGGAAGGTGTGTTTTGAATGGTGTAACCGTTGACTTTGGTGGCGTATTGACCTACGCGAATGCGAGAGTATCTGTAAAGTTGAACTGAAAAGTCACTGGTTTGATCTGAAAGAGAAGAGAAAAGAGAAATGGATGAAGTAAGCAGAGTATGAAATAGAAGCAGAGTAGAGTGGAATAGATGGAATAGGTAGAGTAGAATATATATGAGAGAAGTAGAGTGGAATAGGTAAACTAAGTAGAGTGGAATAGATGAAATAGAGTGGAATAGATGAAATAAGCAGAGAGAATGAAATAGATGTAATAAGCAGAGCAGAATGAAATAGATGAAATAGCAGAATGACTGTAAATACTCAAAGGAGACCATGAAGAGTAAGACACTAGACTAGACAAATGAGACCATGGAAAATAAGAGACACTAGACTACTACTGCAATCGCAACTAAAATGAGCAGGACTTGTGAAGAGAGGCTCTTAAATGATACACCATAGGCAATAGATGCAATAAAGACTGCAAGACAACGCAAATGTATACGAGACAATTGAAGACATCAAATTACCGTTGATGGCAATGATTCCCCAATGATATCACAATTATGTCTCGTCTTAGTCTTACGCCTCATTGCTATCACAATTTCGTCTAGTCTCTCTTATGAACCATACCTAAATACACCGTGCAGTCATTGCTATCTCTAGTCTTAGTCCTCTCTATATTAGAACTATACCTACATACACCGTGCAGTCATTGCTGTCTCTAGTCCTAGTCCTCTCTATATTAGAACTATACCTATATACACCGTGCTGTTTTTGAAGTTCCCCTGATTGTCAATGGACGATTCGGGGATGGTTGATCATCATTTGACTTCGAAATCATCTCAAACGATCTCAAATCACTCTGATAACTTCGAGTCACTTCGAAATCATCTCAAACGATCTCAAATCACTCTGATAACTTCGAGTCACTTCGGAAATCATCTCAAATGAACACAAATCACTGATACTTCGAGTCACTTCGGAAATCATCTCAAATGAACACAAATCACTGATACTTCGAGTCACTTCGGAAATCATCTCAAATGAACACAAATCACTGATAACTTTGAGTCACTTTCGTTCTCATCGCAAATCACCTCAAATCACTCTGTTCACTTCATTTCGACTCATCGTTTTCAATTATACTTCCACCGCCTATTTCCTCTCAATTCTTTCATTCACTTCACTTCCAATCAACTTTGCGTTCACAACAATTTCACTAAGTTGAACTCGATCTTCATTTTCATAACTTCAATACGGCAACATTCATTTTCATGTTGCCTTTGAGCCGCTCACCATTAACATCAATGCTCAAGTTCACTAAAATACTGAGTCGTTCACGTTGCTTCTCTCAAGTTCACTCTTTTGCTCATATTCACCATTTTCGTTAAAGACTCAGAGTCGTTCACGTTGCTTCGCTCAAGTTCACTCTTTTGCTCATATTCACCATTTTCGTTAAAGACTCAGAGTCGTTCACGTTGCTTCTCTCAAGTTCACTCCTTTTTCACTCCGCTCCCTCCTCAAAATCCGGAAGATGCTTCTGAAACCTCTTCACCGCCCAGTTCTTCCCGATAAACTTCACCTCCGGATCACTCATCCCCTCGGTATCCGTGTACACCTTCCAGTACGCAGGATCCTTGAAGCGCGCATCCTCCTTGTCAAACACCCCCGTTGACTCACGAATCGCCAACACAGCGTCGCGCAACTCGGCCGCTAAATCCGACCGCAACCTCTGTGCCTCCTCCCCCGTGCGCAACTCCTCCGAGAGATCGCTGGGCTTCGCTGGGTCAATGTACCGCGCAACCAACCCGCGCCACTGCTCCCTGTACAGCTCTATGCGCTCGTCGCTCACCTCGTCGCCAATGGTGATGTGTATCTCCGCCCCGACGTTTGCCGGCAAAAACCGCTTGATGCCCTCCTCCGCCAGATCCTCCGGCGCCACCTTCTCGAATCCGTACGAAAACACCGGCACCACCACCGGCGCACGTGTGGCCTCCAAGATCAAGCGCGAAACCCCCCATTTGAAGTACCGCATCGAGTTGTTGTGCGGCTCCTGGAGCTGCAAGACGAATCCCTCGGGAAAAACATGGAACCACGAGGTTCTGGTTCGCACAAACGGCGATTTGGACATGAGCACGCCGGTAGATGTAGGGCTTGGCCGTATGACCTTGGCTATTTCGGAGTTTTCTGCGAATTTGCTTTGAAGAAGTATCGGCTTCTCCGTGTCTTTTGTCCCCGGGGCCCACTCCAAATCCAACGTATCGTCGGGGGAGAGTATGCGGATTGCAGCGTCGAGGGAGCCCTGGAAGGGGCCCTCGCCAAAGCGCTTGGTGCCGAGGATCTTGCCCAAGTTGAAGAACCACGAAAGCGTCGGTGTGGAAAAACAGATGTTGTGCGCACCGAATCCCCAGCGCACCGTGTCGATATCGAGGTGGTAGCGCCACGGCAATGCCAGGTAGAACGAGGGGTCGTCCACGACGGACATGTGGTTCATGACGGTGAGCAAGGAGCGGTTTTCGGCTCTTGCTCTGTGGAGGGCGGCGTCGAGCTTTTCGATGTTGTGGAGGTGGGGTTTGTAGAGGAGGTTCATGATGATTTTGGTGTTGAGCGTCATGAACAGGCACGTGGCGAGCGACGCGAGGTTCCACCAGGGCGAGTTTCTGGGGTACTCGGCGAGGAACTCGTCTCCGCGGTTGAGGACGTCAGTAAAGGACATGGCACGTGGAGAGAAAAGAGAAAAGAGAAAACGATGACAACAGTGAAGACATAACAAGAGTAGAGAGGATGAAGAGTAGACAGGAAAAGAGTAGACAGGAAAAGAGTAGACATAACAAGAGTAGACAGGAAAAGAGTAGACATAACAAGAGTAGACAGGAAAAAGAGTAACGATAATACAACAGTAAAGACATAACAAGAGTAGACAGGAAAAAGAGTAACGATAATACAACAGTAAAGACATAACAAGAGTAAAATATACAAGTGTAAAGAGAGTAAACACATACAAGACTAAAGAGAGGGTAAAGACATACAAGAGTAAAGTCAGGAAGAGAAATGGAGAGAAGGATAAATGAAGTATGGATGGAAAAGATGGCCGCCTATTCAGATACGTTGAGAGTGCATGCGTTCGCAATATTTACGAGGTTGGCAGGATTTGTCTTGTGAGTCTTTTGATTATTGTTGGATCATAATTCGCACTTCTGTCGACTATTCGCAGCTGATATTTTAAGAGTAATTTTGGCACTTATAACAAGCGATGATTGAGCTAACAGGTATGAGCGGTGATTGAGCTAACAGGTATGAGCGGTGATTGAGCTAACAGGTATGAGCGGTGATTGAGCTAACAGGTATGAGCGGTGATTGAGCTAACAGGTATGAACGGTGATTGAGCTGCTTGGTATTTTGAGCGATGATTGAAGCTACAGGCATTTAATTATCGTCAAATACCGTGCCCCAAAATCCGTTGTGACCTCGCATTGACAGATTTCATCTCATCGCATATTACGTAATCAAGCATCGATCTGGAAAGCATGGATTCTAAAGTTGTTAAAGATGCCAAATACATAGAGTTGAACATAAAAATATCGAACCTCCAATCCAGCCAATATGAATTCTCTCAATGATTGCATCTCTTCTCTATTCTCCTTCCTCTCTTCCATTAATCGTCCATATATTCCTTATTCCTCTCTTCCATTTTTACTCGTCCCTATATTCCTTATTCCTCTCTTCCATTTTTACTCGTCCTATATTCCTCCCTTATTCCTCTCCCTTATTCCTCTCCAATATGTCCTTATTCTTATTCCTCCGCCTTGCTCCCTTATTCTCATTCCTCCGCCTTGTTCCCTTATTCTTATTCCTCTCCCTTTTATTCCTTCTTTTTATCTCAATCATTCCTCCTTTTTATCTCACTCCTCCTTTTCTCATTCATTCCTTTCAATTTTCCTCATCGCGAAAAATTCATTCCACCAACATGGCTAAAATCAAAAAGAAGGGCGCCTCCGGCAGCGCAAAGAACTTCATCACCAGAACCCAGGCGGTGCGCAAGTTGCAGGTCTCGCTCGCAGACTTCCGCCGCCTCTGCATCTTCAAGGGTATCTACCCCCGCGAGCCCAGAAACAAGCGCAAGGCCAACAAGGGCAAGTCCGCCAACGTCACCTTCTACTACGCAAAGGACATCCAGTACCTCCTCCACGAGGCCATCCTCGACAAGTTCCGCGAGCACAAGACATTCGCGAAGAAGTTGCAGCGCGCACTCGGCCGTGGCGAGCTCCACGACGCCCAGCGCCTCGAGAAGAACAGACCAAAGTATACGCTCGATCACGTGATCAAGGAAAGGTACCCTACGTTCCTGGATGCGCTCCGGGACCTCGACGACCCGTTGAACATGTTGTTCCTCTTTGCGAACCTCCCTGCGACGGACGAGGTGTCGCACAAGGTGACCACACAGGCCGAGAAGTTGTGCAACCAGTGGTTGGCGTATGTGGCCAAGGAGCGTGTGTTGAAGAAGGTGTTTGTGCTGATCAAGGGTGTGTACTACCAGGCCAACGTCAAGGGCCAGGAGATCCGCTGGTTGGTGCCGTTCAAGTTCCCCACCAACATCCCAACGGACGTCGACTTCCGTATCATGTTGACGTTCCTCGAGTTCTACTCCACCCTCTTGCATTTCGTTCTTTTCCGTTTGTACGCGGACGCGAACTTGATCTACCCGCCGACGATCGACATTGAGAAGTTGAAGGGCATCGGTGGTCTTTCCGCGTACGTTTTGCGCAGCGAGACCGCCTTGTTGCCCGGGAAGAGTGTGGTTTCGAACGAGGAGGCCACGCAGTTGAGCGCCGCGGCGCTTTCGCATGCGATTGAGGCTGATGTCGAGGAAGCAGCCGAAGAAGACGTGGAGGACGTCGAAGAAGTCGAACTCGACACCTTTGAGTCCAGCAAGAGCGACCTGCTTTTGCAGCCATCGAAGTTTGCGTCTGCTGCGTCGGGGTTGTTTTCCAAGTTCATCTTCTATGTTGGGCGCGAGGTGTCGCTTGACATCTTGGAGTTGTGTATTGTGGCGTGTGGCGGTGCGATTGTGCTGGAGATTGCGTTGGACGACCTCCGTGCCAACCAGCCGGACGAGTTCAAGAAGCTTGACTTGTCGAACGTCACGCACCAGATTGTCGACAGACCCAAGTTGGCGCTGAAGGTGGCGGGCAGGACGTACATCCAGCCGCAGTGGATCTTTGACTGTATCAATAAGGCCGAGGTGTTGCCTGTCAACGAGTATGCGCCGGGCGAGGTGTTGCCGCCGCATTTGAGTCCGTGGGGCGATGCCAGTGGGTACGACCCACTGGCTCCAATCAAGGAGGAAGAGGATGATGAGGAAGACGAGGAGGAAGAGGTGGAGGACGAGGTTGACGAGGATATTCAAGCGCAGAGGGAGTTGGAGATGGAGGCTGCCGGAGTGAAGTACGAGGCGGAGAAGGACGCGAAGAAGCTGAAGAAGCAGGGGCAGAAGCGTGCCACGGAGGAGGACGAGGAGAAGGAGTTGAAGAAGATCATGATGACGAAGAGGGCGAGGAAGCAGTACAACAAGGCGCAGGGTGGGATTGACAGGGACGAGCTGAGACAGAAGGAGTTGGCGAAGAAGAGGAAGCAGATCGAGAAGAAGAAGAGCCAATAACTCTGGAAAAGAGACTTTCCTTAGAGGTGAGATCTACCATTTTAACAGCCGTAGGTTGTTGAAGAGAGACTTCATTCGACAATAGAGGTGAGATCATCAAGTTAACAACTGGGGTTGTTATGGAGGCTTTTGACTTCGTTGTCAAAGAGTCAACGTTGATATGGAAGCCATTGCAATGAGATCAGTTATATACAAAAATTAAAGAAAAGTGTGCACGTGTAGAATGTTTTTGATTTTTCGCAGCCATGTTGAAAATTTGATCTTAAGACGTAGGTTTGAGTTGATCAGAAAGATAAAGGGGATCCAGTAGGAGCGGTTTGGTTTGAACAGTTCTATTGGAGTGACGACCGAGTGCGAACGGATACTGTCAAAACAGCACAATTATTGAAGTTGTGGAATTTGTGATCTGACGTAAGGAGAGACAATCGTACCGTGGTCGTCTATGTGTCTGGTTTCACTGTTGCAGTATGTATCCCAGGGGGCTACAAAAATACACAATTTGCAGACTACCTAGTTGAGTATGAGGTGTTATAGGGAACTGGCTTAATTGTT
Organism: [Candida] loeiensis; assembly: GCA_030563775.1. Lineage (NCBI taxonomy): Eukaryota > Fungi > Ascomycota > Pichiomycetes > Serinales > Debaryomycetaceae > Kodamaea > [Candida] loeiensis. Next base: position 358,391 of record JAJMKD010000010.1, on the reverse strand, counting down.
GAAGGGTGAACACTGTTACTCTTTTCGTCATTGCTCGTCGGCCACGTTGGTTTTGTTTTCTCATTCTCATTGAGCCTGTTTTGTCATTTTCATATTCTTTTGAGCTCGTTTTGTATTCATGTTGTTACTGTTCTTGTTTGTCTCCTTGTTGATACTCCATGATTTCTTAATCTGCTGTTCTGTTCTCTTTCTTAATCTTCTCTTTCTTAATCTGTTCTCTTTCTTAATCTTCTACTTCTTAATCTGTTCTCTTCTTAATCTTCTACTCATGTTGTTACTGTTCTTGTTTGTCTCCTTGTTGATACTCCATGATTTCTTAATCTGCTGTTCTGTTCTCTTTCTTAATCTGTTCTCTTTCTTAATCTTCTACTTCTTAATCTGTTCTCTTCTTAATCTTCTACTTCTTAATCTGTTCTCTTCTTAATCTTCTACTCATGTTGTTACTGTTCTTGTTCGTCTCCTTGTTGATACTCCATGATTTCTTAATCTGCTGTTCTGTTCTCTTTCTTAATCTGTTCTCTTTCTTAATCTGTTCTCTTTCTTAATCTTCTACTTCTTAATCTGTTCTCTTCTTAATCTTCTACTTCTTTATCATGTCCCTCTCCAAACGAGCAATTCAGCAGCTCCTCAACACCCCCACATGGTCCACGAGCCAGCTCCTCAGGCCCCATCAGACCAACATCACCAAAGACACGCTCCACAAGGCCCTCAGGCTATCCGGGCTCCCCACCGACATCTCGCGCGAGAAGGAAGCCAAATTGCTAGAATCCTTGGAGGCACAGATGCTGATGATCCGGAGCTTGTACGACGGGAGCGAGGAGAGGTACGAGGGTGGAAACGAGGTGCACTTTCGGTTGGCGGCCAGCGACCACAACCCGCCGAAGCCGTTGGACTTGGCGGGGTTGATGAGGGAGATTGAGGGAACGAGGGTGGACGAGGAGAAGGGCGAGGTGACCGGAAGGGGGAGTTTTTATGTGATGGGGAGGAAGTGATGGGGAGAGGAGAGGATTGAACTAGAATATGAATTGGGTATGAGAATGGACTGAAAAGAAGTGATAATAGGCTGGAATAGCGATAGGAATGGACTGAAAAGAAAGTGATAATAGGCTGGAATGGTGACGGGAATGGACTGAAATAGAAAGTGATAATACCTGGAGTAATGATAATAACATACTGTAATACAGAATATGAATATTGTAATAGAAAATAAGAATAGGATCAATGAGACTATACAAAGTTGAACCAGTTGTAAAGAATCTTATCCGCTGGTCAAAGTGGATTGGGTTTATTCGGTTTCGACTTTGACTCAACCATTACAATGGTTGGTTTAACTAATCTTCCTTCTTTAAATCAGCTATTACAATGGTTGGTTTAACTAATCTTCCTTCTTTATTGTCGCTGTTTCTTCATCTCGAATTCTTGCGGGATGTATATTCCAAATTATGTCTATACCAGTGTAGCCAATTTACGTGAAGTGGACTTTAGTCATAATCAGTCGAACACTCGAGTTTCTTGTGTTTAGTCGTCACCTCAATGACTCCCTCCATGGTCTATTCATTAACACCACGTAAAATGTGCTCAACTGATTATAATGCTAATTCAATATTAGATGATGGCGCAGAACTTCCACATCACACCCAGTCGGGTTCAGTCAAATGCTTGAAGCTTGAATTAGTTATGTTCTATGTTCGTTCGATCGAAGTCCCCAGTTGAGCTCCATGAATTTAATCCAACCTACCACACGATATCTCTCTCCTTTTTATTGCTTCACCGACGTATACGCACTATCGCGTATTCAATGCTTCATCACGCATACTCACTATCGCGTATTCAATGCTTCATCACGCATACTCACTGCCTCGACACTGGTTCACCCGAATTCCAGTGACACTGTTGAATATTCATTGTATTCGCCCATTTCATTTTGCTGACGTTCGGTCGAAATCCAAACGCTTTCTCAAGTTCGCTTCGTCATTCAGTCGGGTCAATGATTTAGCCCCTCACGTTTCGTCATTCAGTCGAGTATTAACGTGATCGTTTCGTTCGATTACATTCGGTCAAATATGTCCTGTTAGTTTTGCTCCGTCGTGTTCACTTCGTCACATCCAGTCAATTGTTAGCTTGCTCCTCAGTTCACTTCGTCACATCCAGTCAATTGTTAGCTTGCTCCTCAGTTCACTTCGTCACATCCAGTCAATTGTTAGCTTGCTCCTCAGTTCACTTCGTCACATCCAGTCGATTGTTAGCTTGCTCCTCAGTTCACTTCGTTCACTTCGGTCGACTGCGCTTCTTTTTAGTCTGCTTTCGATCGAATACGCCTCTTTTTAGCTTGCTTTCAGTCGAATGCGCCTCTTGTTAGCTCGCTCCTCAGTTCACTCGTTCACTTCGGTCTCGTTCACTTCGGTCGTCACGTCCGGTCGTTCAATCTACTATCCATCATCATCCTCTCCGGTATCTCCAACGCAAACAAGTTCTTCAACGCCTCCTGCAACCGCAACAACTCCTTCTGCGCCAGCGTGATCGTCTCCACGTCCGTGGCCTTGGCCACGTTCGAGTACATCTTGACCTGGAAAGCGTTCAGCTCGTCCAACAACTTCAAGTTGATCTTGTCGTTCTTGCTCGGCGTCACGTCGTCGCGCACAAACACCTTGAAGATCTCAATCACCACGTCCCCGTGGAAGAACCGTATGCCCTTGATCCAGTACTGGTTGACGAGGTCGTAGCCCAAGTCCTCGAGAAACTGGAGAAACAGGTCCTTGCCCTCGTGCGCCACCGTGTGCGTGTGCACGAGCGTGCTCTCGTAGATGGTCTGCGCCGAGCAGAGCTGGTTCTTGCCCGCAATGGGGATGTCTGAGATCTGGAGCGTCCACGTCAACTTGGGCTGTTTCTCGAACAAGCGGTCCACGAGGAGCTCGTCCTCCGCGAGGAACGGCCGGTAGATGCTGAAGTCGTCGTTGTTGGTCCACGTGGTGGTGCACTTCATGAAGTACTGCTCGATCTGGTTGATCTTGCCGGGCTCGAACTTGGGTCGGAAGACGTTGTGCGGCTTGGTGACGAGTGTGTAGGTGGAGATGGACTGCGGGGAGAGCTGGCCGGTAAGCGCCTGTAGCGTGGTGACGGTCTGGGTGTATTTGTTGTGTGGTATGACCAGCACGAAGGATAGTTGGTGGACCATTACGAAGGAATGAGTGAAATTTGATAAGGAATAAATCCAAACGATAGAGATGGATGTAGAGATGGATGTGAAGATAGATGACGTGATGATGGAGATAAATATGATACAGATATGATGATGGAGATAAATGATACAGATATGATGATGGAGATAAATATGATACAGATATGATGATGGAGATAAATGATACAGATATGATGATGGAGATAAATATGATATAGATATGATGATGGAGATAAATATAGACTATTGATATGACACAGCGAAGGATTAAGAATTATCACCATATTATCCTACACAAGTTTCCTGACATCAGCATTGATTCTGTTTTCCATCTCCCCAAGTCCTTCTACATCAAACGTACTCATTTTCAATTCTCTACTTGCCATGTTCACTATCAAATTTCACTCATCTCGTATAGTGTTCATTCACTCATTAAATTATTGATCACTTAGTCATGTTCACTTATGTTCACTTCAACCATTATAATCTCAATGCTCTTATCGCTCATCTTCACTCATTGTCGCGCATGTTCTCGGAAGGTTTGCTCTCACTCATGTTCAATCAATTTGTCATGCGCTCACTATATATCCTTCTTCGACTCCTTCTCTCTCTCCAACTCCGCCTCCAACTGCGTGGTGTCCTCCGTGAACGCCGCCACAACATACCCAATAAGGACCACGTTGGCCACCAACGCCGCGATTCCGCCGCTGATGATCGCGTTCTTGTTGAACAACCACTCGCACACAAAGAACGTGAAGATGGGTGCCACAATCATCATCGCCGTGAAGAACACGAGCTTTCTCACAACAGACCTGGGGTTAGTGGGGATGGACGATACCGGAGTACTTACTTTGGAATGTCGACCATGGTGAAAATAAAAGATTTTATATAGTGAAGATCAGCCATATTTGGATGACATAGATCATTCACATAACGCTCACCAAGCATGGTACCGTATTATAGTAGACATTCATGACACATGTACACAGTCATGTATCGTGGTGTCCCAGTCGTGCTATCACTATCATCTCACTACATATTGCAATATCACCACCATTTCTCACATCCATATAACAACCACCACTATTTCTCACATAACGATCACCACCATTTCTCACACAACAATCACCACCATTTCTCACATCACTACATCCAACACATGATAACACATCATGTCATATCACTGCTGATTATTCACATCATCTCTCTACCATTATCCTTTCGTCATCTCTGTACCGTGTAAGCGTCTCTTAATCTATCATATCAAAACCTATTCTCTCATCAACATATTCTATCCTATCAACTATGTTCCATCTCCTACCCTATTCCATCCTATCCTATTCCATCCTTATCCTATCCTCTCTATTCCATCTCTTATCTTATCCTGTCCTACCCTACCCTATCATCTCAATCTCCTTATCACTTTCTTTTTTCAACAACATGAAGATCGCTGCCCTTGCGCCGCTCGTCGCCGCCGTTCACGCCTTCGCCGATACCGCAGCACTCTACTCCAACGTGGACCTCGGCCTCTCCGGCTCCATCGTGTCCTCCGCGCGTTTGTCGGCCGCCGTCGAGGCCGTCTCCGCTGACATCTGCTCGTCCGGCCAGCAATTGACCGTCTACAGGGTCCGTGGCCTCCAGTCCTCGCTCGGAAACGGCCAATTCATCCCGCGCGTGCACTACCCCGACGCCAGCGCCCTCGACTTGCTGTTCGCCCCAAACTGCAACGTCGCCTACTCCACCGCTGGCGAGAACGCCGCCTCGGTGCTCGTCGTGGACGTCGACATCGCCGACATCGAAAAGACGGACTTTGCCGGCCCCGTCATCGTGCAGAGCAGCCCCACTTTCGGTGTCCACGGCATTGAGTACGCCAAGCAGCTCGTGGAGGACACTTTGCACCTCTTCAAAGCGAAGAGGGAGGAAGAGGTCGAGGACGTGGTGACAGAGACCCAGGATCTCATCAGCGAGGTCGCGGAGGACATCGCAGACGCGAAGGCTTTCGTCAAGGAGGAGTCTGGACACTTTGACGAGTCTGAGTCCGAGACTATCGGCCAGTCCGCTGGCACCGAGAAATCCAGAAAGGCTGTCGCCTCGGGCTTGTTCACCAAGTACCAGTACTTCAGCCCGGGATTGTGGAGCGGCATCATTGTGTCGTTGTTGCTCTTGGGCGTGTTGTACGTGGCGTTGACGTGGATCACGGCGTTGGAGATCTCGTACCTGGCTTTTGACAAGCAGGTTGACTACGAGAAGAAGAATGAGTAGAAAGGTTAATAAAAGTTACAGAGATGGCTGTAGGGTAAGCAGGGGAAGTATCAAGGTCGGAGCTGGAGAGCATCCGGAGATAGTTTTAATTTATTAGGTTCATGAATAGAAATATTCTTACTATCAATATTATAATTATTGTAATATTCGTATCGAAGGGTCAAGAAACATAAACCATCGATTGTATCGAATGTTTGTTATTAAAAATTAACTGTAACGTGGAGTTGGTAAGGATATGTTGAGCGGTAGGGTAATGCTGAACAGAACCATGAGGCATTCTTGAGGATGGGTCGGTTGAGAAAAGGCAGAGAATCCAGAGGAAGAATAGGAATTGGACTATGAGTGGTGAGTATTGAAAGCGTGAGGATAAATGTAAGGAATATAGGATCCGACATATAATAGTGGGTGATGAGAATCAGATGGTAAAAGTCCATCCTTGACCATAATTGTTTGAATAGCAGTGTTTGTGTAAACTTTCTGGTGACTAGTGGAGACAAAAGAATCGTAGTAGTGCCTCAAACTATCTCATAGATGCTGTTTGATTTTGGGAAAGGGTGTTCGAAAAACAATACACCGTCTACTTTTCGTACGTTATTCTCGTATTGGATATATACACCCTCATTCTTACTCGACGTACTCCTCGAACCATCCAACGTTCTTCATTTTCTTACCTCCATGGTTCACTTGACATCCATCTCACTTTCTCTTCACTGTTCATGTTCGCTCGATTGCTCGCGTTCACTTAGATCAAGTGGTTTGTTCCTCACATTCGCTTGGCTCATGTCCACTTCGGTTTTTGTCTCGCTCATATTCTCCACTTCTTGTCTCGCTCAAATTCTCCAGTTCTTGTCTCGCTCATATTTTCCACTTCTTGTCTCGCTCATATTCTCCAGTTCTTGTCTCACACTCGTTCGCGTGCTCAGTAAACATATGGGATAATCTTCCACGGCACCCTCTTCGTAAACTCAACCCACGCCTCCCCATACTTCGCCCGGCACTTCGCATCATCCCTCGTCTGCCTGTGGATCAACAAGCTCGCAAAGTACACCGCGTAGAAATACACCAACGGCGTCTGGAACCCCGTCGTCAAGCACCACGACAACCCAATCAACCAGTCGCCAAAGTAGTTGATGTGCTGCGACATCCCCCACCAGCCGTCGCACAACAACCGCAGCCCCGTCTTCGTCGGGATACTCTTCATGTGGTTTAACTTGCCCTGCTTGAAGAGCGACTTCTGGTAGTTCGCCAGACGGAAGATGTAGAACCCCAACGCCATGAGCCCCACTATCGCACTGAACCACCCCCACCCAAGGTGCAAGTGGTTCTCCGGCAAAGCAAGGTACCGTGCCTGGATCGAGTACGAGAACGGAACCCACGCCAAGTCACCAAAACACAACATAAACCCAAACCCGTCTGTCGTCACGTCAATCATGCTCAACACACCCTCCTCGTTGAGCACTCCGTCCAACACGTAGAACCCCTGGAGCACATTCACCAAAATGAGCGAGTCGTACACCTTGCCCACACTGTGGTACTGGTGGTGCGCACACGACAAGTTGATCAAGAGCCAGAGGAGCATGCCTGGCTTCAACTCGCAAAACAACTTGATGTCCCACGAGCCGATACGCGGGTTCAACTCGCGGCCAATGAACCAGTCGTAGATCACGTTGCCTGTGTTTCCCCCCACCGACAAGATTCTCTCGCGAGTGCCCTTTCCGTTTTTGGTGCGCAAGGGCACGAACGAGAGCACGTACACGAAGATGGACAAGATGTAGCTGAAAACGTTGACCACGACCGTCAACTTGAACAAGTTGCGGTACAAGTAGTCCAACTCCGGGAGGTACCAGTTGTTTGTGTATCCTCTCGCGCCTAGGATCGCGAAAAGCGCCGAGGCGACGTAGACGCCGTTGATTTTGTAGGGCAAGGACGTACCGTCACGCAACGGCAAGCCATTGAGCCTTTTCCCTGGGGATATGTAGTCGACGAGCACAAGCCCGAAGAACCACGCTAGGTATGCCGCCCAGAGTTTCTTGTCGAGGAGGAATTCGCACCAGTTGTCTGGGAGCTGGGCGGTGATCTTGCTCCACTGTAGATCGATGCCCTGGAGGGAGTAGCTGTCGTTTATGAGGAGGCCGAAGAGCTCGAGGACCGCTGGGAGGCCTAGCGAGATGCCTAATGCACCGGGGAGTCCGCTGAACTCGCGGTGTTTGGTGATGGGATTGAGCATGGGGTTTTTGTTGCAAAAAAAGATGTTATGTAGGAGATTATACGAGAAAAAGAGACGGGAACGAGGAACGAGGAACGAGTAAAGGAACGAGTAGAGAGGAATAGTGAAAGAGGAAGGTTATTGCGGAGGCTGAGACAAGAATGTGGGGATGGAAGAGGGAGATGAGGCGGAGGTATGGATGGGAATGATGGATGGGTGCTGTTGAATGCGATGATGATGATGATGATTGATGATTATGAGAAGGTTTGATAAATGGATGTGCAGATTGGTAAAGGAAAGACTTGAATGAATATGAGGACTGACATGAGGATTTAAGGATTTGAATATGAGGATTGTGTATTGAAGGAATTGAATTTGATTGAAGTCCCTGATGCAAATTACACTGAGATGACATAATCAACGGATGATCTGAAAATCTGATGATCATGCAAATCGGCACTTCGAATATGTAGTTTTGAGCTTTGACATAACTGCACACGTTGAGTTGTCCGTAATCATGCTATCATGTAGTGGGAAAGTATCTCTAAACCTTCGACTACGCTTTCTTACACACTCCCTACCAAACTCCTCGCATACTCCCTACATACACCTTACATACTACCTACATACTCCTCGCCACTTTCCCTTCTGCTCCCTCGCTCCCAGCCTGTACCTCTCCATGCTTTACTTTTTTCAGCCAGCATTTAAACCCACACAGACCACTTAGACATCTCCACAAAAACAAAGCCAGCAAAATAGGTCTCACTCTACTACTCTCATAACATACTACTCTCATAATGCTACTCTATAATATGCACCTCTACCTTACTCTCCACCGTTCACTCCACTCTACTATTTCCCTCTACTTTACTCTCCACCGTTCACTCGACTCTACTATTCCCCTCTACTATTTCACGATTTCAATCTTCTATACTATTTCACCCTCATCCTCTACCGCCTTTTCTTGTCATCCTCCTTTGTGCCCTTCACTTGCATCATGGTTGTAAAGTGCTCTCCGATCCTTATCACAGTTCCCCTCTATTTCACAAAGCAAACCAAATTGCACTGCATCTGTAAGCACAATCACAATCAACCAAATCAAACACCAATCACATCAGCTACATCATCACCTAATCATCACAGTCACATCTCCCTGATCACAATCAACTTCACCACTCTCATTGTACTCCCATGTGCTACCCCTCTCACATCATCGTCTAATCTCCACTCGAACCCCAACGTTCACGGCAAATCTCGACAATAACTCCGAATACGGCCAAATTGAAGATTGCTTTTTCCTAATCGGGACGCGACGCGTCCACTGAAAGGTAACAGAACAAACCTAATCGAGGAAGACAACATGGAAACATACACACCTACGCTCTCACTCGCGCACTCACACTCGCTCACTCAAAAGCCACAACTCACCAAACAAGTACCTCCTTCTCGCGGCTATTGCCAACTACTGCAGCATTGTGGACGAGGGGGTCCTGGACATCCTGCATAAAACTTTCTTTTTTCTTATAATCCCGCCATTGCCATTTTTCACGCCCTTTCTGTGGAATTCTTTTATATACGCTGGATCCCTGGATTCTGTAAATTACTTACATATAGCCATTTTGTGTATGCATTCCGATAGCCTCGTCGATAATGGCTACCCCCCGCCGTTCCCCAAAGGCAGCTACAACGGCTACTTTGAGGACGAACGCCCGGCCCCGCAGTACTACGACGACGGGTACGTGGGCCAGTTTTCGCACAATTTGAGTGCGCAAAATTCTCTTTCCCAAAATTCGCACAACTACCTTCCCAACCAGTTCCCTGTGATGACACCTGCAAACACACGGCCACCGGTGTCGCGGTCGTCGAGCGCTTCTAAAGCGCCTGTTGAGACGCCAGTCAAGAAGAAAAGGGGGCGTCCGCCGAAGGCGTCGTCGCTCACCAACAAGATCACCACCACGATGAACATCAGCGTGAACACGTCGCCGTTGGACAACCTGCCCACGGCAGAGTCGAACCTGAACCAGATGATGAAGCAGGGTGCGCCCGACTTCTTCACTCCGTTGATGCGGGTGTCGCCGTCGCACCCGCGGGCGAAAAGGCGGCGAAAGACGACCTCGTCGCCGTTGAGCGAGCAGCGTGTGCTGAAGCAGCGCGTTGTGTCGGGGTTGGCGACGCCTACGAACCAGGGCTACTTTCCGTTCACCCCGCAGATATCTGGGAAGACGTTGGATAACATATCGAGTATTACACAGGAGTATGAGAATACTCAAAATCGGGATCACCGTCAACAGATGCAAAACGATCATCAACAGATGCAAAACGATCACCATCATCAACAGATACAAGATCAGGATCACCATCACCAACAGATTCAAAATCAGCAGATTCAGAATCACCATCAACAGATTCAGAATCATCAGCAGATTCAAAGTCACGGACAGATTCAAAATCATCAACAGATTCAAAATCATCAACAGATTCAAAACCAAATTCATAATCAACTTCAGCCGCATCCCAACCTCCAACTCTCCAACTCCCTCTATGTTTCGCCAAACTACACGGACGACTCGCACCTCCTCCCCGCTGCGTCGTTTGTGCCGAAGAACGGCAAGGTTGTGATGCCAGCCACACCACAAAGTGCCTCGCACGTGCGAGCAGCGAGATCGATGTCGATCGCCGACACGAGCATCAAGCTCGAGCCGATCGAGCAGGACTTTTCGCTCACAGTGAACGACCTGGGGAAGGCGGTGTTCAGTCTGGACTTTTTCTCCAAGAAGAGTCCCAAGAAGGAGGAAATGCCACGGTTGACCCACTCCAACTCAGTGATTGGGATTGAGGCACAGTACGGCAACTGGGAGGAGTCGATGGCGCCGCACCAGATGGTGAACTCGCCGAAACCGAAGTTGTTGAGGAGACACAACTCTGACTTCAGCGGTGTTGCAGCGTCGAGCATTCTCACTGCGCCGCTCAGTGCGATTAGCGAGAAGCCTGTGAGTGCAGCCAGTGCGGACACGTTAGTGGTGCCACAGACGCCGAACTACAAGGAGAACTACTTGTACTCTGCGACGGGGTTCACGCCCACAAGTGCGTCGTTCAACTTGACGCCGCAGTTCAACTCGTTGATGTACCTGATGATGAACATGAACCTGCCTGCGGCGAAAAAGAGCCTGCAGTTCTTGATGAACCAGGAGATTTTTATGGGTATGGAGGAGGCGTCGGGCACGCCGGATGACGAGGATGCGAGGTTGGCGTTGAAGAATATAATGCATGAGAGAAGAAAGTGATCCCACCGAGCTTCACCTGTTTTCTGTTGAGCTTGCGAAACAGGGACCGCGATGGGGACAGTCAATTTCTTCTGTTGAGCTTGCGAAACGGTAACAGAAAGATGATGGCGTACTGTTGAGCTAGACAGAAGGACTATCCAGTACGGCTGAGTTCAGTGCTGTGTTCCAGTGTATGTTCCGGTGTATGACTGTTACGTAAACTGTCATTACTATCGTTCCCCTTTCAGGTCTTCTCAATCTGACATAAATCTATCCTAGTGTCGTTGACTACTGGGTGGATGGCGTGACTTCAATTCTCCGATATTGTCTTTAGACGTTCTATAGAATACATGTAATATGAAAGCAACGAATGCGTATAGGAGAGAGCGAAGCGAATGTGAGGGGTTGACTTGATGAAGTATATTTGAGTGAGTGAGTGGAGAACTGAGTTAGCATAAAAGAGTATTGAACGTGAGCGAAGCTAAATTAGAGTATTTGAAAAACTAGAATATTTGAATGAATAAGAATATCGAATAAAGTTTTAGAAAGTCATTCGAACGAGGAAATGGGCCAAAGAGAGTTACTGTCATCAGTGAGACATGTGAACGGCTTGACTGATAATCTCTGTTTCGACAATGATCATTCTAAGTTACCATTCAGATTTAACTGCCATGAGTGGGATATGTGAACGGCTTGACTGTTTATCTCTGTTTCCACAATAATCATATTCTTCATTCTCAGTTAGTGTCGTTTTAAGATATCCGTTTGTTTACAGTGCTCTCGTTTATTACAATAAACAGCCATTTGTTTACTTGTTTATCACAGTAAATAGCCATTTTTTTACAGTTTCCTAGTTCTTTGCTTTGAAAATTCATTGTTTACCGGCCAATAGTCTCGGTAGGCTTGGGAATTAGAGTTCGAGCGTGTTTCACGAAGGAGAAACTTAAAACAGGTGAGAATTAAAAAAAGCTATAACTACCAACCGTAATGAACTGATGATACCAGACACTTCCCGACCATAAATCAGTGATATGACGAAAGCTTCTGGCTCCCTCTAGAGCAGTAATTCACCCCAAAATCACACACCACCATACAACGATTTGGCGGCCGTTCCCAGGAGAAAGAGTTTTAGTTTTGTCTCCGCAAGGAACAGAGTATGTATATCCCTAGCTAGCTACCACCGGTCGTGCCTAAGCGTTACCAGCTAGTCAAGCTGCGCTGCAACTTCACTTAAGGTTAATTTAATATCGTTTACTTAAGTAGTAAACACCATCAAATTCCAGAGCTGTTTTGTGTTCTAGTACTATCGCTCACCGTTCACATTTGCAAGTTGGTACTTGATCGAAATCTGGGCATCAGAGTAATAGATAGTGCTAACCTAGGTTCTGGGTGAATTTTGAAGTGGGAATTGGGTATGTTTTCACAAACGCAATGGGTGCAAAAAAGATCCCAAAGGGGAAATGAACGAAGGGGATCGCAAAATTGAGTGCACCTGGGAAGCGAATGAAACGAGGGTAGACTTGAGTGAATGTGAATTTCAGGAACTAGAGAGGAGTGGGTCGTTCGGGCAAGTCACGAAACCAAGAATCTTTAGTGTGCATCAGTCAATCTGTACAAGTATATGATTAGCTTCCGTTTATTGAAGATTTAGCTGATTGATAGGATGGGATTGTATAACGGGTGCGGTCTCTTAACTGTTTGTCATGGTTTCAATACACCAAGCTATTCTAGTTCTTATCACACACCCTTCACGCCGTGTTGTGCATCATAACCTATAATCCATGTACATCCACGTGATTGAATGCCTTCACAAATCCGACTCCAGTCGTGAATAAAACAAAAATACACGTACAAGAGCATATTTCCTTTTGATGATCATTTGTGAAATTCAACGTTCTTTCACTGCAACTGTCGACAATTCAACGAATTACCTCATTGTCAGACCGGTTCTCTCTTACTATCAACTTTTGCCTCATCTCATACGCTCACGTGATTCCCAGTGGAAAAATACATTATGCTCACATGACATCAAGAGACGAAAAAGGACCATTCTCTCACGCTAGCTTGCATGTACCTTTTCTCTGTCTCTTCGCTTACAATCGTATCCTTCTTTACTCTGTCTGTTCGCTTACGATAGTATCCTTACTCTGTCTCTTACGGTAGTATCCTTACTCTGTCTCTTACGGTAGTATCCTTACTCTGTCTCTTACGGTAGTATCCTTACTCTGTCTCTTCGCTTGCGAGTCTTGCTCGGTTCTTCACGCTGTTCCAACCCTCTGGTCACGTTTCTATCCGGGTAACTTTTTTCGATGGATTTTTCTCATCTGAAAATTTTTCACTCCATATATATAACCCCCAAATCCGGTTTTTTTTTTCACCAGTTGTTAACACTAATATGTCCCACAGAAAGTTCGAAGCCCCAAGACACGGTTCCCTTGGTTTCTTGCCAAGAAAGAGAGCTGCCCAGCACCAGGGTAGAGTCAAGTCGTTCCCTAAGGACGACAAGTCCAAGCCAGTCGCTTTGACTGCTTTCTTGGGTTACAAGGCCGGTATGACCACCATTGTCAGAGACTTGGACAGACCAGGTTCCAAGATGCACAAGAGAGAGGTTGTTGAGGCTGCCACTGTTGTTGACACTCCACCATTGGTTGTTGTTGGTGTCGTTGGTTACATTGAGACCCCAAGAGGCTTGAGATCCTTGACCACCGTCTGGGCCGAGCACTTGTCCGACGAGGTCAAGAGAAGATTCTACAAGAACTGGTACAAGTCCAAGAAGAAGGCTTTCACCAAGTACTCTGCCAAGTACGCCTCTGAGGGTACCGAGGTTGAGCGCGAGTTGGCCAGAATCAAGAAGTACGCTTCTGTTGTCAGAGTTCTTGCTCACACCCAGATCAAGAAGACCCCATTGTCCCAGAAGAAGGCTCACTTGGCCGAGATCCAGGTCAACGGTGGTTCCATCTCCGACAAGGTCGACTGGGCCAAGGAGAACTTTGAGAAGACTCTCTCCGTCGACACTGTTTTCGAGCAGAACGAGATGATCGACGTCGTTGCCGTCACCAAGGGTCACGGTTTCGAGGGTGTCACCCACAGATGGGGTACCAAGAAGTTGCCAAGAAAGACCCACAGAGGTTTGAGAAAGGTTGCCTGTATTGGTGCCTGGCACCCAGCTAACGTCAACTGGACTGTTGCCCGTGCTGGTCAGAACGGTTACCACCACAGAACCTCTATCAACCACAAGGTTTACAGAGTTGGTTCCGGTGCTGACGAGTCCAACGGTGCCACCGAGTTTGACAGATCCAAGAAGTCCATCAACCCAATGGGTGGTTTCGTCAGATACGGTAACGTTGCCAACGACTTTGTCTTGTTGAAGGGTTCCATCCCAGGTGTCAAGAAGAGAGTTGTGACCTTGAGAAAGTCCTTGTACGTCGACACCTCCAGAAGAGCTTTGGAGCAGGTCAACTTGAAGTGGATCGACACTGCCTCCAAGTTCGGTAAGGGTAGATTCCAGACCCCAGCTGAGAAGCACGCCTTCATGGGTACTTTGAAGAGAGACTTGGAGTAATCGAACCAGCGTAGCTGAGAGATTGTTCCGTCCGAGTCTATCCATTGGCGTAGCCGGTAGGTAGATTTGGCGTAAGTTTAGTTAGAAATAATAAGGCTTATGAATAGATGTAGAGGTGAACCGATGAGCGGATAAGGCGGTGATGTTATTTTGAAGTGTACAGGATCTTGATTCATAGGAATCATTTTGATAAAATAAGTATTTCAGGCAACGGATATTTGATTAAGCCCACAGATGAAGTATTTCATAATATGATTGATGCCACAGATAAAGCATTTCATAATTTGATTGAGGCCTCAGATAAAGTATCTCATAATTTGATTAAGACCACAGATGAAGTATCTTATAATTTGAGGCCACAGATAAAGTATCCTATAATTTGTGGCCACAGATAAAGTATCTCATTATTTGATTGAGACCTTAGGTTCATCGGAATGTCCTAGCATTTTTCTGCATCATGTTTTTGGAGAAACTCATCGACGGTCTAGATGGGAAGTTATGGTTCTATAATTGAATATGTGCAGGACCTTGATTCATCTACACCTTCACAGCCGAACCTTCAAAAGTACTTCTACGCCTTCAGAGCCGAACGTTCAGAAGTGAAGGACATCTAAACCACCATAATCAGAACACACACATACTGTTTCAAATCTCCATCTTTCTTTCCGCTAATTTCCTGTTCTAATTTTTCAATCTCCATCACCATCACATTGCAAAAGTAGACAACACATTCACCCGACAAACTCTAGACCCTGCTCATCGCTCCCGTTGTAAAGAGTGTAATGCATTACTTTTCATATTTTCACTATGAAAGACTTTTATATCTGAGATGAGCTGAGATGAGCTCATCAGGCTGATGATACTCAAACATATAGTACATGTATGGTTAAATGTCCAATTTGTTGACATTCGGCTGATCCAGATTCACTTCGTACACCCGCTCAGCTCAAGTGTACCCATGTTCATTCGTTCACTCGCTCAGCTGAAGTCTACTCATGTCCACTTAGTTCAGTCCGCTTCTTTTTTTTTTTCCTCATGTCCTCCTCTCGAACCCGCATCGCACCAGCACGCAGCGCGGCCCTCCCCGGCCAAACGACGCCCGAACAGCGCTACTGGCGCGGATACACGTCCCCCCAGCTCGTCAAAGAGAACCACCCCATAACCAAGGTCCACTTCAACCCCGCGGCGCCATACGACTTTGCCGTGACCTCCTCCACACGCATCCAGATCTTCCTGGCCAAAACACGCCAGGTGGTCAAGACGTTCTCGCGCTTCCGCGACACGGTCTACAGCGGCGAGTTCCGCTACGACGGCAAGCTTCTCGTCGCCAGTGACGCCTCGGGGCTCGTTTCGCTCTACGACAGCTACCAGCCGAGAAACATCCTCGTGAGCCTCAACCCCTCGTCGCACCCGACACACGTGGCCAAGTTCCACGCCACCATCGGCAACCAGTTGGTGACGGCCTCCGACGACCGTGTGGTGCGCTTGTACGACATTTCGCAGACCACCAGCGGCCCCATCCTCCAGATGGACGGCTACCACACAGACTACATCCGAAGCGCGAGTTTCGTGCCTGGCAACCCGAACTTGCTCGCCACCGGGTGCTACGACGGCGTGGTGCGTTTGTTTGACACGCGCCAAGCGCTGGCGCGCCAGATGGTGGCGCTGTTCCAGCAGGAGAGTCCTGTGGAGGACGTTTTGGCGATTTCGCCAACGACGTTGGTGTCGGCCGGAGGCCCCTGTGTGAAGATATGGGATCTTTCGCGTGGTGCGCAGATCCACGAGTTGAACAACTTCACGAAGGCCACAACCACCTTGCACGACACGGGCGACCGTGGGTTGTTGGTGGGCTCGCTCGACGGTCACGTGAAGATCTTTGACTACACGACCTCCAACTGGGACGTGAAGTTTGGGTGGAAGTTTGGGCTGGGCGGTGTGCTTTCGTGTGCTGTGTCGCCTGGTGCCAACGGGCACAAGCACTTTGTCACTGGGCTCACTTCCGGGTTGCTTTCTGTGCGCACGCGCAAGACGGAGCCGGTTGTGCCACAGGGAGTGAAGCAGGAGCGTTCCAAGGCGTACGGGCGGATGATGCGCGGCAAGGACTACACTGGAGACGAGGAGCACCGCATAGTGAACGCCACGAGCCACTCGAGCAAGAAGTTGCGGCCGTTTGAGCGCCACTTGAATGCGTTCCGGTGGGCGGATGCGTTAGACGCGGCGTTTGTGGTGGGGATGCAGAAGGAGACGACGGTGACGGTGCTCCAGGAGTTGAAGAAGCGCGGAAAGATCCGGATTGCGTTGTATGGGAGGGACGAGGTGTCGTTGTTGCCGATTTTGCAGTGGTTCACGAAGAGCTTGGACGACGTGCGGTCGATGAGCATAGTGTGTGATTTTCTTGGGGTTATATTGGAGATGTACGGACCGATGATGGACAAGAGTGTGGACTTGGCGGAGGGGTTTGGGGGGTTGATGAAGAGGGTGGAGTTGGAGGTGAGGAAGGCGAGGGAGCTGGGAGAGATTGCGGGAATGTTGGAGTTGCTCACTGTTTAATCGTGAACATGAGCGAAGCGAATGTGAGCGTTTAGCTGAGCTTATACTTCGTGAACATGAGCAAAGCGAAGGTGAGCGATTAGCGGACACGTGAACATGAGCAAAATTGTGAGCAATTAGCTGAAGTGCCTAAACTTCGTGAATATGAGCGATTAGCGGAACAGACCATCTCGTGAACATTGCACTGTTAGCGACTTATAAGTCTATCTTCTTGGACGAGCAAGCGTATCTGAGCGGCCTCTACTTCGTGAAATAATGTGAATGTGAGCAGTAGCTCACCCAAAACAACCTCTATAACATGACCCGAAGGTATCGTAATGAGGTATATAGAATCAATATCATAGAGAGACCTGTAGAATCAAAGTGACAGGAGTGAACTGTTATAGGGATATGATTAAGTATGTCGATCAAAAACGACTGAGAAGGGTAGCATATGATTGAGTATGGTTGGATAATAAGTATGGTCGGTCGGGTGATGTTTTTAAGTATGTCTGGTAATGATTTTAAGATTGTCGATCTTTTGTCGCCACTATTGTGATCTTTTTCACGCCGTTCGTCCCAATCGGTCGCTTCTCGCGATCTTTTTCGCCCGTAACAATCGATCGCTCTTTTCGCAAATTAATCGTTGTCGTCAACACTTCCACAGGTTTGTTCTCTCGCATGTATCATCACTAGTTCCACTAAAATTACACGATTGTTGGTGATAGCCTTCCATAACTGATAAAGAACTTATTGGATTTGTTCAATACATTCACCATGATCACCTGCCTTTAAGTATATAACTCTTGCTGAAAGATCATCAGGAATCGATAATCAAAGTTCCTTTATATCTAACTAAAGAGGTACTACATATAACATATTCCGCTATAGATTCTTAGAATCGTCTATGATTTGTTCAATACATTCACCATGATCACCTGCCTTTAGAAGATGTTTTCGGAGTGTTAAATGAGGATGCTGGTTCGGCTGTTTTTGGAGAGTGTTGAAGACTTTTGCATCATTATCACATTTTTCTGTTTTAGGTCGAATTTTTCAAAATACGAGATGCAGGAGTACCTGCGAGATCTGTGAAGATAAAGTGTAAATTAAAGCAAAACTTATAGAAATTAATGATGGTGATCATCGTTACGTAATCATGATAACAGTTGTGCGTACAGTAATTACGTAATTGGATGCCCATCTGTAGTTTGATTTCGAGATTTCGAAAGGAAGCTGTCTAGAGACCTTCTTTCGAAAGACAACTAAAGGGTGCATTATTGGGGAGTTGCTTCAAAGAGATTTCGAGGCTTGAGACAATACGTCAAAAGATGCACTTGAAGACTTCAAACCCTATATACCTAACAAGAAGGACCGTCGCAGGATGTCAAGAGACGTCATCGGAGACCTCATTCATAAGGATAACCGCATGTTGTCAGAGTCCAAGATACCTTAGTGGAGGAAATACTAAAACGTAGAGCTATGTTAGACAACCTAAGTAGCCGAATACATTGCTTCCAGGCCAAAAGGCGCCAAAATCTACATTTCTGAAAATGCAAACGGATGCAAAACTAAAGTGTGTGTTATAACAAGTCAACCATTGGCTACAGGGACGCCGCATGTAATACCCAATAAAAACCCGAAGGCTCTCAGAAACGTAGATAGTGAGGATAGAAGGCTGTCCAGAAATAAACTGGAAGACAATAGCAGTTATAGAACTGAATCCTATAGACTACCTTCCTATACATAGGGGATATACTTTAGTTTTACACACTGAGGTTAGTGGTAGTTCAATTTAGTTTTTCAACTAGCTCATCGCTGAAGATCTCAAATTCAAATCCATACCAAGATCTCTAAAAACTATACCAAGCCTAATTTAAACTATACCAATAACATCCTGGTTTATTTCACCCCCCGAATCTCGGAAATTATACTTCAGTGTCGAGAGCTCCTCAACGCATCTCATCCCGTCTCCACTCAATTCCCGTATTTGTGCGTGCTGCTATATCCTGGGCATATAGCCTGCATATACGAACTCCTGAATACGAGATAAACCAGCCAGTGATGTAATTGTCTCAAAACGCCTACGGCAGATCCTCAAGACTCCCAAAGGGGGGTATAATATGCTCAGGACTGAGCCAAACACAGCTTGTCCTGCGACATGACAATTTACAACAGGTGTGATCCATATAGACCTACTATTATCTCTTGTCCCATTTTATCTATAACATATCTATAACCTGCCTTTTCTCTTTTTCTGATCATTAATTCATATTAGTTCATTTCACTGTTCTCTCTCATGGTCACACAATTGGTGAAGAAGACAGTTGATTTTCGACCAGTTTCCACAATAGGTTCGAAAATTCAATTTCAAGCGAGAGGAAACGCGTAGTCCAATATAAGTTCATACAATATTCCTTATGTCCTTCAAGCATACACGTATTCCAATGTGTCCTTCAGAAGTCCGCGTATTCCTATGTGTCCTTCAAGAATGCACCGCATATAACCCCCTTGCTCATGTTCGCTTCGCTCACAATCACTCGGTCACTGCTACCTCCTCCTCCCTCTCTCATGTTCCCCCCTACATTCCTCCGAGCAAAACCACCGCGACCCGATCTGCAGCGACTTCTGGAGCCCCACACACTTGTAGTGAAACCACTCTCCATTCTTGCACTTCGAGTAGTCGCACGCAATCATGTTCCCAAACGATTCCTGCTGGCAGAAACAATACACGGGCTCTTTCTTTACTCTTTCCTTTTTGACCTTCTTTTCGTCCTTGCGTGGCCGTCCCCTCCCCTTCTTCATTTTGAGCACGAGTTTCAAGCCCGACTTGGCCCTTTCTCTCTCCGCGTCCTTCTGCGATGCTAGCGGGTGCTCACTGTAGTGTTTCACGAGCTTTTCGCGGAGGTCGTCCTCGTGGTGTGTCTGGTGGGATCTGCCCTGGAGCTGCTCGATTTCGTCTGCGAGTTCGCTGCGGTGTGCGATGAGCTGGTTGTTGAGCGCCAAGGCCTCCAGGACAGCCTCTGCGGTGTATCTCTCGAGGGCACGTCGTATCACAATGAGGTCTTTGGTATTGGGGTCGCGGAGTTTGTCGTTGAGCTGGACGAGGAGCTTGTCGGTGGAGACATTGCAGGACTGTATTAGCCAGAGAGATCGTATGACATCGCTGGGGAGGTGGTCGACGGTGGATATGAATGTGTTGCGGATGGATGTGTCCATGGGAACTGTTGTAGTGAGACAAAGACAGAAACCAAAACACAGAAAAAAAAATAGGAGAGGCAGAACCAAGACATACAGAAGACACATTAACAGAAGACAAAGGTACACATAAACAGAAAACACAAGATACACATTAACGATGACATAGAAGTACAGTATAAGACCACGCAGAACAGATTATCTTTTCAATCATTTGATTTTATTGGGAAGGGTGAAACGAATATCAAGAGATGGGGCTGAAAATACGGGGTTATTGAAAACTTCCCTAACAGTCAAGAAAATGCCTCTATGCGTCAGTTTCAAAATCAAAAAAATCTCTTGGAGTCAGAAGACGTTAGCCGTGGCAGCGTACGCTTCATATGTAGCAATACTCATCAATACCAATACCAATCATTTCAGTATCAATATATACCACTCTTCACAATGCATACCACTCTTCACAACGTGTGCCACTCTTCACAATCTGTACCACTCTTCACCACTCATTCAGTACATTCATAAATATTTAGAATCATCTCAATGTTTCTGCTGATTATTCCACAATACATGCCACTTCCTGGGCGCCACTTACGCCCTTGCTTATTCCGCATCGCTTTATACACCATTGGGTACTTTCAACTACTCACCTGTTGAGCGCATAAATGGATCAAAGGGGATGCCTTTGTACGGAAGCCTTACGAAACAATCCACCAGTGAGCTGACTTTTTTCACCTCTCAGGGCTACACTTTTCTCATGCCACTCTCACACCAATTATACGCCATACCTCTCTTCTCTCATGCCACTCCATACCGCTCCCTCTCATGCCCCTCTCGTACCACTCCCATACTTACGCACAATCTCTCCGATCTGCCTTCTATTTTCTAACCCTTGGCCCGACGCGGAAAAGGCAATGCTTGGCACCCTACCATTCAAATAGAGGTCCATCGCCAGAAGTCAATCACCAGAAAACAATGGCTGAAGACACTTGTGGAACTGGAATCGAATACAACGGCGAGCACTTTGCTGCGCGTATCCTGGCGGTGTTTGTTATTTTTGCTGTATCTGCACTCGGTGCGTTTCTTCCTTTGTTGGCACAAAAGTCGCCTTTTTTCAAGGTTCCATCGTGGTGCTTCTTTGTCACGCGTTACGTTGGTTCGGGTGTGATTGTGGCCACCGGCTTCATCCACTTGCTCGCTGAGGCCAGTCTTGCGCTCGGCGAGGAGTGTCTCGGTGGTGTTTTTGTGGACTATCCGTGGGCACACGGCATCTGCCTTATGGGTGTGTTTGCCATGTTCCTCATGGACATCATTGCGCACAAGAAGATCGACGAAAGGGTCAAGCGCAACAAGTTGGTTGAGGAACAAGCGGAGATCGAGAGACTCAAGGCCGGCGACGCTGACAGCGACAAGAAAGAGGACTTCAAAAACGAGGTCAGCAGTGAGGTCACGGAGTCCAAGAACAAGGGCACCTACTCGTCCCGCCAGTCGCTCCACCAGCAGATTCTCAATGCGTTTGTGCTCGAATTCGGTATCATTTTCCACTCGGTGTTTGTGGGTCTCTCGCTCGCCATTGCGGGCGACGAGTTCAGGACGCTTTACGCTGCGATTGCATTCCACCAGTTGTTCGAGGGTTTGGGCTTGGGTACGCGTTTCGCCATGACCCCATGGCCAAAGAGCAAGAGGTACATGCCGTGGTTGCTCTCCTTGGCGTACTCGCTCACGACGCCCACTGCTATTGCCATTGGTCTTGGTGTGCGTAAGTCCTACCCACCAGGATCGCGCACGGCTTTGATCACCACCGGTGTGTTTGACGCGGTGTGCTCGGGTGTGTTGATCTACAACTCGCTTGTGGAGTTGATGGCCTACGACTTCATGTACTCGCACGAGTTCAACGAGGACAAGAACATGAAGCGCATGTTGACTGCGTTCTTCTTCCTTGCGTTGGGAGGGTTCGCCATGGCGTTGCTTGGTAGATGGGCGTAGAGGATTTGAATATTTGCTTAATAATAAGAATGTTTTTTTGCACCCATTCTAAGCCTCCTTTTGCAGCCAAAAAAAAGAAATTTACAAAAAGAAACTAATAAGATAATATTATATTAATTTTTCATATCTATGTACAGTGATCAGTTGATGTCGGCACTTCTATCATTGTCCTTATGTTTGAGTTGTTTCATCATCAACTGACTCTTTCTATGTGTTACCACCTCTTTGTATGATTTTGTTAACGCCTCTCTCCCAACTACCCTACCTCTGTAGTTTTGTTCAGCCACCCCTTCTATAACTACCCCTTTAGTTTCTGTTCAACCACCCTTTCTATATTTACCCTTTAGTTTCTGTTAAATCACCCTTTCTATAACTACCCCTGTTTTGTTCACCCTCTCTATGATTTATCCCACGTTCCTCACGTTCATTCGTCAGACTTGAAAACCACCTCATCCTCCAAAAAATCCACCCTATCCAACCTAACCCCCTCCACTATATCTCCCGTCTCCAAACCCTTCAATCTCTCCCCCACCTCCACCGAAGCACGCAAATTGTTGAATCCCAGCACTTCCACGCCCACAGTATTGCCAAACCGACTCGTGCCCACTTTCAAACGCCACGGAATGAGCTTCGACTGCGTTTCCGCGTACGTCTTAAGGAACATCCCCTCCCAGAACTTTTGTGAGAACAGCTGTGCCCACTTGTCCACAGTTCCCACATTCTGCAAATGCTCGGCGATACCTGCGATCTCTGAGTCAGGAACAGAACTGCTCTCCACACCGGCCTTCCTGAGCATCTCGTCCTCGAGCTTCCAGTGGTTGAGAATGTCTGCGTATCTCCTCAATGGCGACGTGACGTTGATGTACGAACGCAAGCCGAGCGATTCATGGCTCTCGGGCTGGATTTGCATTTTTGCAGCCGTCAAAACTGAGAGAATGGAACTCAAGTGCTCCTCAGAAATATTCTCACCGTCCATGATGGACGCAATCTCAGCGCGCACTTTTGGGTGCAACTTCATGGCCTGTGCCCTGTAGATCACGGCCACCTTGTCTTTCTCTGCCAAGAGCGCTGCTGCGTGGTTTGCGGCAATCATAATCTCCGACACGAGGAGCTGCGACTTGGAGCCCTGGCTCTGTGCGACGTTGTTTGTGATGCTGATGGTTTTGGTGGTGCCGCCTACGTCCACTTCGTAGCCGTTTGGAATGGCTCGTACGGAGGATTCGCTGTGAAGCGTGGTTGTGGATACTTTGACTAGTCCGCGGGGAATGTGGAAGACCATGCCTTCTTTTTTGATTCTGTACAGTCTGAGGAGTTGGGCGAGGCGGTGTAGGCGCGAGAGATCGGAAAATGCTTTTGCTTCGTCAGAAGTGATAGCATTTTGAGACTTTGAGATAGTGTCTTGATTCTTTACTTCTTCAGAAGTGATAGCATTTTGAGACTTTGAGATAGTGCCTTGATTCTTTACTTCTTCAGAAGTGATTGCATTATGAGATGGAGCTTTCTTTGAGATAAAAGTGTCTGGATTTTCGTTCGAAGTAGCATCTTTTGATTTTTTCATTACCTCGTTAAAAGGAACGTCCTTGGACTTTATTTCTGACGAAGCAGATACATTCACCTTCCCGTCGCTCTCCAACACCTCATTCACCCTCGCATACGTGTATCCCTCCGGAAAGTTGTCTATCACCAACGACTTCACGCTCGCCGACTCCACTATCCCCCTATACACCCCCTCCGCATCCCCCCGCTCAAAATCATCCTTCGAGAACCGGAACTGCACCGAAAGTGCACGCGTGGGCTTCTTGTCCACTCCCAAACCCGCAACCTTCGAAATAAACTGCGGAAGCATGGGAATCGCACGCTCAGGCAAGTACGTGGACATGCCCTTGAACTGCGCAATCTGCGCCAAAGTACTTCCCGGCTTGATATACGACGACGGGTTGGCAACATGCGTGGTAACCACATAGTCCTCCCCCTCTTCGTGGATGGAAATACCGTCGTCGATTTCGTGCGCATCTGGCGAGTCAATGCAGTATACCGGCTCGTGAAACGCTTCCCGCACCGGCGCCATGCGGTCCTGGGCGAAAAAGTCGTCGATTCCGGGCACCAAAGCCGAGTCGACCTTTCCGGCGTGGTCGATGTAGTCGTAGTACTCCTGGGCCACTTCCGACATCATGCTTGATTTTGCCCCGGGGAGTTTTTTGGTCTTGGACCAGAAGATTGGGTTTGTTAAGGAAGTAGAAGAAGTAGGAGAATCAGAATGAGAATCAGAATGACAACCATCCGAAGTATATGAAACATCGTTCAACATCTCATACGCCCTCGCACGCGAATACTCATACGTGTACCCAACACTCTCCCTTCCCATCTCCACATCCACAATCCGAACCACGCCCACCAACGCCGATTCCGCAGGGTAATCCGCACTGAAGTTCCCCACCACATAGTCGCGGAGAAGCTCCAAGGTCTGCTCGTAATACTCAGGCTTTGGAGTGGGCTCAGTTGCCCCGAGCTCGCCAAGATAGTGCTCCGCCACCAAACGCTGGTTTTTGCCCTTTTTCAACCACGAAACCACCGCCCACACCTTCCGCGAGTGTATCGACGGCACCACCGTGACGGTAGCGGGTGCAGACGCGGTCCTGTGGCGGTCTATGTTGAACATACGTACGTTTTTTCTGAGCGCCGCAACTACCGCAATCACCTGCGAAACGCGGTACCCAGGGCTCTTTCCATACATGAGCCCGAGGAGCGTGAAGAGCAGGACGGTTTTCGGTGATGTCATCGTGTCGCCTTGCAACTCCATGTACACTTTCTGTAGTTTCTGGCTCGCAGAGTTGAGCGAGCGCAGGGCGGACTGCGAGATTTCCCTGAGTGCTGGGCCATATATTTCCCGCGCAGATATCGGGACGTGGTAGGTGTTGATGTTGGTATCGACGAGGGAGTTTGACATAGCCAGGGCAGTGAGAAAGTCGTCATCAGAAAGGTTGGAAAGAGAAGGGACTTTTGAGTCATTCGGTTTCAGTGACCGTTCTCTGACATCTTTTTCAGCTCGCTCTTTCCTTTCAACTAGTTCTTTCTTGTCAACTACCTCTTTCTTGTCAGCTACCTCTTTTTTTTCGTTTTTCAAATCTCCCTTCACTCTCTTAATTTCCTCTCCCTTTTTCACTCTCTTTACTCCATTTCCTCCCTTTCCCCTCGTTAATCTCTCTGCTATCCCTATTGGCGCCACCCCCTCCGCCTTCTCCTCCAAGCGCACCAACGACGACAAGATTCCCGCGTACCTCTCCGGGACAACCCCCGGAAAACGAAGCCTTATGCTGTTTTTGCTGCCGAAACGCACCGCGCCCTCGTCACTGATGTACGTGTACAGGTCGTTTGCAAGCGAACGCGGCACACCCACCACTAGGTGCACGACAAAACTGTCGTCCTTGAGCAACACCAAATCGCCCACGGCGATCGACTCGCTGGCGGACGAGGGAGTATATCTGGCGTCACGGATACTGTCAAGGACTTCCTTCTTGATTGAGGTTGTGGATTTGGTACTCTTTGTCTTTTTGCTTATTTCGGTCTTTGTCTTCAGGCTTATTTCGGTGCTCTTTGCCTTTTTGCTTATTTCGGTACTCTTTTTGCTTGTATCTCTTTCTGTCGATTCCTTCTTGATGAATTCTACCCCCCTGTCGAACTCCCTTTCCCACGCTTCCGAGGGCGTTGCAAAGCGAAAAAGCGTCCGCCGCTTGGCCTCCTGTGCGATGTTGGCGAATATCTGCTTGTTTGGCAAGGTTAGGTCGAGTTTGGCGTTGGAGGGGTCAAAATGCTGACTTCCGCGGGTTTCCTTGAGGATGCGTTTGACGATGTCGAGGGGGTTTGGGTGAGGACCAGAAGTGGATGGAGTAGTTCGCGATGAGGTGGGTGATTGGTCTGTGGTCTGTTTTGCGATGCCCTGTCTCTCCTTAGCTCTAACTGCCTCAAACAATCTCTCCCTCTGCAACTCCCTCGCCTTCTCAAGCAGCTTGTCTGGTTTTCCTTTCGGCACCAGTCGATGACGTATGAATCTGAGCATGGGACATGGATTGTGACTTAGTATCACTTGGGAGATTATTGAAAATAGGTCAATATATGGCTTGTGTGATCTTTGACTAATGTGGAAGACCTGTGGATCTCTGACCTAGTGCTCTTTGACTTAGTGAACTGAGTTAGCGATCTTTGACTTATGTGCTCTGACCTCTTGCTCTATGGATCAAATGTTTTATTTATTTATTTATTATTGATTCATGAAAGTAGAAGAACTAATCATAGACGGGTTCAAATCGTACGCGACTCGTACCGTGATATCCGGCTGGGACAGCCAGTTCAATGCCATCACCGGCCTCAACGGATCAGGCAAATCCAACATTCTCGACGCCATCTGCTTCGTGCTCGGAATCGCGTCCATGACCACCGTGCGCGCGCTGAACCTTCAGGATCTCATCTACAAACGAGGCCAGGCAGGCGTGACCAAGGCCAGCGTCACCATCGTGTTCAACAATAACGAAACCGCCAAGTCGCCCATTGGGTTCGAAAACTGCGCAACTATCAGCGTCACCCGCCAGATCATTCTCGGTGGCTCGTCGAAGTACCTCATAAACGGGCACCGTGCACAGCAACAGACGGTGCTCAACTTGTTCCAGTCGGTGCAGTTGAACATCAACAACCCCAACTTTCTCATCATGCAGGGCAAAATCACCAAGGTGCTCAACATGAAGCCGCTGGAGATCCTCTCGCTCATCGAGGAGGCGGCAGGCACGCGCACGTTCGAGGAACGCAAGGATAAGGCACAGAAGACCATGGCCAAGAAGGAGGCCAAGCTCACAGAGATCCGCAACTTGCTCCGCGAGGAAATCGAGCCGAAACTCGACAAGTTGCGGAGTGAAAAGCGCTCGTTTGTCGAGTACCAGCAGACGCAAATAGACTTGGAGCGGTTGTCGAGGATTGTGGCGGCACACGACTACCTCCGGCTTTCGAAAAGCTTCACGGACCACCTGAACTCGTTGGGGAAACACGAGACCCGGATGAGCGAGCTTGGGTTTGAGATTGAGCGGCTCAACATTGAGATCGGCAACTTGAATGCGGACTTGGCGCAGGTGAGGAAACAGCGCGAGTCTGAGCTCAACACAGATGGGCGGATCAAAGAGCTCGAGCAGCAGGAGCAGGCGTTGCTGAATGAGATGACGCGGTTGAGTACGTCGAGAGATATCAAGACGGAGAACTTGCGCGATGAGGAGGAGAGACAGAGGCGGGCCCAGGTGGCTATAGAGGAGATAATGGGAGTCATTGCCTCTAATGAGGAGAGTTATGTGAGGCACGAGAAGGAGCATAAGGAGGCACAAGAGGAGTTGGTAAGGCTCAAGGAGGAGTACAACAAGAAGGAGGAGTTGTTATCGACGTTGTCCACTGGGGTCTCGTCCACGGGGGGGTCTGGCGGGTACACCGCGCAGCTCAATGAGGTGAAGGGGCGGCACAACGAGGCTGCGTCGTTGATCCAGCGGTGTGAGATGCGGATCCAGCATTTGGAGGAGAGGATACGGAGCGACATGCCGAAGTTGGCCAAGGCACGTGCGGATAATGAAATGCTTTTGGAGAACATTGCTCGGTACAAGGAGGAAATTGCGGAGGGGGAGAAGAGGATAGGTGTTGTGTCGGACGTGGGGGGGTTGCAGAAGAGGGAGAGGGAGTTGGCACAGGAGGAGGGGAGGATATCGAATGAGAGGAGGCAGATCGAACGTGAAGTGGGGAACATTGGGTTCCAGTATGTGCGTCCAGATGAGAACTTTGATGATGGGGCTGTGAGGGGGGTTGTTGCGCAGCTTTTCAGTTTGGGGGGGAAGGAGGAGGCGTCGTTGGCACTTCAGGTATGTGCTGGGAATCGGTTGTACAATGTTGTTGTTGACAGTTCCGATGTTGCGACGCAGTTGTTGGAGCGAGGGCAGTTGAAGCGGCGAGTCACGATTATTCCGTTGGACAAGATCAACGGGAGGAGTGTGGATGAGCGGACTGTGAAGCATGCACACGAGCTTGCGCCAGGCAAGGTTGAGCTTGCGCTTGACTTGATCAATTTCGAGCAGGAGTTAGGGCGGGCGATGCAGTACATCTTTGGGAGCACGTTTGTGTGTGAGGACCCCCAAACGGCGAAGACGGTGACGTTTTCGCCGCAGATCCGGACTCGTTCGATCACGTTGGACGGGGATGTGTACGATCCGGAGGGAAATCTCTCTGGGGGGTCGAGAAAGAGTGGGTCGTCGTTGGTGAAGATCCAGCGGTTCAACACGTTGGGGGAGGAGTTGGTGGTGGTTCAGAAGGAGCTCGGGGAAGTTCGGCGTGAGTTGGCGCGTGTGAGGGACGAAGTTGAGCGGACCAAGGCGCTTCTGACCGAGCTTGATTTGAAGCGGTACGAATGTGGGCTTTTGGAGAAGAAGTTGGAGGGGAATCTGATTCTCCGGGAGAACGAGCGGAACGAGCATGGGATCGTGGAGATGAGGAAGCAGATAGGCGAGGCCAGGGAGGGTAGCAGGGTTTACGAAGAGGAGATTGCGCGGATTTCGCGGGACATGAGCGAGTTCAACCGGGACAAAGGTTCCAAGTTGAGAGACATGCAAAAGGAGGTCAAAGAGTTGAAGGGGGGGGTTGCTAAGCAGCAGGGTGTCGTGGCGCGTCTCACCGACCAGTTCCAGCAGATACAGGTTGACAGCGAGCAACAGCGGGCTGAGTTGGCGACGTTGGAGGGGGAGGTGCTGGGGGGGCAGATTGGTGAGATGGCACGTGAGTTGGGCGAGATATCCAGTTTGTTGGCGGAAAAGAGTGCCCATATGGTAGAGGTGCGTGCTGAGTTGGAGGACGAGCGTGCTGCATTGCTCAGCATGGACGAGGAGATCACTGAGTTGATGGGGGCTGTCACGCACAAGAACGCGGTGGTGCTGGCGAGCAAGTTGGAGGTGCAAAAGCTCAACCACGAGGTGGAGAAGCTGGAGGCGATCACGGGTGGGTTGAAAAGGAAGTTGGACGAGATTGTGCACGCGCACGAGTGGGTGGTGGACGTGAATGTGGTGGAGGGGTTGGTTGCGCAGTACCGGCACGTGAACCTCGAGGAGTGCGGGGGGCAGTTGGCAGCGTTGGAGGAGAAGTTTGAGGGGATGAAGCGCAAGGTGAATGTGAACATCATGAGTATGATAGACAACGTGGAGAAGAAGGAGACGCTGTTGAAGCACATGGTGAAGACGATTGAGAAGGACAAGAGCAAGATCGTGAACACGATCAACAAGTTGAACGGGTACAAGCGCGATACTTTGAATAGCACGTACCAGAAGGTTTCGGAGGACTTTGGGCAGATTTTTGCGGACTTGCTTCCGGGGTCGTTTGCGAAGTTGGTGCCTGTGGACATGATGGACGTAACGCGCGGGCTTGAGGTGAAGGTGAAGTTGGGGGAGGTGTGGAAGGAGAGTTTGGTTGAGTTGAGTGGGGGGCAGCGGTCGTTGATCGCGTTGTCGTTGATCATGGCGTTGTTGCAGTTCAAGCCTGCACCGATGTACATTTTGGACGAGGTGGATGCGGCGTTGGACTTGTCGCACACGCAGAACATTGGGCATTTGATCAAGACGAGGTTTAAGGGGTCGCAGTTTATTGTGGTTTCGTTGAAGGAGGGGATGTTTACGAATGCGAACAGGGTGTTTCGGACGAGGTTTCAGAATGGGACGAGTGTGGTGCTGGTTATGTAATATGGCAAGCGAACTTCAAGAGAGCCACGATAGTAAAAAAGTCGAACAGGGAGTTTGAGGAGCAGTGATGAGTGGAGCTAAAAAATATGACTACTGAACGTGGTGAATGTGAGCGACATACGGAATACTAGAAAACATAGACTCTGATGATGTGAACGAGATACAGAATACGCTCGAGAAAACATACAGACTCTAATGGTGTGATCGACAGACAGAATACTAGCAAACATACAGACTCTGATGGTGAATGTGACCAACATACACTCGGGAAAACATACGGACTGCGAACATGGCGAAACGAATGTGAGCTGGTATGCGAGCTAGCTAAGTGATGAAGTGATAATCAGTGAACGTACTCACTGATCAGAAGACACGCAGACTCTGAACTGTAAACTCTGAATATAGAGCTAATGTAATGACTAATGACTATGGGGTAGTTTGAAGTGAGATGTGACATGAGCGAGTGTTAGTGAGAATTCTTGGATGTAAACTAGTAGATGACTAGTGAATTCAAGTGACCGGTGGATGCAAGTACTCGTGAATACACGCGACAAGTGAATACTCACGGCTGGTGATACATGTATTGCACTAAAGTGGCGAGAATAGTCTGAACTTGAAGGTGAGCAGGAATAATCTGCATATGAGTAAAATGAGCGAGAATAGTCCGAACTTCAAGAATAATCTGCATCTGAGTGAATGAGCGAGATTAATCTGAACTGGATGCTGGATGTGAACAAATGTCCTGACAGATTAATCTGAAACACTAAACCAATAAACTAACATCTTCTGAACATGAATAGTCAACATATAAGTGAGCACGAATATTCAGATCAAAATCTAGCACCACCATGGGCAACTTAGGTAATTTGAGATAATACGGAGCAACTGTGAGTTTCAATTGAAGCGACCTTCGATCAAGAACTGATATGATTCTTGAGTGTGTGACTTACTAGTTTCACCCTCAGGTGTTGGTGAGTCGTCTTCTCAATTTGGTGTGTTATATGCAGGATAAAAGTGTATGGCATTTTTTTAGTCTTTGGCTGCGATCTGGTGTGGTGATAAAAGAAATATTTAAACGAAATCTTGTTGCGAGTGAGAAATGTTGAATTGGGTGTTTCCAGGTAAATTGGGATTAATTAGAGTAACGTCAACTGATTGGGAGTTCTACTTATAAACCGAGGGCATCGAATGCTACCCGTGAACGTGAAATCGGGGTTTTGCTGAACTTTAATCAGCAATTCCAGGAAAGACGATGAGATTTTTAGAACGACTGAGGAGTTAGTGAATGAGATTGAGAACAAATTTAGCTAGGTAGATTGAGAACTGAGTTAGCTAGATTGAGAACGAGTGATTTAGCTAGTTAGATTGAGAATTCAGCCAACTAGATTGAGAACTAGTGATTCAGTGATTAGATTGAGCGCGATTTGAATGAATTTGAATGGAAATCTTAGTCAATCATGAATTTGACAAGCCCTGGTCGTGTTCGCAATCAAGATTGCTCTCCAGACCAAACACCTTGACTCGACCAGGACAGATCCCTCGGTCCCTCGCCTTATCTAATGTATAGCTGTTAAATAAGTACGGCGCGTTTGCGGCATACAAACAGTTGTTCTGGGCATATTTTTTGACGATTTCATCACTCGTATTTTTCCAAACCTTAAAGAGAGCGGGCGTGAACGACCTTGAGCGAAGGTTGAGAAAGGATAAGTGAGAGTGAGGTGCAGGATATGTTACGAACGAGAGTTGGCTGAAAGCGAAAGATCGTTAAAACGTGAACCGACTCGTATACATGACTACGCATAAACTGAAACAAGCGAATCACATCGAAGACTCAAGAACCAATACCATCAAAGACTCAAGAATCAGCATCATCAAAGACTCAAGAATCAGCATCATCAAAGACTCAAGAATCAGTACCATCAAAGTGACCTGGTCTTCGTGCAGATTAAATCAGGAAAAATCTCTTCTTCTTCGAGATTTTAAATATGATGTTTACTCTTTCTCCTGAACATTCCCTACGTTTTCTTCAAAATCTATAAAAAACGAAATAACGTCATCAAAACACGCATCACTTCGTTTCTCATTTAAGTCCACGCGTAAATTACTTGGATCTTACATTCAGCTTTCGTCCAGCTCCTCCATGTTGGCCAGTAGTATTTGATGTACTCCTACATCTTTGATCTGTCAGAAGTATTTGCTCCTACATCGCTTGATCAGCTGTATTTGTTGACATGCTCCACCGCATTCTCTGGAGTTCAGAAGTGATCAGTGCTTGTTCCCTACATCGCCTCGCTCTGTCGATCAGAAATACTTGTACCTGGTAGTTCCCTCCGTCGCTTCCTCTGCCGGTCAGAATTATTCTTGTCTGCTAGTTCCTCCATCGCTTCCTCTGGCGGCCAGAATGAAAATCTACGTTCAAAAAATGCCAACAGTCCAGATGACACCCTACGACTACGAGGAAAAACGGCTGGACATCCTAAAATCCGCCAAAGCACGCGTTGTGGCCGCCGTCGTAGCGCTCACACTCGTGCTATCACTCCTCCGCGCAGCCATGACGCTGTCCGGGCTCTACGCGCCCGACTTTCTGAGCATCCCCCTGGTGCTGTACTTTGACTTGGGCCACTACACCGGGAGTCCCAACGGGTGGCAGTACGACGAGCGCGTGTTGTTCTGCGTGCCGTTGCGAGACGCCGCCGCACACTTGCCCATGTTCTTCGGCCACATGCGCAACTTGACGTACCCACACAACTTGATCGACCTCGCGTTCCTCGTGTCGGACTCGCTGGACGACACCATGGGCGAGTTGAAGCGCCACCTCAACGAGATCCAGACAGACGCAAACCACAAGATGCGCTTTGGCGAGATCGAGATCTTTGAAAAGGACTTTGGCCAGGTCATTGGCCAGGGCTTCTCCGACAGACACGGCTTCGCGGCACAGGGACCGCGCAGAAAGCTCATGGCACGGGCCAGAAACTGGTTGTGGTCGGTGGCCATCAAGCCGTACCACTCGTTTGTGTACTGGCGTGACGCGGACGTCGAGACGGTGCCGCCCACCATTCTCGAAGACTTGATGCACCACGGCAAGGACGTGATTGTGCCAAACGTGTGGAGACCGCTTCCTGACTGGTTGGGCAACCAGCAGCCGTACGACTTGAACTCGTGGCAGGAAAGCGACGGTGGCTTGCAGTTGGCAGACACCTTGGACGAGGACGCGTGTATAGTGGAGGGATACGCCGAGTACCAGACGTGGAGGCCGCATTTGGCGTACTTGCGTGATCCCTATGGCGACCCAGAGGTGGAGATGGAGTTGGACGGCATCGGCGGTGTGTCGATCTTGACGAAGGCGCGTGTGTTTCGGCTGGGGTCGCACTTTCCGGCGTTTTCGTTTGACAAGCACGCGGAGACGGAGGCGTTTGGCAAGTTGAGCAAGCAGATGGGGTACCTGGTGATTGGGTTGCCGCACTACGTGATCTGGCACATATACGAGCCGTCGTCGGAGGATTTGAAGCACATTGAGTGGATGGCGTTGGAGGAGGTGAGGCAGAAGGAGGCGGCGAAGATCAAGAAGGTGTATGATAGGGTGTGGGACAAGGCGTTTGACGACGTGCTGGGGAACTGGCAAAGGGAGAGGATGATGTTCTTGAAGAACACGGATATGTCGGGGCGGAAGGTGATGGTGGACTGGAGTGGGGTGGATGATTATGGAATCAGTGAGAGGGTGGACGACAAGAGGTTGGCTGATTTCTCTCCGTGATTCATAACGTGAGCGAAGCGAATGTTCGGAGGTGAGTGTGATGGAGAGTACGAAGATTCACCCTCGTAATATTGATGAGATGAGTCAATGGAGAGGAACCGCCTCATAACGCTCTCTTCGCTCAAGTTATGAGGTGAATGTGAATATGAGTAAATTAGATCAGTATGCCAGAGAAGGTGAAGTGTTCGTGAAATTGGGAAGTGATTGGAACTGATATCAGATGCGTTAGGAGGACTGAGTTGATGTTAGAGAGGACTGAGTTGAAGAAGGTTTGGAGGACTGAGTTGATTGTTGAGGGGGACGGAGTTGTGGAGATTAGGAAGGAGATTAATGGATCAGCTTGATTGAATGGGTTCAGCATGAGTGATTGTTACTAAAGTGAGTGAGAAAGTTGAAGATAATATGGTTGAACTTGAATGTTCACAAATTGCTGCAATTGAAGATTCTTCCGTGCACATGAGATTCCCTGCAATTGACACTTCACTGCATTGACATTGTTCTGAATGATCCTCCCTGCAATTGAATCTTCACTGCATTGATATTGACTGCATTTAGCGTCACATTGAAGTTCCTCCATGCAATCATCGCTCACGCATTGAAAATCCGTCACTGAAGACTGCTCACTGCAATCGAAGATTCACTCACATTCCGACAATCGAACCATCCGACGAAAATACTGAGGATCAATTCAGTCTTGCGATTCTAAATATACTGACTGTTTTCGTACCATCACTTCAAAGATGAAAGGGTTATAGAGGATGCCACCGATGGTTAGTACCTTCAGTGTGGAGAATATTATCGATCGAATATTATTTAACCAGGCTTAGAAAATCAGACCATCGAAGATAAGAGTAAGGGTCTAGGCAGTACCAATTGGGACGATGTTGCAATAGAGTAGAATAGGTAAAGAAAAATAGTGCCAAGGGAAGAGAGTAGAGAAGAGGAGACCATGAAGTAAAAAAAATCCAGGAAATTAGGGGCAGGCTAAGAAGTAGGACAGGAAAGAACAGTACTAGGGAAGTTGGATAGTACGAGAAGTAGGAATACTAGAAAACTCTTACCAGTAGGTGTTAGAGAGGAGGTGAAGGTTGTACCAGGAAGTGTTTACCAGGAGAGGGTGTAAAGTAGGTGTTTTTTTGAACCAGCAAACCAGTGTTTAATAACCAGCAAAGTGTCAATACTACCTTTTTCTCTTCTTACTTGTCTACTTTTCTCTGTAGTCTACTTTTCTCTGCTTCTTTTCTCTACCTTATCGACGTCTTCCCTCCACGTCCAACAATAAACGTAAACAATAAACCTCCCTGAGAACAAGACAACAACGATACGTTATCTTACCAGTGCGTCCAGACCGGAAGTTATGGCGTTGGGTTTCTGTGCTGGAATCGTGGAGCAAACGCAGGAGGGTCGTGAGATATCAGGTTCAGAACCATGCCCAGATTTCTTAATTCCGTCCGGACTGTAACCCCTAGACTCCTGTACTTTTGTTTACCAACGGTGTAATTATAGATTGCTCTGATCCCTTATCTATTTTAGTTATTCCGACCAACCCGACTTAAGCGTTCTGCAGGTCCTCTCTGGGACAAGCCAGCAGTGGAATGTGAGGAAAGTGAGAGGTGGTGATATGGGGAATGATGAAGAGATATGGGGAGTGATGAAGAAGAGAAATGTATGAGAAGAGATAAGAGAAGGCTCAATTTCATTGTGTGTGGGCTCATTTCGAATTTACTTATTGTTTTCTAATTTACGAAAAGCCTAGTTAGTCCTGCAAACCGCTTGTCTCATCCATGTGTGCATAATCATGATTCTCTAATGACTTCTCATCCCCCCACCTATTTCCCCTCAATTCTTCACCGAAGCATTGCGACCGTTTGGAGCAACCCAGGTATTATTAGATGG
Organism: [Candida] loeiensis; assembly: GCA_030563775.1. Lineage (NCBI taxonomy): Eukaryota > Fungi > Ascomycota > Pichiomycetes > Serinales > Debaryomycetaceae > Kodamaea > [Candida] loeiensis. The sequence continues at coordinate 322,818 of JAJMKD010000010.1, read as the reverse complement.
CCTTCAACTCGACTTGGCGATAGGGGTGACTCTTTCAGCCAGATTGGGTCCCGCACGTCTTTGGCACATTTGATTTTGTGGCATGCCAGGTTGACGTTTTTGCCGTCCGAAATGTGCTCCAGTTGCGGTACTCGGTGTTATCACCAGGTGGGATAGCCAGCGACAGTCTATGAGCGACATCAGCTATTGGTGACCTATTGGTGACCTCTGGACGTGGAATAACGGCTATCGTAAACTCTTATTGTACTCGATCTACTAGTGCATGAGATGCAGTGGCACAATCGACATTCCATACCTCCGCAAAACATACGATGTTGACTTCCGTCGTAACTATTCCGACCTAGAGAAGCGCCACGAGGGCGTGGCCACCCCAATACGCGCTCTGCGCCTAAATACATATCCATTCTTTTTACCGCGAATAATGTCACTGTGCTGCAAGATGCACTCTGTCCAAATCCGCGATACTTCATTCGTTGCTTTTGTTTGATCTGCGCACGACTCTCGTATTGGGTGTCTTTGCGGCACGTAAAGCTGAACAAAACTCCGGATGAGGCGTGTAGAAGCCTTGCTGAGAGCCGTTTGAATTTCATCCAGACTGATTGAATGATCGACTCAGCTTGGTTACCTGCGGGTTTGTCTTCTGTGGGATTCCATGCTATTGTCTCTCGTCATAGCGTGTCCGTTTTCGTAACTAGCTTCCGGAAATAAACGCACACAAAAACACGCGCCTCCTACAACTGTAAAAAATGCAAGACAATGTGTTACAGCTGTCAATGTGCCCGTGTAAAACTATGGGGAGACGATCATCGAAACAATGTAAAACACCGGCTACATCGTTGGGTAAGGCCTGCAGTAGACTCCACAGCATCACCTCCAGCCTTGATGCCCTCCAATCTACTGGGATCTCCGAAGGTGAATGCTTTTGCGGCCCTTCATCGTTCCCTCAACAATTTTTCCGAGCAATTCAAGTTAGTAGCACCGGCATATTACACATAGGGGGAAGGGATGGCTACCATATAGGGCCCTGTCTGAACTATAACCATAACTACTACCTTGCTGTGTTTGGATCTCGCGGTACGGGCGTTTGATGTCCATCGTAGTTCGAATGGCATCTTCTAGCGGCCCTCATCAACCCATCATCACCAAGTAGGTTCCCTTGACTACGAATTTCATCTCAGGGATAACGTCATACCAATTCTAACGGCATGTTCAAGGGATAGAATTCCAACGTCAGCAGAGGTGAATTGTGCTATCGTTCTTCTTCCTGGGCACGACATTTTGTGTTGCTCTGATCACTGAGGACTTTTTCTTCCACGACTACGAGCAACATTCCAGAAACCCCGTTGCTCGCAATTTGACTCACGTTTGTTATTGTTCGTTGTGAGAAAATACTCTACATCCTCAATTTGTCTTCGACTCCTCTACTTTCGTTATGGGGCTTGGTGAAAGCGTTAGATTCCCAGGGCCACAAAACTCTTAACTATAAACAAACGCTACGAACCGCACACTCCGAGGACCTCCTGAAGAAGCCTACTGCGGCACATACATACACTGACATAGCGTGGATCTTGCCACCCAAAAACGTACTGCCAATGCAATCCCGTTGTACAGATCGGCACGATTCGCTCTGTTTTGGGAAGTGAGATAACATAAATGTGTATCTGCAGGCCCTCCATCACTAATGTGGTTATGATTAAGATGGATTTATGTTCTCTGTTGCGGAATGCGTCACTAGTACGTATGTCTCTGCATGTAAGGCCGGAATGGTAAAAATTCACTCCATGAGTAAATATGTTGCCATGGGACGTGAAATCCTCTCGAATTTCATCCTACCGCGAACATTTGGGCTCTGCATCCAGGTCCTCGAGTCTGAATCCAGGATACACGCTCTTCCATATAATATTGGTGATTGCAAAACTCTAATCCGTGGTTTGGGGGTGATTTAAAAACAGCCTGCGCCCTCTTGTTTTATTATCACCGCGTCTTTTATTCCCAAGATTTGTCAGTTGGTTATGTCCCCTTTCCTGCATCTGTTCATCTCATCACGAAAAAATACCTTCTTTCTCTCTTTGTGCGAGAAGCATATTAATAATCGCACTAACTCCTGTGCGGCCCCAACATCAGCGAATCATCCCATCCCTTAGCCAATTCGCCCATTCTCTGAGTCACCCAACCCAGGCGCAAATCATCTTGTTGTGCATATCCTCTGCCCATTTGTCTCCTGTTGTCCATGTGCCAATCAATTCATGATGCTGCGACGCGCCGAAACAAATTACCCTCGTATTGCAGATTCTCAACTTCCGGTATAATTTTTTCTCTTTCTTTCAATTCCGGTATTGTGTAACATTTGCGTTGAGAAAGTATTTTGCAGCATTTCAATTCTTGGGAAGAGAATAAAAGACAGAAGAATTCCTTCGATTTGGACAGTATCCGAGCTCAATACACAAGATGGTCTCTATCTCTTCGTTCGCTTTAGCCGCTTCCACTCTCGCTTCCATGGCTGTCGCCGCCAACGTCGACTGCTTGGTTAACGGTGAGACTGTCGCAACTGTCGATGCTGACACTGGTGTTTGTCCATTCACCATCCCAGCTCAGTTGCCAGTTGAGTTCTCGTTCACCGACGTCAACAACTACGACGTCACCTTCTACTACACCACCGGTGCTGCTCAGAGATTCTTCAACAACATCCGTGCTGCTGGTAGAACCATCGATGTCCCAGCTTCGGTTGTCGCTTCTTCTATCGAGCTCCCACTCTTCTCGGTCCACGCCGAGCAGTCCACCCCATCGAACTCTACTTTCGTCCCAAGAAAGAGATTCGACACTGGCTCTTCGCCACTTTACAAGAGAGACGCTGTTGACGAGTTCATCGCTAGATTGAAGCTTATTGACGGTACCGCTGTCTCCTCTGTCAAGTTGTCTGTTGCTCCAGCTTCTAACTCCACCTCCTCTGCCACTGGTTCTGCTACTGGTTCTGCCACTGGCTCCGGTTCTGGTTCCACCGCCACTGAGACCAAGTCTTCTACCAAGGTTGTTACCATCACTTCTTGCTCCGACAACAAGTGCTTCGAGACCACCGTCCCAGCTGGCCCAGAGACCACCGCTCCTTCCACTGAGACCGAGACTGTGAAGTCCACCAAGATCATCACCATCACTTCTTGCTCCGACAACAAGTGCCACGAGACCACCACCCCAGCTACTCTCGGCCCAGTCACCACCACCACCAACGGTGAGACCACTGTCTACACCACCTGGTGCCCAGTTACTGACGCTTCCACTGCTACTGAGACCGTCAAGTCTACCAAGATCATCACCATCACTTCTTGCTCCGACAACAAGTGCCACGAGACCACTGCTCCAGCTACTCTCGGCCCAGTTACCACCACCAAGGAGGGTAAGACTTCTGTCTACACCACCTGGTGCCCAGTCACTGAGTCTACTGCCACTGAGACCGTCAAGTCTACCAAGATTGTTACCATCACTTCTTGCTCTGACGACAAGTGCCACGAGACCACTGCTCCAGCTACCCTCGGCCCAGTTACTACCACCAAGGAGGGTGAGACTTCTGTCTACACCACCTGGTGCCCAATCACTGAGACCACCGTCGAGACCAAGGTTGTTACTGTCACCTCTTGCTCTGACGACAAGTGCCACGAGACCACTGCTCCAGCTACCTTGAGCCCAGTCACCACCACTTCTGCTGGTGAGACTACCGTCTACTCCACTTGGGTTCCAGTTACTGTGACCACCGCTGAGACCAAGGTTGTTACCGTCACCTCTTGCACTGACAACGAGTGCCACGAGACCACTGCTCCAGCTACCTTGAGCCCAGTCACCACCACTTCCGCTGGTGAGACTACCGTCTACTCCACTTGGGTCCCAGTCACCCCAGCCACCGAGGCTCCAGCCACCACTGGTGCCACCACTGTCATCACTGCCAGCACCATCACCGGTTCTGTCTCTGGTTCCACTGTTGCCCCAGGCTCCACCGCCCCAGCTGTGTCTACTTACGACAACGCTGCCGGTAAGAACAAGGCCACTTTCTTGGCTTTGGCTGCCCTCCCATTGGCTTACTTCATCTAAGCATGAATTCATTCCTGTTTCACGCTTCGTTAATGTGAAACACATTTATTCGTTCTTATTGGACTCGGCTGTGCCACAGTTCATGCATTTTCATCACCATCACTGGTTTCCTTTTTGTTTTCCGAATTCGGCTAGACCATCATTGCGCATTTCGATTGATTCTGTATTATAGTGTATACCCTTCCAAATTATCACAATTAGGGTCATTTACATCAAAGTAGCCCATAATACTCATTTGTAGAAACGTTACAAGACTAAATTTGAGATTCCAATAGGATATTTGGATTTCCCTGTGTCTTTTGGTCACAAGAATCGATTTTTGGGAATTCACGAGTGGGATATCACTAGACATAGATTTTCACGGGCTCATTTTTAGGTGAGAATCGATTTTGATTACCACCGGTATTCCTTTTTAGAAATATCCAGCACTCGCGTTTAGAGGTCATGCTGTCCGAACAGAGCACGGCACCAGCTCCAAACGCGCTCACCGACTTCTCCAATTCCGATCAGGGTAAAGCCCGCTTGTTACACAATAAAAAAAGCGTGCTTTTGGAACCTCACATCCGACTCTTCCACGATTTCCGTTCGCTGGCTGCACAGGTACCGGAACCCCCATCCGTGATACCTAAGAGAGCGGTACAGCCATATACATACACAGTCATGATGTTAATGCTGGAATTAAAAGTGGTGGCGATTTATTTGCAGCATTTTTTGATTTGTTTGCAACAAACGATTCTTTTGCAACAAAATCATTCATTTGCAGCAACATTGGCATCCTTGTTTACTATATATTTTGACAATAAGCGCCGTCCTCTGAATGTTTCATGGCAGTCACATACCAGAATGATAATCGCACCATGGAAGACATGTGACCTAGCCAGGAACACAAAACCGATGACGTGTACACACCGATTGTTCTACTGTGGAGCTGACGTGATCCATAACAAGTGATTTCGTGTTTCCAAGAGCTCGTCATCAACATGATTTGGTACACAAAGTTGAGATTATGAAGGAGTGCGATGATTCTGGCACTTTTGGTGGGTAAAAAAGTGCCTTCTCTAACAGATCTTCTACATACCCAACATGTTGCTGCCCTTGGGAAGGGTGCCTCTTTCTTGCGGCTCTACAACCCACTCAACACCTATGGATTCTTGTGGAATGTTGCGTAACCATCGGGGTGTTTTGTTTTCTCCTGCAAATCAAACACGGTCGCGTATCATCCCTTGCTCACGGGCTCACATCGACGAGCCCAGAATCGATGTTCATGTGACAGTACTGAAACACTGGTGAATGTGAATGATGGCAGACTTTTTCATCCGGTGATGTTGAAGATACTGATGGTGAACTACCACTTGGCACACAACACACAATTCACCCCACTCCTAGAGAGAGGCTTAGAAGCCATTCCGGGCTGTGTCGTGTGTGTGCCCCGAGTTTGACGTGGTGAGCCTGGATCTTCAAAAAGGGGAAGCCCTGTTTTGTGTCTGGAGTTCCTGAAACATTGGACCTCATCTACCCGATTTGGATTACTGTTACGTCAAATGGCTGCAATTCCAGTCTAAATACTTTAGCAAAACACAGGAAGCTACGCGAAGAATGGTCAGATGGAAGAAGTGCTCTTGTGCGATTGTGTGGACACAAATCGTCTAGGTTGAAACTTATAAAGCTAGGGCAATCTGTGGCTCTTTGATTAAGTCTTCAAGCAAGTCCAACTCCATACATTCGTTATAATGCAATTCTCTGTCTTGTTGTCCTTAGCTGTTTTGACTGCCTCTACTCAGGCAGCTGTTGTGAGTGTTAACGAAGTTGACACTGTCACCACCACATACTGTCCCGAGACTGCTGAAGCCTCGGAGACGTCTTCGTCTGCAGCCCCATTGACTACCTTTGTGACTACTGTTACCAAGGGCGATGTTGTTACTGAATACACAACGATTTGTCCTGCTACTGAGACCGGATCGCCGACTGTTCCGTTGACTACCTATGTGACGACGGTGACAGAAAATGACAAGGTTACTGAGTACACTACTGTTTGTCCAGAAACTGAAGTTACTCCGTCATCTGCTGGCCCTAAGGAGACTCCAGCTACTCCAGCTACTCCAGCTAAGCCATCTTCTGCTGCTACTCCTGCTACTCCAGCCACTCCAGCTACACCAGCTAAGCCATCTTCTGCTGCTACTCCTGCTACTCCAGCTACTCCAGCTAAGCCATCGTCTGCTGCTACTCCAGCTACGCCAGCTAAGCCATCTTCTGCTGCTACTCCTGCTACTCCTGCTACTCCTGCTACCCCAGAAACTCCTACTACTGTTGCACCAGGAAGCTCTGTTGAGACTCACCAGGAAACTGTTCACACTGTTATGACAGGTTACACTACGTATTGCCCTGAATCGTCTCCAACTGCTGCCGTTCACACTGAAACCCCAGCCAGTCCAGCCTCTCCAGTTACGCCAGAGACTCCAGCTGGTTCAGAGACCCCTGCTAGCCCAGTTGGTCCAGAGTCTACTCCAGCCACTCCAGTTGGTCCAGAGTCTACTCCAGCCACTCCAGTAGGTCCAGAGTCTACTCCAGCCACTCCAGTTGGTCCAGAGTCTACTCCAGCCACTCCAGTAGGTCCAGAGACCCCAGCTTCTCCAGTCGGCCCAGAATCTACTCCTGCTTCTCCAGTTGGCCCAGAGTCTACTCCAGCCACTCCAGTTCCAGAGACCACTGGTCCAGTTCCATCTGGCTCCTCTGCCACCACCTTGACCACTGCCACTCCATCCACTGCCGCCTTGTCTTCAAGTTCGTCTGTGCCTGTGTCGTCTGTGTCTGTGATCCAGGGAGCTGCCGGAGCCATGGGAGTTTCTGCCATTGCCATGGTCATGATCCCATTGGCGTACTTGTTGTAAGAGAACGAATATTAGTACAATTATTCAGCGTCTCAGACCTTTCGATGCATAAAAGTTTTTACTTCTGACAGTATGGATACTGTCTTACGATTATATTCGTAAGTGGGTAGATAGGGACATCTGCTCGCAAGTTTTCGGTTTTTATGAATAAATGAACGTATAATTAGTGTAGTGAACTCAAGAAGCGTATGTGAACGAAAGAGGTTTACACGAGAAGCAATTGGGAACGAATAGAGGAGAGGGTTAAAGACGTCGAATATCGAATACGCTTATTCTAGGATACACAGAAGGTATAAGCTGAGTATGTGTCTAAGTTACAAGATGGTTGCGTGGTCTAGTTGGTTATGGCATCTGCTTAACACGCAGAACGTCCCCAGTTCGATCCTGGGCGGAATCATTTTTTTGCGAAAGGCTCAGCGAAATAGACCTTTCTTGGATGATTTGTTTTTGGTGAATAAGAGCTGATGAGGGATGCCACTCTTAGGGTGAATGTCCTGGTTGAAATCATTTTTTGCAAAAAGATTGAGATTTTGAGAGATTGAGATTTGATAGATTGAGATTTTGAGAGATTGAGATATTCAGAGGTGGGATAGACGGCCGCCATTCGATCATAGCATCATGGTTACAAGATGGACAAGATGGTGCCAAGGTGTTATGAGCTCACTTGTTCACGTCGAGGGACATCTTCGGCTCAGTACTATTACAATCGCCAGCAATCTGCTTCAAGTTCATCGCTTCCCTCATGTTCAGTTCAGTTCACTTCGGCCATGTTCAGTTCACTTCGGTCATGTTCAGTTCACTTCGCTTCATTTCCTAAATGTTAGTAATGTACTAAATATCCACTTCATTTCGTGTTGGTTGATTTCAGGTTCCTCCCAAGTAATGTATCTGGGAGTATCATGACGATAACGCATAAAGCTAATCATATGTGGTCAATTGTACTTACAGTTGGTGCTAATGATTTTTTTTCATCTGGCTCATCTTATATAGAGGGGGGCTGGAAATTACCCGGTATAAAAATTACCGAGGAATTCATGAAGAGCTCTTTATTTTCGTCGTTTGAGCTTATAAGTATCGCTCGTTGACCTCATCACGCATGTGTTCATTACACTAGTAACATTTCGTTGATCTCGTTACTCACGTGTTTCATTTCACTAGTAATATTTCATTGTCACTCATATGTTTCATTGAACAACGTTGATCTCGTCACTCATGTGCTCATTTCACTAGTAACAACTTCTCGTTGATCTTTGTTTTCTTGGTCACAATCACGTCTTTGTATAGTTTTCACTCTCGTCACTCACTATTTTGTATAGACTAGCTTTATTCGCATCGCTCATGTCACTTATTATCCCTCTTCTTGGCTATTCGCTCACTTTGCTCACCTTCTCCCTACACCAAGCCAGCGTGGTACCCCCCCAACTCATTCAACCAACTCGTCAAAACATCCACCCTCCTTATACTCTCTACCTCGCCACTCCCGTCCTCCTCCTCGTGTTCTATTGTCGAATTCAAAATCCCCTGCTGTGTGTTCTGCACCGACTCGTCGTTCACATCCTCCTCCAACTCGGCCTTCTGTTCGAAGGCAACCTGGTCCTTCTGCGACATCTCATTCTTCACAGGCGTCGGCACACACGAGCGAACATACAGGAACCACGATTCCACTAGCTTGAGCATATCTGTGTCGGAGCCGGGCCTTTCCACCGGGAACAAAAACTTGTTCATATCCTTCTTATGGATAAACTTCCTGTCGATATCCATGCTATTTGCAGCCGTATGTGTAGCCACCAGGGGGAGACTCACCATGGCGGCCATCTTCATGTTGTAGTGGATCTCCTTTGGACTCAAAGACAAGGGAAAATGCGTAGTTGACCCACTGCCCGAAACTGCCACTCTTTGCACGAAGTCCAACCGCACGTCCACGAGTTTGCCTGTAATCACCAATCGCCTCAACAAGTTCTCCAACTCTATCGGCGGCAACTGCAATTTCTCCTGCAAAAAGTCCAATTTTATCGTGTTGTACGCCTTCATGTAGTTTTTGATCAGCTTGGCCTTCAAATTGACCACGATTTGCTTCGCTGAATGCACGAAAATGTCGTCCTTTGCCAACGGATCCGACGAAACCCCTATCGCCTCAATCACTGCTATGAGCCGCGGCAAATCTGAGTCATCGTAGGCCCTGATAAGCTGCAAAAGCTGTGCGTACTCCGGTAGCGTGGAGTACGTGCGGGTTTCCTGGGATTCGAACGGATTGAACTGGTTTTCCGTCAATAGTGAGCACAATGTGAGGTACTTGAGAATCTTCTTCTTCAACGGAGATCCAGCTTCGTCGTAGCTATTGAAAGAATCGTAAAACTCCAAGCGTGCTTTTTCGTAATTTCCCTTGTAGAAGTAGAGTTTCGCTCCACACTCCTGGATTACCCCTATCAACCGCGGGTGTGTCACTGCGGTGACGATGCCCACACTCTGTTTGTACAAGTGATTGAGTTCCGACAAGTTCAAGGGTGTCAAGAGCGACAAGTACTCGATTTCCGCAGAGAGCACATCCAAAAGATACTGCTTTTTGTTGAACTCCGACACCGTTTCGAGCTTTGCGCGTGTTTCTGCGATCAACTGCGCGCATTCCGGAAGGTTTTGGTCGTCAACTGCCTGTTTTAGCTTGTTCACACTGATTCTCAACCAGAGCCGGTCGTATCCCGACGATTCGAGTCCCTGGCTCAAAAACACAAGGATTATGCTGTACAACTCGTTGACAAACGCCGGATTCGCCACCGTGGAGAGATTGTGGATCATTTTGTTGAGCGAATCCTCGCCATATGTGCCTTCAACCTTGGGAAGTAGCTGGAGCATGTTCCGGATGGCGTTCAACGCCGCGTCCATGTCGCCAGCGTGGAACGAGATCTTGACCAACTGCTTGTGGGACTTGAACGCGTACGTGATGTCCTCTGGTGTGGTTGTAGGAGCGCAGGCTACTTTGCGGAGCGCTTCGATCGCGGCGTTGGTATCGTCGTACTTGAGTCCTTTGGCGCTGTAGTACATCGACTCGAGACTGGGGGTTTCTTCCAATTGCTCATCGTGCGAGTCACTGTTAGCGGCGGCGTCATCGTCCTCCTCGAACTCGAACTCGTAGGATTCCTCGCTGTAGAATTCTTCGTCTGACATGAGCAAAGATGAATTGAGATAAGAAATGAAAATGAATTAAGAGAAAGGATTCGAGAGTGAGAGAGAAGGAATCGAGATGAGAGTGGGATTAGCGATAGAGAGTGGGGAATATTGATTTAGGGGATTCGAAGAGTTGATTTATAGTGAATTAGGTGAATTGGTACTGATTTCGATCTCTAGCAAAAAGAACGGAAATGCAAAAAGAAAGGAATTGACACGGACAGGAATCGAACCTGCAACCGTTGGATTTGGAATCCAAAACTCTACCATTGAGCCACCGCATCACCCTTAAGATAAGAGGGTGGGAGGAGAGGACATAAGCAGGGGGTGATATTTCATGAGTCCCATTTCCTACAGATTATTGAACAGCCTCAGAAGTAGTATGAACCTTTAGATCCTCACTCAATCACCCTCTCTTTTGTTCACTACGAAGTAATATATTTTGTTCACTACATAGTAATATGTTTTGCTCACTACAAAGTAATATGTTATGTTCATGCAGTCAATTTTATTTGCTAAATATTGATTGTTCGTTTTGTTCTCTGCATACGTAATATCGTACATCCAGACGGCCATAACGAAGCCCACGTTGATCCTATTCGTCGGGTGCGACGGCACTCAGAGAATCAGGGAAGATCATTTACCGAAACGGAATTTCATGTGAAGAGAAGGCACGAGATCACGTCACAAGCATCCTCTACACCAGTCTTATAATTCCATACACTCCGATACAGTCTAGTGATCTGATCCAGACTAACCCTATAACTATCCAGACTTATCCAGACTAATGCCTCGCCTTAATTTTGGCTATACTTACCATATTATCAATCCAACGTGTTTATGGAATGTGGATACGACGCGGCAAAGATAAGGTCCACACAATAGTTGTACACTCTTTGCGTTCAACCGTAAGAAAATAAGAACAGGTCGAAATTGAGAACCGGTTCAAAATAGCCCGTATTAGCTTTCGTCAGACACGGCACCACGTTTTAGGCACATAACCATTGCAGGGCATTTTGTGTCAGAAGCGTAAGTCAAACGCGCGATTGTATTAGATGAAGACTTTCAGGTAACGTCGAAATTATGCGTGAGTGTATAGTGGTAGGTGGTAGTAAATGGTGGTTTGGTGGGAATAGTAATAGTGCTTTTGGTGGTAGGGAGTAGTAATAGTGGTTTTGATAGGGAGTAAGCAATGGTTGTAGAAATTGTGGTAGCAGTGACGGTTGAATCAGCTTTTAAATAAACTTGCTAAACTACTTCCATTCCACACTTTCTTATTTCAAGAAAGCCTGGTTAGCTCAATCGGTAGAGCGTTTGACTCTTAGATAGGATATCAAAAGGCTACGGGTTCGACCCCCGTATCGGGCTTCTTTTTTTCGTGGACCATTTTTTTTTAAAGTTTTCGTTTATGCGCGCGCTGTAGTTGCAAATTACGCGTACTTGAAACGAAATCGAAAGTTTATTAACCGTAGTCGTGAATGCTTCTATTCGGAAAAAAGTATGGTACTTTTCGATAAACATAACTAAACTTACACTAAAACCCAACACAGTCACCCACATTATGGGTAATCGCATAAAACCCATATCTAAAACTTCATTTACCCAGAACTTAAAGTTACATTCGTAACTAAACTCAGAAAACTGAAAAATAACCCGGAAAGCAGGCCTATTGTACTGCCGGCCTGTTTTGAGAAGAGATGTAAACCCTCTTGTCGAACTAAGCGACCTATTGTTATGGTAGCAACCTGTCAGCGGATTTACCCCTATTACGAAGCCTATTCCTACAGTATCGTCTTCATGCTGATGAATGCTATTGTATATGCAGGTGGCCAGATGGCCTATGGGGATAAAGCATTATCATTGTGGGAGGAGGTGTGAATTCTCAAATTCAGGGACGATTGAAGAAGTTCTGAATTGAGTAGCACTTGCAAAGTGCACTAATCGCTCCAATTGCTTGCTTCAGCAGTCTAAAACAAACGCTCTAATTGCTCGCTTTCAGCAGTCTACAAACGCTCCAATTTCTTGCTTTCAGTAGTCAAGAACAATGCTGCATTTCTGCATTTTGTTTGGTACTCTCGTACTTCTTTCTGATTGTCCAGCATTGTTAGCGAATGCACTCACTATTGAATTCATTTGAGTCAGATTGAATCCCAAATGCTGCGACTTGAGCGTTTAATTCAACAGGGGAATATTCTCAGTGATTCACTTGAGAACTCAAGTTGCTTGAGCAATCAATGCGGTACTTCATTAGCGATTTTCAAGTCCTAAGCTCATCTGAAGAAATCACTGGAGACTTTGATTTTGAAGCTTGATTTCATTTTTGTCCATTTCATTTGAATTTAGTCTATTGCACTCAGATGGAGTTGTTCGAACTCACTTTGAGTCTTTGCTCTCATTTAATTCACTTGGAGCCTGTAGGTGCTTTCTTTTCATTTGGAGTGGTCGAAACATGTTTCGTAAGATTCACTTGATCTCAAACTTCGCAAGTTTGATGTTCGAATTCAAAGCCACTCGATCGTTTCTCATACTTGAACTGGAACTCCAACTCGACTCACTCATTCATTACTTGTGCTCATTCGTCGAAATAAACACTCATTCGTAATTGTTCATCGAAATCGTTGTTTCACTCGTTCGTAATTTGTTCGCCAAACAAGTTTAAGGCACTGAAATCACTTATTGGTACTTGTGCTCATTCTTTGTGTGACTCATTCGTTGTTCGAGATAAGAGGTACTCAAATCTCTCATTCGAACTTCGTACGTAAGTAGAATAGTGAGCGCTTCCCATATTCTACTCATTCACACTCATTATATGATAACTCCACTTAATCTTCTGCAAACCAATCCACAAAAACGCCAACACCAACACCAAAAACACCAACGAGTAGAACGCCAATCGCTCCAACATCCGCCGTATCTTCTTCTTCTTCCTCCTCAGTATGCTAAACCTGTGCACGTTCGGCGAAACCCCCACGATATCCCGCGGCACTCGCACCTTTTCAAACGTCTTCTGCTCTGCGGGTCGTATGTCGCCCATGTAGTACGGCGCTAGCATGTTCACTGCGTCGTTGGAGTGCGCCACGTCCTCAAAGGCCTCCGTGGCGTCCACACCGCCACAGTCGTAGAGAACCTCCACTCCACCAGGGTGATCCTGTGCAAAGTCGGTGACGTTGTACACCTTGTTGAATATGATCATCCAGAGGTCTGTGGGCGTCTCGTGCTGTGCCACCTCCGCTAGCGATATGAGCCGGGCGTCCGGCGGTCGTGTGGTCGGTTTGGGGGGCGGGGAAGCCATGATGAAAAAAGCAGAGAGCAATATTGAATATTAGATAAAGTATAAAGAGATAATGTGAAGAATGAAGGAAAATATGAAGATAAAGGAGGAATATGAAGAATGAAGGAAAATACGAAGAATAAAGGAGAAATAGAAAGAGAGGTAAGAGGAGCTAAAAGCGTAAGGATAGAGATTTGACGAGAGAGTCCAGTTGTTTTTTGATGCTCGAACTTTGATGAGATCTGATGAGATTTGATGATGAGATACAATTTTGATGATTTGCGAACGAAATGTCTTGATTTGCGGATGATTTGTAGAGATTGGGGATTTGGTGATATCATGAAAGGGTGCAATAGTGAGTAGGTTTGTTATGATATCAAGGGCGATTGGCGAGGCGGGGAAAGGGAAATGAATGGGGGATGATCGGGGGAAAAAAGAAAGATCCAGAATACCGGCATATAGAGAAGAATAAGTATTGAATAGAGAATGAGTGTTGGATAAGAGGATGTGTGAATATTGAATGCAGTAAAGACCAGAGTTAATCTTGTAGTAAATGAGGCTAGTCTTGGGTCAAAAGGATTGTCTAAAATTTAGTATGCTTTTCCTCCATATTTTAAACTTAGTGAGGTGTCGTTTAACAGCAATTTAAATTCATCGCTTGCACTATTCTAGTCCTCCTAGGCACTTGTCCTATTCTGTAAAACCACTCTTACTATTCTCAATACGATGCCTGTTCTATTCTACGAATACTATCAGAAAAGATCATTTCAGATCAATTGCTGAAAAGCACATTTATAGTTCAATCTCTGAGCTATTTTCACCTGAAGATTTCCATTTGCATCTTGGAGTATTTGATCTTTGAGTTTTTGATCTTGAAGTATTTGATCTTGGAGTATTTGATCTTGGAGTATTTAATTTTGGAGTATCTGTTCTTTGATCTTGAGTATCTGTTCTTTCATCTTGAGTATCTGTCTCTGTAGTTGTTTCTAGTATACATCCCCGTGACTCTTGAATTCAGAATTGCTCGATTCGCTCGATTTCGTATCTGCAACTTGGTATACTTCGTGAGCATTATTAAGCATTATTGCATCAGGGACATAAAGTCTTTGCCGTATGCTACGTGTGCATATTCGTAGTAAGTATAAGTAAATATACTCTCACTTTTACACATTGAACTAACCACTAGAATCACCAGCAAATCGTTCTTGAGTCAATCCGAGTCTATGCAAATCAATATTAAGCATGCGACTCTCGAGCCCGTAAGTAACTATACATCTCTAGTCCATAGAAATCAAAATAATCATTCGTACTTCGTACTCATGATTGATTTTGATATTTTGATTTGAAATATTTTCCTTACTATGAGCAGACCCCTTCCGTCCAGCAAAAAAGTCCACTCCGAGCAACACAAGGCCATCCTCAGACAGCTCCTCCGCGAGAACGGCAACAAGACATGCGTGGACTGCAAAAGCGCCAAAAACCCGCGCTGGGCGTCGTGGAACCTCGGATGTTTCGTGTGCATCCGCTGCTCGGGCATCCACCGCAGCATGGGCACCCACATTCTGAAGGTCAAGTCCGTGGACCTTGATGCCTGGACAGATGAGCAGATCGAGCTGATGGTCAAGTGGGGAAACGCCAAGTGCAACGAGTTCTGGGAGGCCAAGTTGCCCGAGGGATATGTGCCCAACGAACTGAAGATCGACAACTTTATCAGAACAAAGTACGACATGAAGAAGTGGGCAGCATCTTCGAGTGTTCCAGATCCAATGAGGGTAGTCAAAAAAGCTCCAATCATCGAAACGCCAACCGGTTCAAACGAAACATCCTCAATCAACAAACCTGTCACCCAATCCCCAATCAAAAGCGAACCATTTAACCAACCAATCAACAAAACAGCACAACCTGTCTCCCTTCTTGACGACTTTGGTGCATTTACTTCCGCCTCATCGCCAAGTCCAGTGAGCAAACCACCGTTGCAGTCGGCACAGTCAACCGGGGGGAGTTTGGGGAGACCGGACTTGAAGAAGTCGATTTTGTCGTTGTATTCATCGCCATCGTCTTCGCAAAGCTATGTTAGGCAGACTGCTAGCCCGGTGCTGGCATACAGTCAAAATAATACTGGTAGTCAGAGTATTCAGAATGGTTTCCAGGCAAATCAGTCTAGTGGTTTCCAGGCTAACCAAACGTCTAGTGGTTTTCAGTCACCTAGTGGCAATGGATTTCAGTCTTTACCATCTGGTCAAAAAGCAAGTTCCACTGGAACTAGCCAGAGCTCCACGCCATTGGCAAATTCGATGAGTGGTTTGAATATTGGGGGGACGTATAAGGCAAATGAATGGAGTGATGTTTCGTCGACCCAGTGGAAGGCTCCGACGTTGGACGACGATTTGTTCAAGAATGTGTGGTCTTGAGGGATATGAGGAGAACAACAGTTGAGGGAACGTGAGAGAAAATATACAACAGTTGAAGGAGGTGACAACATACTACAGTATTCTGAGGAAACATGGGTGAACATGCCAACTAGAATATTACCGAGAATAACTCTGATAAACGCAGGTGATTGTGGGCGGCACAGATGTTCTAAGCGAGCATGTGTGAGCGAATTATAATCAATCAACTGGAATGATAATAAGTGAGAGGGTTAATCAACTGGAATGGTAATACGTGGACAAGAGCAAATGCGAGGGACTTCTAGAATGATTATGTGAGAAGAAATTGATCAGTTCACAGTGTGTGTTATCGAGAACATGATCAGGATGTAATTGAACATCGAGCATTCCAATGCCAATTGGTAGTCATAAACGTCAGCGAGAACTGACCAGATAGTCAAGCGGTGAGTAATAGAAAGAACGGAGTAAGTGAACACGTAGCAAACATGAGTCAGTAGAAAAGATCATAGAAAGTGTGAGGATGTGTATTAGGGACCATTGTCAAGGTGGCAGCTTAGGAAACGAACGAGAGTGACGAGAAGACTAAAAAGTGAGAACGAGCAGAGAATTCTAAAAAGTGATCTTATCAAGAATTGCAATACCAAGTTAAAACTGTGAAGTAAGCAAAAACCAAAAAGGAAAAAGTCACCTGTACACGTGAACGCAGCACACTGGAAGTAAGGCGTGCATGATTTGAAGAGTAAAAAGAAAGGCGTTCATGTTTGAAGAGTAAAAGAAAGGCGTGCATGTTTTGATGAGTAAAATTAAGGCGTGCATTTTTTGAAGAGTAAGAAGAAAAGGCGTAAGGTTTTGAAAAGTAAGAAGAAAGGGGCATATTTTTTGAAGAGTAAAGAGTATCGACGAGTGAATATTCGAATAAATGGTGATATTGTTTGCATGCGTTATCAGCTTTGAATGAGCGCTGGAAAAAAGAAGCTTTGCTGAAACAGTGTATTTGAGTGAAGATAACCATTTTTAGCATCTCTGGAATGGGAGTCTTTCTCTTCCGTATCATCTCTGCTACTTTCGCACTCGTCAATTTCTTCCACTTGATTATTCTGATGTTCCCTTGATACAAGTGCAAATTGCGGCAGAAATGCGAAATCAAGAAATACTTTGGAAATACTTTATGGGCTATTGAGACGAAGGTTGCCATTATGAATCGATCTGCATTCACTAGTTTTGTTTTTGGTTATTATTGATGGCCAATCTACATCATCTGTGTCGCTTTGATTGTTTTCCCCCCATTTGATTACTACTGATAGATTTCCTCTCTTGTGATTTAAGTAGGGGTGATGTGTCTAGAAAGAAGAAAGAATGGGTACACAAAATAGATATGATAATTGGAGCGTTATATTAACGTAAGGAACATTTCAGCATTCCTCGACATTTTCTTTTTCTTCCTTTTTGGGTTGGCTGCAAAAAGTCCCAATTTAGCGAAAAATAATGTGGCGGAAATTGCTCACCGACACACTCACTTGGTGACGTTTATTGAATGTTCATTAAGTGCTGTACAAATTCATGTTCTGAATGTTTATTGATATCATTCTGAATGTTTATTAACTTCACTTCTAATCACACTCGTGTTCATATGCTTAGAATAATTTCACTTCTCCCTCACATTCACTTGTTCATGTTTAATATTCGTTCGAATTGTGATACTGGCTTCTAATTCACATTCGTCATGTTCAATATTCATTCGAAATGTGATATTGGATCCTCATTCACATCCACTTCGTTCATGCTCATTCGAAGTATTCACTCTAATTTGCGCCTCGCTGTTCTTAATGCCCCCCCGTCGTCGGCAACCCCACATAAACCTTGAACGAATCGTAAATCAACCACTGGAACCCGGTCAACGTACCAATCATCACAATTCTCACCGGCAACCCGTTCCAAACACCCGCAAACCCAATCTTACTGTAAATCCGTCCCAACGCCGCGCCAATCGACTCGCCCGACTTACGGTCGGAGTTAACCTTCGACACCATCACGTCGGCCGGGTGCGACACAACTGCACAGAAAATACCTGCAATGTACCCGCCAAGAAACGAAACCCCGGTCTGCTGCAACGGCGTGTACGACGAAACCGGTTTTCCGAGGTAGTCGTAAATCACTTCGACCGTCTTCTCAAAAGACGCAAACTTCACCATGGTGTACGGAATCTGTCTAAACCACAACGGCACTAAGCCCTTGTACAAACCGGCCACGCCCTCGGTAGCCATAATCTTCTTCCAACCGTCGACCACCCCGGTCGCGTACGGCGGGATCGTCGTCTGTGTCTTCACCTTGATGGTCTCCAACGGACACAACGCAAGGTCGGCAAGAAACTCGGCCGACGCAGACGCGGCAAGGTAGACCCCGGTTTTGTAGTCCCGGGCTATCTCCGGGCCGACCAAGTCACCGTACGTCTTTTTGAAGTACTCGTAGAAACCATACTTTCCCGCACCTTGGAGCGAGTACCCGATGAAGGTCGCACCAATTCCCGTGAAAATCGAGTCTCCCTTGGTTTTCAAGATCGTGGACCAGCCCTGTACATTCGACTTGTACAACAGCGAATTGACCTGTCTACGGCACTTGACGAGGTCAAGCGGAGTCACGGCCGAGTGGGTCGGCCCACACGCGATAATTCCCCCCAAAGTGCATGCGGCGTAGTATTCCGGCGAAAAAAGCTCGATTCCGGGCTTGGTCGGCGACCCGCCGGTGGCCTTCTCGACCTTCTTGGTCGCGTCTTTGATCGCGTCGTTGACCGGTTGTGTGAGTGCGTCAGACAATCCCATTTTGTTGTTATCGCAAAAAGTGGCTCGAGGGGTTTTATAAGGGGTTTTGATTGCTACGATAAAAAGGGAACCGTGAGTTCCGATAAATTCGAGACGATAATTATAGACCTGGGTATAGGGTGTGAACTGAAAGAACTAGTACTAAATATATACTATGCTTATAACACCAGAGAGGGTATGACTTCTAAACCGCTGTTAAGATCAAGTGAGTAATTCTTCTACTATCTTGTTTTCCTATTTCGGAAAGGCTTTAGGTTAGCCGGATAGCAACGGAGGGTGAAACTAAGTGAGATGAAAATGGTAAATAGTGCGTGGAATGGGGATTGTGAATGTGTTGAATCTGGCACGAAACGCCAAGTTACGTCATGGTGCGAATGTCATTTGTTTACGGCGATCAAGTGTCAAAATGGATCCAATTTGAGATTACACTAAGAGCAAAATGTGACAGGGTTCGTACTAATTTTGCAATCGATAATACACAGAATGAATTGCCATTCAAATGGCTCAATACCAAGATACAAACTACTGGTTTCGTAAAACGTTGCTCATCTCTACTGACTTTTGAAATTCCCTCGTCTTTTTTGTTCTCAGATCTTCTCTTCGTTTCGTCTATTGTCACCACATTCCCAAAGTACAGGAGAAATTCATCAAAATCGAGCTTTGTATATACTTCTCTACACTAACACGCTATTTTTTCTTCAATTACTGTCCCAAAAGTCTCCCGAATCTCCATACCTAAAATCCTCCCAATTCACCCTAAAATCCTCACTATCTTCCAGCTTCATTGCTGAAAAAACTGCTCCCCCATTCTCCCTTTTTTTCTCTATTCCTCCCCAATGAATCAAGCAAACGTAGTCAAACTTGATGTACCGATCAAACATAGTCAAACTTGATGTACCGATCAAACATAGGCAAACTTGATGTACCGATCAAACATAGGTTAACGATAAAAATCACTTTAACTTGACAAGATTCTTCAATCCACTCACGTTCACTCAGATTCCCCTTGCTTATCTGTTTTATTGTTCATCAGAACCCTTTTATTGTTCATGAGATTCCCTCGTTTATATCTGTTTTATCTCACATCCTTCGTTCATGTTTGTTCAATTACCTTGTGGTAATTCACCACATTCACTTCGTTCATGTTCAGATAACCGTGGTCGTATTTAGTTCACCACATTCACTTCGTTCACAATCAGATAACCCTTGCATATTGAGTTCATTCCACACTTCGTTCACGTTCAGCTTTTAACTTCTCTCTATCTCCCACTTCACATCCGTCACGCTAACCTCCCCCCCTGCCTTCTCATCATAATCAAACCATTCCCCCTCATCCAACTCTACATCCTCAAACTTCGTCTTCAGTTCCACTCCCGCAACCGAAAAAACGCCCTGTGGGATGAACTCCACGAACTCCAACCCCCTGGCGTCGATTTCAAGGAGTGCGACCGTCTTATCTTCCGCCCCGAGCAGGTTCTTGGTGCGGGTGATGCTTGCGGAGTGCTCAGACTTGCATTCCTTGCACCGGAAGACGAAACTAGCCTCACCTTTGGATCCCGTGATCTCGTGGTGTTCGTACTGGTTGATGCCCACGGGTTTGGGGTGGACAGTGCGGCACTTGGTGCACTCGACGCGGAAGATGTACTCGAAGACGTTCTGGGGGGTGTCGACGGGCTGGAAGGCCGTGACGGCGTCGAGGGAGGCGGAGACTTTGAGGTAGTATTTGACCATTGAAAATAAGAATTTACCGAACTTGATGAACAAACATGATGGTAAATATGAGTGAACAAACCTGAACAGTAAGTATGAGTGAGTGAACGTAGCTACAAGTGAATACGAGTGAATGAACGTAGCTACAAGCGATATGAGTTAATGAACGTAGCTAGAAGTGAATATGAGTGAATGAACGTAGCTACAATTGATTGAATACATAACGAGTGAATGTGAGGGAAGTCAATCAAATACTTAAACTACGTGAATGAAATGAAGAGGCAGCAAGTAAAAGAGGACTTTTTTGACAGTACCTGAACGAATTCCTCATATTGAGCAAATTTACGAGAGGACTTATTACTGATCGGTTGCGAAATGTCAATCGAGGAATATGATTATAGAGGGAGATTTATATCAAGCTACTTTTCATTAGGATGGAGAAAGACAAACAGCCTATTTAAAAGGTGATTCAAATCGTACATACCCGTAAGGGTATATGTTCGTTGTTATAGTGTTCAATCGGTAGAATTTGCCCCCCTAAAGTCTGGTAATTTATATGAAGATTGTGTATAAAGGTACTCCGTACCGGATATTGCAAAGTATAGATAGATCTCTATCCTCTAAGATCCTGAATCAGAACCTTTCTTATATAGTAAGATATTTAGTGTGTTAGTTTCATCCTGGTAACACATTGCTCAGTAGTGTTAATTTCACATATTACGCCATATGTGTAGATGTGTTAATTATTCCCCTTAGAGATAAGCTCCGCCTTTATTCAGACGGTGTGGTAGTTTCATATCTAGCATTATGAAACTCCCAAATATTCTTTCCTGCATAAATCAGCATATTGCCACGTGATTATGACCCTCTTGCTTAGGCCCTCCAACAGTATGTATGACAATTTTGATATTATATGAAAAGATATGAAAACGTTAAACATATAGATAGTGTTCAATTTTGAGTTCATTGCATTGAAATTGTCGTGTTCATTATGCTATATTCAACGGATTTTACATATTCCAAGGTCCGCAATACTGAACGACAACGATTGTGAATTGAGATTGGGTGCAAAATTTCATTGGGTATGCGAAATCACAAAATATTAGGTTTGAGTGAAAGCATCGAAATTAAATAAGGGATCAGATACTGCAGGTCACAAGGTGGTTTCACTTTCTTTGTATTTCTTCTTGGGGTAGTTTATTCAGTCTCCGTTTAAAAATCTCATGACTCCAAGCTGTTCAGTCGGTCTCCGTTTAAGAATATAATGACTAAGCTGTTCAGTCGGTCTCCGTTTAAGAATATAATGACTAAGCTGTTCAGTCGGTCTCCGTTCAAAAATATAATGACTAAGCTGTTCATTCAGTCTCCGTTTAAAAATCTTACTTGTACTGTTCAGTCCCGTTGCAACAAGTACAAAATCCCTACCGTTGTTCGCGCGATTCACAGAACACACTTCACGTTTAGCTTCACCAATTGTTCCATACATGTCTAGTCGTTGAGTGTATGGTCTTGTGCATAGTTGTTGTTTTCTCCAAATAAACAGCTGTAGATTGCGTTTACTCAGGCAAAACTGTGGAAGTGGGCCACACCTGACAACTGGTAGTATACGAATGTACAGAAAGAGAAGGCAATTTATTCCTTCATTTTCAGTCACTATATCTCTCAACTTCAGTCAACATTGCATCACTAAACTAAAACTCAATTTAGTTTAGTGATTGGCGGCAATTTATTGATTCACTTCGATGTAGTTGAGTTCACAGATAAATTATTCCCTTCGATATACCTGAGGTCACATATCAATTGATTTGCTCCAATCGACCCAATTGACCATACTCATATCGATTTATCCACATGCTCTCATTCTTCAGTCGCGTCATCTCGCTTCTGCCACTTCACCGTTTTCTTTCCCATGTGCGTCGTTGCAGTATTCCGAATGAGGAAGGAGGGGAAGATGAATCCGCAGTGAAGTGAAAGAGTAGGACGAGTAATTGGACGACCGGGAGTAGTTGAACCAAATGCAGTAATTGGTGAACGTCAGTGCGGGGATGACATTGAAATTGAGGGATGCAATCAAAGGAGAAAGTGATCGCGTGACAGTACGGAAAGTAGTGATGTTAAAACTGGAAGAGAGTAATTGGAGGTATGAGTAATTGGAAGCATGACAGATTGGAAGTATGAGTGATGGAAGTATGAATAGTAAAGAAACAAAACGTTAGCTGGAGTATCGTAGTGTAATAAGAAGAAGCCAATGCTTTGCTCTCTATTGCGACCATAATGAACGTGCAGTATCACCCTTCCTGTAGACCATGACTCGTACCATATCGAATCTTCTTTTCTATCCCTCGTTATCGTTATTAATAAATCCCCTCTTCTTGTTAACACAATATCGCACCATTCATATATCTGAGAATATTATCATTCTTGAAAATACCCATCACGACATGGCGATTCCTATCTATCATAACAGTGCTCAATCATTACAATGTCCATCACTGCATGGCAATTCCTGTCATATCATTACATTACCCAATCATTACAATTACCATATCGTCAACAATCCGCAGTCGTTTTGCAACAAAATCAAAGGTGGCAATTATGAGAAACCAGTTACACTAGATCAACTTCCCATTGGGTGTATCCGAACATCAACGCACAATTGCAAACACGTTAACCTCAGAAGTGAACTAATCAAAGTCAATTCGCAAAAAGTAGTACAATTCGGTACGTCAATTCTTCACGAAGGGTACATTTGATAACGTCAATTCTTCACGAAAGGTACATTCGGTGCAGGCGGTCATCAAATTAACGCCACTTCCCTAAATTTATCAAGTTATATCGAGTCAACTGCACGTCCACTTCGTTCACGCAAAGTCGATTCACGCAAAGTTGATTCCAGTTGATTCACACAAAGTTGTGTTCTTTTTTCTAAAAAAACCAGTTGCTCATGTCGGACCCCACCGATTCACATCTCGTCACACTAGCCGGTGCAGCATCCGGGTTCCTCGCCGGCGTGGTCGTATGCCCTCTAGACGTCGTCAAAACACGTCTCCAGGCACAAGGCGCCATCATCCGCATTTCCGCCGACCTGCGACCCCTCGGCACTGTCAAATACAAAGGCTTCCGCGGCGCGTTCAAGACCATTCTCCGCGACGAAGGCATCCGTGGCCTCTACCGCGGATTAGTCCCCATAACCATCGGCTACTTGCCCACATGGACCATCTACTTCAGCATATACGAGCGCGCAAAGGCCGTCTATCCCCACGTGCTAAGACAGTACGGCATGGACCTCCCTGCTATCACCCACTGCGCACTGGCCATCACTGCGGGCATGGTGCTGTCAATCGCGGTCAATCCGGTGTGGGTGGTCAAGACACGACTCATGATCCAGACAGGGAAGAACCAAACGCTCTTTGACACAAAGGAACTGGGCGCGCAACGCACATACTACAAGGGAACGGTGGATGCGTTCCGTACGATCTACAAGGAGGAGGGATTCCGCGCGTTTTACCGCGGATTGGTGCCGTCGTTGTTTGGCTTGGTGCATGTGGGGATCCACTTCCCGGTATACGAGAAACTCAAGCAGGTTTTACACTGTGACGGCGAGCAGACGGGGGTGTTGGGGCGGCTCATAATGGCGCTGTCGTTGTCGAAGATGGTGGCACTGACGATCACGTACCCGCACGAGATTGTGCGAACTCGGATGCAGATCCAGCCGGCACGGGACAGGGTGCGGGAGTTGGGATTGGTGCGTCTGGTGGTGAAGATATACAGGAAGGAGGGGTTGAGGGGGTTTTATGCTGGGTATGGGACGAATTTGGCGCGGACGGTGCCGCTGAGCGCGGTGACGTTGGTGAGCTTTGAGTACATACGGGGGTGGTTGAAGCAGACTTATTTGAGGGATTGTGCTGAGTTGCCTTGAGACTGAGCTCATGAGCAAAGTGAATGAGTGAACTGAATACCAAGGACTACTTTTGAACGACATGAAGGAAGAAGATTGATTCGAAGTGAATACCAAGGACTGATTTTGACCGACATAAACGAAGAAGATTTATTCTGAACGACATGAAGGAAGAAGATATATTGTGAACATCTGAACGAAGTAAATGAGTGAACTGAATAGCAGAAGTTCACTTTTACATTCACTTCCTTCATGGAAGAGTTCATGAACAGAGTGAACGAGTGGTAGAGCAGCCTCATATGACAGTGAACTACAGGAACTCATAGAAGGTGACACATAATCGTTTAATTGAGCCCGGCTGACATCGACTGAATCTGACTACACGCTGAATAGTGAATTAGTGACCTGGAATCTGATTACTAATCTGAATCTGAATATAATGTGCACGAGTGGAACAAACGGACGTTGAATCTGAACATCAAGAGTGAATGTGGAGTGAACTGAGATAGAAATGACCGATCTGGAGTGAACCGAGATAGAAATGACCGATCTGGAGTGAACTGAGATAGAATTGACCGATCTGGAGTGAACGGAGATAGAATTGACCCATCGACAGCAGTGATAGAGTTGACCAACAGGAGTGAGCTGAACATCATTCATGTCAAATTCGAACCGCAACATTATTGCAGGCTCGAATCTAGTGGACTACTCGAACAAGTGAAGATGAGTGTATGTGAGTGATTGTGTGAGTTTTAGTGACGAATCGGAGAACCTGGATCTGGTGGCTGATTACGTCTGACTGGTTCGGGGCGGTTGTGAGGAGTTGACCTGGATGAAGAGAAAATATTGCTGAATTTCATGACTGCATTGAACGGGAGGAGTTGGAAGTTGGGCAAGACGGACCTCGTTGAATGACGTTTTCTGACATTGAATCTGCGAAAAATGAAACTTTCGAAACATCATGACTCATGTGCACGAATGTTGAACTGGAAAGGATAAGATGTGGATCTTAAAATTTGGATGGATCGCCAAATTGGTTGGAGATCTATTTTCGTGTTAGAAATTTTCGAACGGTATTTTCAAGGCAAGCAGGAACCATCATACTTCTCAGCCCTAGTCGAGAAAGGAAGAAACGGTAACTTAGTTCGTTCTGGAGCCTAGACATACCATCCTATTCATTGATTCATTCTGGAGCCTAGACCTACTCATCCTCATCGATTCGTCCAGAGTCCATTCCAATTATGCATGCCGAATTCTCGTTCTTGATGTCGCGATGTCGAAGGAAACCTTAATCCGTTGCATTATCGACAAGGTACGTCAGGGCGCACTACATATTTATTGCCATGAGTATAACTAAGCCATGACAAAAGTGGTTGATCTACCAACGTTATCTGTATTGGATACTTGTGCGAGGTGTGATATTTGCCCTCGAACGTTTCAAGGACCCGGTAAATCCAGTCTTGAATCCCGATCTGAAAGTCACGTTTGGCAATCGTCGCATGATCGATTCAGGAGCACCGTCATCCCAATTATCTCCCGAAGCAGTGGCATTACAAGCTCCCCAAACTCTTCTGCAGAGCTTAGTGCCCATGTTATCCACTTTTTCATCACTCTGGCACGCGGAAACTATAGCGTGCTGCTGCGGCACTGCTTCACAGCTTGTATTGTTGGCTAATTGATCTTATGCCTAGTTATCCGTGTGTGCCCGTTCGCATATAGTGCCATCCAGAATGGTCGGATCTTCCGCTTTATAGAAAAGGATAGAGGAATAAAGGAAAATAGAGAGCTAGTAGTAGGCTGTTTTTTTGAATAATTTCACAGTCAAAAGACGGAACTAGCTGTGTCCAGTTGTCAAATGTATGTAATAGTGGATCAAATCCCAGGTATTTCATCTCAAAGGTAAGTTGTGTTTATGGGTGCATGATGTCAAGGGTTGTTTATGAGTGCAAAATATTCAAAGCTCCGTATGCAAAATATGTCATCAAGTACGTCATTACGTCAATATATCTCAAACCACTACATCACATGTCAACATCAAATCACAAAGTCATCTGTCAACTGGTCGTTCAGTTATCGAAACCATCAGTTCACAATCGTGAAAACAGTTTGACAGACCATAACACTTCGAAATCCACGCCACCGTACTGCCAGCGATACATTGCCATGGCCTCTACCTAAATATTCTCAAATTTCAGCTGAGGTATCAAATCGACATGTTCTCAACTCATACCGAAATCTATTAAAATCAAACTACGAAAGTATATCACTAGTCACACAAGCCCTACTACCCTAATCAAACCAAAGTAAACCTTCACAGCCAGTCTCTACTCCCACCTAACCCGATTCGGACGCTGACGTAATCCTTGCGATCGGCGATAAAGTGGGCCGTTGAATGAGCGGTGTCAATAGCGGACGTTCGAATAGAGGGCGGATAGTTTAGAGTAACTGCCACGGTGTTTAAGTAGTCTGTATTTCTTGATCCTCATCTCATTTCATTAATTCTCACGCTCTATACTCTCATTCTATTCATATTCTCACACGATCCTCATTCTCCACTATACGCTCACTCTATTTTCACACTATATTCACTCTGTTTTCACAGTTGCTTTTTTTTCTCACCATGAAACCCATAATCATCCTCCTACTAGCATTGGGTGCGATGCTGGCATCAGCATCCTCGTCGTTGACCATCGCAGAGATCGTGGTGAAGGATTCCCTGCCGACAGCAACGGAAAAGATTACCGGAAAGGAAAAGGAACTAAGGGAATCAGAATCAAAGGAGAAGAAAGTCGAGAAACAGACCAAGAACGAAGTCGATTCAAAACAGAATGACGTCGATTCAAAGGCTAAGAATGACGTCGAATCGAAGCAATCCAAGGAAGATCCAAAGAAAGATCCAAAAAGCTCTGATTCTGAAGTTGCCGATTCATCAAAATCGGAGATTATTCTCCCCCCCTACCTAAACCTCAAGGATTTCGACGAAACAACCTCCCAAATGCTCACCCTCGTGGAATTCTTCTCCCCCTACTGCCACCACTGCAAGGAGTTCTACCCCGAGTGGGAACGCGCGTACAGAGAGTTCTACGACACCGCGAAAAAACTCAAGATCCAGATGCGCCAGGTTAACTGCGTGGAAAGTGGCGACTTGTGCGAGCGGGAGGACATCTACGCGTATCCTGCATTACGCATCTATGCACCCGCAAAAGATGCCAACGGAAATCTCCTCCTTGGCAAACTGAAGTTCGTAGACACCTACCCACGCACACTTCTCCGCACCGGCGACAACGTCAAAAAGTACATGAAAAAGGCGGTGGCAGAGTACGACAGTGGCGCCATCGACATGCCGTCGTCTTCTGAGTTGCTAGACACCGATTCCATGCTCAGACTCGTCGCTGGCAACATTACCGAAATGCACTTTGTGGGTTTTTTCCCGTCAACTGACAAGGAATACAGTGACGCCGATTTGGACGGTAAAGGGAGCTTCAATGGGCTTTGTGTCGACTGTTTGGAAACCAAACAGGCGTGGGATAAGCTCTCGAACCGGGTTTTGTCCACTGTGAGAACTGGGCACTTCAACTGTCACGAAAACCCTGCAACCTGCAAGGAACTTGGGTTTGGCGACCTCCTGACAGGTCTGAGACACGGACAGCCCAAGTTTGCGGCGTTTTTGCCGGCGAAAGTGGGGTTGATCCGCGTGGACTACAAGGGGGAGCCCAGCACGGAAAAAATGAAGGAGTTTGCAGACCGCTTGTACGAAAACTACCAGTTCGAGAAGTTGTCGTTGCAGGGCATCATGGACGTGATGGAGTACAAAAAGGAGCTTCCACAGAAGCCGTTGGACCAGTACTACCCGTTGCAAAACAAGGTTTCTGTGGTGTATTTCTACGACCCGGCGTCGGTGACACACGAAGACCAGGCGATATTGCCGTATATCTTGGAGTACGTGACGAATTCGCCCTTCAACATGTACGTGTACACTGCCAAACACGCCAAGGTGCAGAGCAATATTGAGACACAGGCGCAGAACTTGGTAAAGTATGTGAATTACGATAAAACCTCGCCGGTGAAGGAGTTCAACAGGGACATGTTTTTGGCGTCGACAATCACGACCAAACCCACGCTCTTTGTGATGCGCGATAATGCGTTATTTACTAGCGTGTTCCAGAGTTTTGCTCCGGAGGATATTCGCAGTGTGGAGAAAGTTACCGCGTTTTTGGATGCGAACAAGTATCCGTTGTACCAGGAATTGACCCCGGAATTGCTTCCTGCGTACTTTACCAAAGACAAGGAGCACAAGGATGACAAGGTGGTGATTACGTTTATTGATTCGAACGATGCAAAGTATGCAAATCAGGCTTTTTACAATATGTCTTTGGCTGCGCATGAATACCATCTTCTCAAGCAGGAATACCTTTACAATGAGATGGTGAGTCAGCGGGAGGATAAGGATGCTCGTGTTGCTGCATTGAGGAAGAATGATGCGGGAACCGCGGCAATCGTGACGGAGATGCGCAGGAAGGTGCCGAATTTTTTTGGGAAACTGGATGTGGTTTTTGCGTTTTTCGACATCGCAAAGAAGGACGAGTTCAAGCGTGTGCGTGGGTGGAAGATTGACCACACGAAGTACAGAATCGGCGATACTGTGGTTCTCAGTAAGGACAACAGGTACTTGTGGGACAAGGACGGCGAGGGACGGCGGTTGGTGAACCAGCCTGCGGCTGTGAAGAGTCTCTTGATGAGTTTTGTGGATCACAGTGTGTCTAGCGGGTACAGGAGGTGGCAGGTTGCGGGTAGTCCGTACACGGGGGTGTTGCTGTGGATGGACTATGTTCATGATTATGGTTTGGTGGGGTATTTGTTTGTGGTTGGGATGGTTTACGGGGTTTGGGTGGGGATGAGGAGGAGGAAGGTGAAGAGAAGGGATACTGTGGGGATTTTGGGCAAGAAAGACTGAGCTTTCTTGCAAAAGAAAGCGAGCTGGAACAATCAAGAGATAGTTGAGCTTTTTGGGCTTCTGAGCCTTCTGGGCTTGCGAAGAAAGCCAGTTGAATATCTCAGATGATTGTTCTACCTCGATGTCGTTCCTTACATTAACGACTCCTCGATCTCGTTTCTTGCAATAACGACTCCTCGATGTCGTTTCTTACAATAACGACTCCTCGATATCGTTTCTTGCAATAATGACTCCTCGATGTCGTTTCTTACAATAACGACTCCTCGATATCGTTTCTTGCAATAACGACTCCTCGGTATCGTTTCTTGCAATACCTTTTTTTGCACCCAAATGGAATGTACTGCATATAGTATACTCAATACAGATAAGAAGACGAAAGTAGAAAAGTGCGTTTGGAGCGGTGCGATGTTGTTTGTAGGGTGTACTTGGTGTTTTTTCGGGTGGTGGGGTTGCAGTTGAGATTTGGTGAGGTACGTTTGCCCAATCTAGCAAATTGGATGAGGACAAAGATGCTGGGCGATTTAAGCAAGCAGGTTGCGTTATGGCAACTGGAAGACAGTAGGGTCGGGATTGATTTAGAATAAGTATTTTAGTGAGGCAACTAGCTCACTTACATTCACCTCGTTCATGTTCCTTTGGTACAAGGTAAATCCTAGAGATGTTCCACGAGGGAGACAAAAACGAGCGAGGTGATGACCGTGATTAGTCGTTTACAAATTATGGTGGAAATTGATCGTGAATCGCTTTTTGGAGGCTAGCAAACACATCAGGACATTTTCTGTGTTTTGTACATACGTTAGACGAGGCTTTTACCTCGCTAGTTAGAAGTGAATTCGTAAATTTTCGACATGAGGATTCTTACTACGTTCTGCGCAGTTTCAGAAGCGTCGAAACTAAAATCTAGGTAAGCTCTCTAAGCCATGGGATGCTTTGATTCAAACGCTTAACTTGAAGCTACATTCACTCGTTATCTCCGATTTCCATTATTCATAATCATAATCGCTTTCTATAAAGACGATATGCCGTCCCTGTCATTTTCATCTCCTGTCATTATCACATATATCTATCATATCGTCTATCGAGCACCTCTTGAGTTATCTCATGTATAATCATACTCGTTGACGACTCGAAACAGATTCTCACTCTATTCCGTTTCACAAATTTCATAGTCTTCTGTAATTGGTTATTCTTCCAACACTTAATGGCTGTCTCGCATAATTCAAGTTCTTTGCAATCAAATTATTATGTCCGCTCAAGAGTCAATGCTTTCTCATAGAGTCAGTGTTTTCTCATCTTCACTCATTGACTCAGTTTAATGGTTTCATGTTCGCTGTTCGTCGCTCCTAATATCTGTAGCTCCCTCGCCTCCCCCTCAATCAACCGCTTGTACCCGTTGTGCAACTCCTTCACCTCAAAATCCACACCCGGCACACCCCGCACCTCACTGTACGGCGGTACCACCATCCTCGGCGGTATCACCGTCCCCTCGCGCACCAAACAGCAGTCGTAGATGATCGCCAAGTTGCCGATCTTGCAATTTGGCTCAATGAGCACCCTATTGCCGATATTTGCCAGCCGCACCTCGGAATCGTGTCCTATTATGCTGTATCCCCCGATGGTGGTTGGTCCGTGCACGCCTTCCTTCACTTCCGGGGGGAAAATCACCGTTCTGGCGCCGATGTAGCAGTACTTGCCGATTTGGATGGCAGTCTGCTCTTTTTTGAGCAGGACGTCGCCGTTGAGGACCGCGCCGTGCTCTATGGTGGTGTGGCCGTTGATGGCAATGAAGTCCGAGCCGGAAATGCGTGCTGTTTTGGAGATGCGGTTGCCGGTGGCTGTTTCGAGGTACATGGGAAAAGAATGAGCATACAAGGGCGTGAGATTTTATGATGTAGCGAGCATGAGAATTTAACAGATATAGAGGATTTAACAGATATAGAGCATATAACAGATATTGTGAGCATGAAAGAATATGAGTGTAAATGTATGATAATTGACAACTAGTAAACGAAACAACCTAGCACTGAGAACTATCGACCAAAACTAACAACTATCAAAACCCACTTTGAAAAAGACAACCAACTAAAATAGTATCCAATTTGGAACAGAATACTACAGTGTCTTTGGAACAGAATCCTACAGTATCTTTGAAACAGAATACTACAGTGTCTTGGGAACAGAATCCTACAGTATCTTTGGAACAGAATACCAACAATATGAACTGGCAAATCCAATGTAGACCAAAATCCTGTTTTCGGCCCGGAGTACGCGTTTATGGTTCATGACAAAACCACCCGGCTCATGAACAAGATGTATATCTAATTCTCCTGTCTTATCCACGTTTTCCTTGTCATTCTCCTCGATTAATCCTCCGACAATTCTCGGAAGTTTTGACCACTAATAACGAACACGTTAACGATTACCACGTGAACAAAACAAACAAAAACGCGTCGTCATACCTCTAAATCATACTATAGACCTTCATTACTTCTCGTTAATCCTCTTTATCGTTCACACCTTCGTTTCTCTACTTCTCTTTCTCTCGTCCTCTCTTTCTCTTCCTCTCTTCCTCTCTTCCTCTCTTTCTCTATTTCTCCCTTTCTCTATTTCGCTCTCTCCCTTTCTCATTTCTCTCTCTATTTCTGTATTTATTCCTTTTTATTCACTCTATTTTCTTCATCATGTCCAACCTCTTCAGAATCGACTGCGGCTACCAGAACTACGACTGGGGAAAGATCGGATCTTCCTCGGCCGTCGCACAGTTCGCCGCCAACTCCAACCCAAACACCGTCATCGACGAGTCCAAGCCATACGCCGAGTTGTGGATGGGCACCCACCCATCGGTCCCCTCCAAGGCGGTGGGCAAAAACGAGGGCAAAACGTTGCGTGAGCTCATCGGCGAGCACCCTGCTGAGCTCTTGCACCCCAAGATCGTCAGCAAGTTCGGCTCCGACAAAGAATTGCCGTTTTTGTTCAAGGTCTTGTCCATCGAAAAGGTGTTGAGCATCCAGGCCCACCCAGACAAAAAATTGGGCGCGCAGTTGCACGCGGCTGACCCGAAAAACTACCCGGACGACAACCACAAGCCGGAAATGGCCATTGCAGTGACCGACTTTGAGGGTTTCTGCGGATTCAAGCCCTTGGACCAGTTGGCGAAGACGCTTGAGATTGTTCCAGAGTTGAAGACGGTTATTGGAAAGGAAATCATCAAGGAGTTTACCGAGGGTATTGTGCCGAATGCGGAGGTGGGTACTGCTGAGGATGCAAACAACAGAAAGTTGTTGCAGAAGGTCTTCGGCAAGTTGATGAACACCGACGACAAGACCATTTCCGAGCAGGCGGGCTTGTTGGTGAAGCGCGCCGAGACCAACCCGGGTGTTTTCGCGGAAATTGACCCGCGATTGGCGGCATTGATCTTGGACTTGAACAGGCAGTTCCCGAACGATATCGGGTTGTTCTGCGGGTGCTTGTTGTTGAACCACGTGGGGCTCAAGAAGGGCGAGGCGATGTTTTTGCAGGCCAAGGACCCACACGCGTACATTTCGGGCGACATTATCGAGTGCATGGCTGCGTCGGACAACGTTGTGCGTGCTGGGTTCACGCCCAAGTTCAAGGATGTGGAGAACTTGGTGGAGATGTTGACGTATTCGTACGACTCGGTCGAGAAGCAGAAGATGCCGCTTTTGCCGTTTGGCAAGTCGCGTGGAGACGCCAAGTCTGTGCTTTACGACCCGCCGATTGCGGAGTTTTCGGTGTTGCAGACCATCTTTGAGAAGCCTGGCAAGCAGGAGTTTGACGGGTTTGAGGGGCCGTCGATTGTCATTGCGACGAGTGGGGAGGGCAAGATTGGAGTGAGGGGTGGTGAGCAGCTTGAGGTGAAGACTGGGTATGTGTTTTTTGTTGCGCCTGGTGTGGAGGTTGAGATGGAGGGTGCTGAGGGGTTCACCAGTTACAGGGCGTTTGTGGAAGCAAACTAATTGGCATTGCTGAATATCGACCGAACGGAACGAAGTGCGTGGGAGATGACACCGACTGAATGTTGACGAAGAGTAAACCATGATATCCGACTCTAGAACATGAGGGAGTAAGTATGTCCGACCAAAACGACATGAGTATTCAATTCATCTTCCCGTGAACTCCAGGAATACCCGATTAAAGTGCGACTGAACAGAAGACAATAACGAGTGATTAAATAGAAGATCGTTGTAATTATAAGTGTAGGAATATTGCCGTTGAGTGTTATTATAAGTGTAGGAAGATTACCGTTGAGATTACCGTGTATAAATGATGTAGGAAGATCTAGTCGTCAAGTTGATGTAATACAAAAGAGGACGGTTTGCTCAGGTTGGTATTGGTTATCGATTTTGTTTTTGCGATTCCTGAATAAGTTACAAGATTGGTGAGCGTGTAAAAATGTTGGCGATTCGTTGCAAGTGAAGGTCGTTCCTACAAGGTTTGGTTTCGTTCATTATATTCGTAGTAGCCAATTGGTATATTTGGTAATATTTGTAGTTCTCCAGATTTCATATGTACAAGAAAGTATTAAATTCAGGCTATATGAATAATCTATGAATATGTAATATTTCACATCATATGATAAAGGGGGACTATTTGTTTAGCAGAAGGCACATTGAGTTCACTGTGATGTACTTCTGATAATCTATTAGTTCCATACTAGTCAACATTCATTTTGGGCCAGTCCTCGGTATTTCCATCACGTCACGTCGCACCTCTCTATGGAACTACTAGTTGTACTTGAATATTACTACGTGCTCTGAAAATAACTACTAGTTGTGCTCTGAAAATAACTACTAGTTGTACTTGAATATAACTACGAGCTCTGAATATAACCACTAGTTGTGCTCTGAAAATAACTACTAGTTGTGCTCTGAATATAACTACTCATTGTACCTTAGTTTTGTATTTAACTACTCGTTGTACTTTAGTTTTGTATTTAACTACTCGTTGTACTTTACTTTTGTATTTGCAAGCACCCCAGAAATCTGGTCCTGAAAATCTTTATCAAAAAAATCAGTAGTTTTGTACTCCAATGACCACAGAGACGGGCGATACGTGTGCTCGGATAAATGATACTACCAGTTCCCATACCGCCGATGTAACGAATTTAACTATAACCACTACAACTAATTCAACCGATCCAACCACTTCCACCAATACCACCAATTCAACCAATTCAACCCATCCCTCTAATTCAACCGATTCAACCGATTCAACCAATCCCTCTAGTTCAACCACTTCTACCAATCCCACTCCCACTCCCTCCGACCTCCGCTCCGTCTATGTAGGCAACGTGGACTTCCAGGCCACGCCCGAAACTCTCGAGGGTCTCTTCAGCAGCGTCGGCACGGTGAGCCGCGTCACCATCATCTTCGACAAGCACACAGGGTTGCTGAAGGGCTACGCGTACGTCGAATTTGCACAGGCAGAGAGTGTGGCGGACGCGGTGGGGATGAGCATCGAGTATAAGGGGAGGGAATTGCGGATATCGGAGAAGCGTACGAATGTGCCGGGGTTTAATAAGAGGGGGAGGGGAGGGAGGGGGAGGGGGCGGAGAAGAGGAAGAGGGAGGCGATGAAATTTGACTGAACGAATCGATGAACGTGAACGAATCGATGGAGCAAAAGGAGACTGAATCTGAGGAATCAATGAATCGATGAACGTGAACGAATCGATGGAGCAAAAGAAGACTGAATTTGACGAAGTGAAAAGTGAACGCGTACAAAAGACTGCATTTGATTGCAAGTGTGAATAGGACGACTGCTCAAACTGTAATAAGTGTTGAGTAGACTATTCCCTGACATTGACTACGTGACGAGAGCACTGTAAATATGAGACTGGATTGAGCATTGAGCATGATAAAGGTAACTAAATTCAACTGGGCATGAATGCATGTGAGGGAGCATAATGAAGATACACTGGCATGAATGAATCTGAACGAAACTGATACTGAGCACTAACAAGTGATTTGGGAGCGGCCAGTGACTGATATCGACGTGAGGCGAATGTGTAAAAGATGAAGGGAGGAGTGTGAGTTTTCATGAAGTACTATAAATTATTGCATCGGGAGTTACTATCATGCCTTAATGAGCTGATGTCTAGATAAAGTAGGTAACTATTGATGCGAATATAAAACATAATTTGATATGATATTATAATTCATGAATTGAAGTGTGATTGAATCTTGTTAAACACGACTGAATGAAGTGTGATTGAATCTTGTTAAACACGACTGAATGAAGTGTGATTGAATCTTGTTAAGCACGATCAAAGTGAATGGGGGGATTTTAAAGGCACCAAGATGACGAATATACATTCAAATGATATTCATGATGACAGATGGATATCAGCGACATAATTGAATACTGAAAATGGAGAGGAGATGAAAGATATATTGTATCAGGATTTTCATACAAAATATGAGTGGACTGAATAGAGTATGTTGGAAGATAGCCACCTTGGCAGTGTGTTATGTAGGAAATGATGATTGTAGTAAAGCTAGACATTGACATACCTCAAGTGATAGTTTAGCCAACATACCCGCTGTCACCAATCTGCTGGAAATAATCGCCTTGAGATCCAAAGTGGATTTGCCAACGATATGTCTCAATCATCCTGTTGAGCTTCAACACCCAGGCGTCGGGCCATGTATATCGCGTTAGTGCGATGTAAATTTTTGGGTGCAAATTAGTGGTTGCATCACTCCAAATCACCTTAAAATTAGTTTAGACGCAGTAGTGTCAAGTCTAATTGTCATCTAAAATAGACCCCTCGCAATGAGTGATCAAAACTTACAGTTGCACTGCTCAGCCCAGCAAGTTCTAGGACTATATTTTACTCTTTTGATGCTACATCAGGTCGTATTGAGGTTTCAAGAACACTGCATTCTCAAATCCTACATCTACCCCGTTCAGTCGATCAGTTATCCATCTCACTCCTCACCTCCCTTTAGGTTGTGCATGTATTCTCTGTCCATCTCACTCCTCGCCTCCGTTCAGGTTTTGCATTCTTTATCCACTCAAGTCGAATGAGCTCTCCGACGCATTGTGTAGTAACTCAATCCAAATCCATTCGACCAGTCGAATGGATTCTCAGTTGTAACTCTTATTCTCAGCTGTCACTCCCATGAATTCTCAGTTGTCACTCTTATGAATTCGCAGCATTTCCGGGGTAACACGTGATCTCATCGCAAAAAAAAATCACACACTCTTCAGCGCACCATGGTCACCGTCCGCAAGAGAAAGATGGCGCGTTCGTCCGTCAAAAAGAACACCAGACGCCTCAAGGACAAGCACAGAGACGTCAACATTGCGGCGAACCCTATCGTGGCCGAGCAGTGGGACAAATCGCTCACGCTCCAGCAAAACTACAAGAAACTAGGCTTGCGGTCGCGCCTCGGCAACTTTGCGGGTGGCCGCGAGCAGCAGGTGCGCACTTTGAGCGAAATCAAGGCTGCCAGGGACGCAGACGCCGACAGAATCACCCCCAGCGACATCGAGCAGACAGAGGACCCGGCAATGATCCCCGAGGGCGAGGCGAGAATAATAAGGGACCCCGAGACCAACGAGGTGGTGAGGGTCATACACGGAACAAAGAAGATCGAGAAGACACAGGCCGTGGAGGAGGAGAACGAGGTCATCAGGAAGTTGCGTGCGGAGGCTGAGAGGAACAGCAAGACGAAGAAGGAGGCCACGCCGAGTGAGAGGGAGTGCGAGTGGGCAGAGCGTCTTTACAAGAAGCATGGCGAGGACTACGAGGCGATGAAGTGGGACAAGAAGTTGAACCCGATGCAGCAGTCGGTGAAGGATTTGAGGATGAGGGTGACGAGGTGGAAGAAGACGCAGGAGTAGAAAAAAGCTAGCAAAGAGAACATCGACTGTGAATGTGCTAGTTGTGGAGTATGAATGCACTGTTTCAAGGATTCGAGTAGTCATAGAGTGGATTTACATTTATATTTAGGTGAGTTAGGTGAGTTACAGATATGTTGTTACATAAATAGGTCATAAATAGGTGAGTTACAGAAGGTTGTTACATAGATCCATAAATAGGTCAGTAACAGAAGGTTGTTACATAAATTCATAAATAGGTGAGTTACAGAAGGTTGTTACATAAATTCATAAATAGGTGAGTTACCTAAGGGAGTTACATAGTTTTAGAAGTTACATAGTTTTAGAAGTTGTATGAGTTTAGCATAGGCATAAGAGACTTGTGAACTGAAGACGTCGAATTAATACTCAGCGAGAAATTGAATCTGTACATTATCTATAAAGGGTCTAGGCTAACGGATTTGGTACTGGTTTGTGTGTAGTGTGAGGCTCACTCGGTATTTGTTCAATCGCTTTGAGACTCATTTGTGACGTTTCGAAGTTTCTGATCCACGATATGAACGAAGTGAATCTGAGTGAATGTGAGTGAGTAGAAAGACGAAAATGGACGATCATAAGACGTCCGTATTTGTGACCAGTTCATTGATTTCAATTTGCAGTACTCTCGTGTCCATAGTTGAGCAGACAAAGACATTACTCTTCTTTTGTTCCTGAAAACCGACTCTTCTTTTGTTCCTGAAAACTCACTGTTCTTTTGTTCCTGAAATCCGACTCTTCTTTTCTTCCTGAAAACTCACTATTCCTTCTGATTCCTGAAAAATCACTATTCCTTTTGATCCATGAAAATTCACTATTCCTCTTGTTCCTTTCGCTCTTCTTTTCTTCCTAAAACTATCATGTTTCCAAGCTTCCTGGCTCGCAGCTCGCCAGGAAACTTAAACTCTTGCCGGCAAATTCTTGTCCAAAATCTTCCCAATCACACCCTCCATTATCGGCTTCAACTCACACTCATCGTACAAATCCAACAACTTCCTCTCGTCGCTCTGCATCTCAATCATCTCCACAAACTTCGGGTCTATCGGAATGTTCCCCAAAAAGTCCAATCCAAGACTTTCGCACAACGCAACACCACCACCAGACAGAAATATGTTCGTGCACTCTGAGCACGTAGGACAAATAAACCCACTCATGTTTTCTACGACCCCCAATATGTTGAAGTTGACCTTCTTGCAGAAGTTGATTTCCTTCTTCACATCCGCGATCGCTACTTGCTGCGGAGTCGTGACTATTATGGCCCCGTCTATCGGTCCGGCCCACCGCAACTCCTCGGCAATCGCAATGTGCTCATCTGACGTTCCAGGCGGCGTGTCGATGATTAGATAATCGAGTTTCAGATTCGCGTCGTCGCCTTTCCAGTACACGTCTTTCAAAAACTGGCGAATCATTGCAGTTTTCTTGGGGCCTCTCCACACGACCGAATTTCCGCGGTCGCCAAGTAGAAAGCCGAGGGACATGAGCGATAGGTTGCCTCGGGCGACTTTCGTATCGCTGGAGTCTTCGTTGGAGTCTTTGCTGGCGTTTATTTGTTCTCTGTCTTGGTTGGAGTCTTTCTGGTTGGCATTTATTTGTTCTTTGTCTTGGTTGGAGTCTTTCTGGTTGGCATTTATTTGTTCTTTGTCTTGGTTGGAGTCTTGTTCTTTGCCTTGGTTGGAGTCATGCTCTTTGCCTTGGTCTTGGTCTTGTTCTTGGTCTTTGTCTTGTTCTACTTTGTACTCTTGCTTATCTCGCTTTCCATCGGCCATTCTTGCCGTTCCATCTCTGTTGTGAACAGACACAGGCACCCATCCTGCTGTCGACTGGTGCACCTGTTTCGACTCTACACCGAACATTCGGGGTAGCGATGGCCCGGTGAGATCGATGTCCAAAACACCCACGTTGAAGCCTTTGTTGACTAACGTGAGGACGGTTTGGGTTGTGACGGACGACTTGCCCACACCTCCCTTTCCAGAAAGGACAAGAATGACGTGTTTGACGTTGCGCAAGGATAGTGGCGGCTCTTGCGACTCCATTAGTAAGAAAAATGATTTTGATAAGATGAAAATGAATACGATTTGGGGAGGGTGTAAGATTAGCTCACCAGATACGTGAGCAATCAGATTGGAGCGGATAGATGTGGTAAATCAGTTTGGAGCGGATAGAATGGAAAAACAAAGACGTTAGGTCAGTGAATCCGATATACCAAACCCGTTATCGGAGTTGGTTTTTGTGAGATCGAAGTTCACTCTAGAATTATGAGCTAATCATCTCCATCCACCTCAAAACTCTGACTTTTGCTTGCTTAAGATCAGGTACCACGAAAAATGCAACATCGCATTTAAATCATCTCATGAATCTAGATTACCCGTCTCATTCGCAATTCGCTGATCATTGAATATCTCGAAATCCTAACCCTTCACGAAAATACTCAAAAAGCACAGCTATCATTACTTTTACTCTCACTTCCTCCTTCACTTCCTCTTTACTATCGCTTCCTTTACTGTCACTCATCTTCTCTCACTTCCCCTCTTCGCCTTTTCTTTAGCCCATCTCTCCGCCTCTCCCTGCACCACCATCACGGCCTTTCCAATCTACATTCCCGTGGCTATATGCTCAAGGAAGTATGCAGACGCGGAACGCATAGTCAAATAGTCTTTGATGAGGAGATGAGATGGAGTTGAACAAGAGTCTAGCGATTAGAGACTTGGGCTACAGAGAACGCTATCGAGATGTAAACAGAGAGCACCATCGAGATGTAATACAGAGAATTCCTTCGAGACCTGGAAATACGGAGAACGCTATCGGGGCCTAGTAATACAGATCAAGCTATCGAAGAATGTCTGGATTGCATACATAGATATCACGTAGACTCGTTCTCGAACTAGTCCAAATCACGTGTCATCCACAAAATTTTCTTGTAATTTTTGTTGTGTTCACTCGCATTGCATATCCACGTTACTTGCATTCGTCAACTCTTGCACTCGCGTTATCACGTTAACTTTTACTTGTGCAGTTATTGCCCGTGAACTCTAGTGTAATTCTCGCAACTATGCAACTCTCACCAGTGTTCACCTTTACTGTGTAATTCTCACCAGTGAACTTGTTCACCTTTACTGTGTAATTCTCACCAGTGAACGTGTTCACCTTCACTGTGTAATTCTCACCAGTGAACTTGTTCACCTTCACTGTGCAACTCTCACCAGTGAACTTGTTCACCTTTACTGTGCAACTCTCACCAATGTACGTACCTATACTGTGCAATTCCACCTCATTGTCAGTCCCTCTTTTAACCCTTTAAGACCTTGTTGTCCCAGCTACCTCGGTGTTTGGTCTATGATTTGTGCCTGCGGACCTATGACGTACAGCTCGTAACCATGACACAAACCGTCATGCACCCGATGCAGAGTGCGTTAAATCTTTGTTCTCTGGGTTTCCCTTTATGTACGGTTTATCCCCGATTGGGACCTTTCGAATGGCAGTTTCACTGGGGTGAGAGACACAACGGTGATAATCCCATTCCCGTTACCCTTGGAAAACATATCGGACATTTGCAAAAGTCAGCGAGGGATTTCGAGGCGACACTGATGGACTCTATCCATTGCCTCGCTTTATATACAGGAAGCACATGCTGCATGATAGAGCCCGTGCTGGTAGCCCATGGGGCAGTGTGCTACATAGGGTCCATGAGTTTTTACCAGGAGAGGTTTAATGACTGTGCAATTGCAAGAGAGTAGCGGGGCGATATGTAAACATTGGTCGAGGTGTAGGGGTCGCGCGCAGTTGTGATTTCCTGTTTTGAGGATAAGGCTTGTTGTGGAGAAAACCGCAACGGTAGCAGCATAAGAGATTGTGCATAAACAACACCCAGTATTTTCTTTTTGCATGATTTTTCAGTCGCCTCTGTTTTCAGGAGCGGACGGGGTGAGTAGTCACTGACGTGAAAGATATAAGAGCAGATAACTCCGGCTTGTAGAAATCGAGGATCGTTGTTTTGAAAAATTTAAGCACACGATATTCTTACGGAAACGGCTACGGTTACAAAGACAGTCGTCAAGAATCATCGCCTAAATTTTATAACCACATAGTTCATAATTCATCCATATCTACCATATCTATATTCACACATATCTACCATATCTAACATTCATACGTTATCACAGCTACCATATCTAACATTCAAACGTTATCACGACTACCATATCTAACATTCATACGTTATCACAACTACCATATCTAATCGTACGCTACCATTCACATGTCCACCACATTCAGCAA
Organism: [Candida] loeiensis; assembly: GCA_030563775.1. Taxonomy (NCBI): domain Eukaryota; kingdom Fungi; phylum Ascomycota; class Pichiomycetes; order Serinales; family Debaryomycetaceae; genus Kodamaea; species [Candida] loeiensis. The sequence goes on along the minus strand of JAJMKD010000010.1, from coordinate 281,491 downwards.
GTCAAAGTCTCGCAAGAATCTCAAGAAATTAGCGATTCTGGCACCATTACTACTGCCAACATCGCCAACTTCACCGAGAACGCCCCCCACTCCAGCGGCACACAAGCCGAGGACACAGGCGCTGATTCCCGTGGTTGTGTTGTTGAGCAAATACGTGTTTGAGGCGCTCGAAGTCGGCGAACTATCCGTGAAACCCAAGGAATACCTCAAGCTCGTGGAAAGACCAGGAAACGGATGGCTCAAGGTACAAAAGCTCGACCAATTTGACTGCATGGGGTACGTTCCTGCGAGTTACGTGGACATAGAAGTCAATGACATGTTGAATCCAATCACATTAGAGTGGTTGAACTGTATTGCAAACAAGGAGTCCAGCATGGAGCACACATTGGCAGAATCAATGGACCCGCAGACCCTGAGCTGTCTGAACGACGTTCAAAAAAACGCGCACAAAGGCGATATAAACACGCCAAAAATTGCCGTTCCTCTGAAGGCCGCATCAAAGGATAATTCGCCCAAAAACGGCCCATCACACGATCACGCCATAGAAACTTCTCCGAGCTCGCCTAACTTTCACTTCGCACCTCACAACCACTTTCTCAGCTCACTTATGCATCCATTGCATGCCCCGAAGAATAAACGGACTATCAGTTTGCCTTTCATCAAGGGCGAGAAGCTCGAGCAACCTGAGTTTTTGATTAAGGATGATTCCATGAACCTGCTGAACAAGGACGGTTCCAAAATCGGTCAGGTAAACAAGGACTGTTCCGCTTATGTGCACTGTTTGGACTCTGTCGTCAAAATCGACCTGGTGTTGCAAAACAAGGCAGGTGTTTTTTGGTACAAGATACAATTTGCAATTGGCAACGAGAGCGTATATGTGGGCAAGTCGTACCAGGATCTATATGCATTGCACTCGTGTTTACTCGAGGAAAGCCCCTCTGCCGAACTTCCCAAACTCCCGTCACCATTTAGCCACCACTCAATGGGCGCAAAATCGGATTTGAGGTTGTTGCAAGAGCTCAATACGCGTAGAAAGGACCTTGAAAAGTACTTGAATATGATGATGGCGATCGAGTGTGTCAGGATGTCGCCTTTGACGATGGCCTTTATCGAGCGCGATCCACAGTACAGATGTGGAATAGATGTGATTCCACCGCCGGGGGATGTAGTGCACTTTCTCTTTGCAGGATCCACAGACCTCTCGCTAAAGTCGCACTACTCCACGACTGACCCGTTGCCAATGGCGGAGAGCACAGGGGCAGTTTTTCTGCGAAATGACTCGAACGTGAAGTACCTGAGCTACATGTACGACAAGACCATTGTGCAATCGAAATCGTCCAAAACACTCAACTCATACACGTCGCTTATCGCTGGGTACGATAGCGACGAGGATACCAGTGCGACCACCGAGCAGGAATCGGTGTTTTCGTGCCAGAGACGGAGTGCGAGTACCGAGAGCACCAGCACGGCCACCAGCACCACGAACTTGGACTCGCCGTCACCATTCAACAGCGACTTCGAGTGGGGGAAGATCGATGAGGACGAGTCCAACTCCAAGCGTGTGCGTCTGCCCGAACTGTCACCTGCTGGCCAGGTTTCGCCGAGAACACGGAAAAGTTCGGGAGACAAGGTCAAGATCAAGGTTCTTTTGAATAACGAGGAGGAGGATATTGTCGTTCTCCAGCTCAAACGGACCAACATCATTTCCATCATGTATTTAAAGAAGCTACTCAGCTACAAGATATACAAGGATCCGAACTTGATTGCGCATTATAATTTGCAGCGAGCTGGAAGTGAGGAAATGGAGCTGGATGAGAAGCTTATGGAGCATATCAAGGGTGCGGATAAGGTTGTGTTGGTGGTTATTAGGAAGAGGAGTAGCTAGTAATCTACGTTAACTTGTAAGTGATTTTTGTAGAGAAATAGCTAGTAACGTACGTAAACTTGTAAATACCAGATAATTATATTTCACAGATGAAGTGATTATTTTCGAGTATCTGAAATATATGATTTTTCAACAAGTATTTAGAAATAAGTGGCTGCAAGCAGGAAACATGACTTTCATCAAGTAGAATTCAGTGGTTGTAAGCAGGAAACGTGACTTAGGTCAAGTATTGAAACATGACTTTCATCGTATTTCAGTCGTTCTATTGCAATTTTCGATTGTTTTGATATTTCCAATAACTGAACGCGTCAATGAATGGAACATTGTTTTACGATTGGCGTATTTTATTGTCTGACAACAGTGGTCGTGTTTACAACTATTCCCGATACTCGTTTTGGGTGGAATGATCCAATATTTTCTTCCGTTTTTTTTTTTGGACACATTCTGTATGTTTTGGGAGAAATTGCACTATTGTGTTTTGATTTATTCCGCATTGGTTTGTGTCTGCGCAAATATGCAATTCTGCGGCGATAACCGATATAGATAGGAGGAAAAGGATATGTGAGCGAAGAGGAGATATGTGAGCGAAGGGGGTAGGGAAGGGTTCGATGACGGTAGGAGGGGTAGATAGAAGGGAACGGAGGAATGGAGAGTGAAGGGAATGGAGGAATGGAAAGTGGAGGAATGGAGAATGTAGTTGAATCACGTGAAATAGGCGCGATATTAATTACTGGGATTCAAGAGATTTAGTATTAGGAAATCGCTCAGATTTATATCAGACGGGTTCGAGGGTCTCTAGGCTTCTGTTGAGTTTTCCGTGGTAATTTGGGAAAAGCTAAAAGATTTAAAAAATAAAGGGGATTGAGGATGGGTAGAAGATCTAGAGGAGTGGACGTAGAGTGAAGATTGTATGTTGGCGATCAAAAGAAGTAAACTAGCCAGGTTGACCTGGGAATTGAAGTATATAAGACGTTGTTGTACTTATGACTGGTTGAGTTCAAAAATGTACTGCTATTGGTTGGCGGAAAGTACGTGTTGGTGTATCTAAACTCTACGATGCCCTGAATGCCATGTCATGATTGCATCTCATGACCTCTCAAGCGATGACCTTGATGAGTTGAATGATTATTGACTAGATGACCGTTATGACTTGCTTCTTATAGATCTCCGTATGCTATTTTTTACTCGTAAATAAACTCTGTGAAAAACTTTAATTCTCGCTAACATTGTCACAAAATAAGCGAGCGAATAAAGAAGTGTACGGTGAGGTTGCGAGTAGCGAAGCATGTGAGAGTCGATAAGTTGTACACAACATTTTCGTTGTATTCGCTGCATTTCCCGTTCCCCTGGTACCTTAAATCTGACAGCTAATGCAGGTGCATTAGGAGCCCCGCAAAACGCGTAGCCGATCGTGTTTCAAAATGAAGGTGAGGCGAAATTGCAGACGAAAAGAACGAAAGCGGAGCCCAAAGTGTTGTGGTTTCACAATTGAGGAGATCATATCATATGCTGGTGGCCGAAAGCGTCCTAATTAGGCCAGGATCAATAATACAGGCGGTCTAAAAGCTTGAAATCGCGAAAAGCTTCGGTGATGACAGACATTAATTGTGGGAGTATGTGCACGACACTCGAAAGCCAATGAACGGAAAACACCAAACATTCAGTTAAAAACATCCAGCTAAAATACATACCAAACATTCAGTTAAAATACGTTACATGGCAGCCATCTTCACCGATCATCTTTAATTAACCTAGGATCATCTATCTGAAATCTTTCACAATAACGACCTTGAAAGTAATAAAAACGGAGTTGTTGCGCCGTCTTTCGTGCCATCTAACGGATCCACCATCTCCAAGTCCACAGACCAAGGCCGATCTGACCCCACTGGCAAGCACACATAATCAAAGGGACCCACAGAAGACAACCACACATAATCAAAGCGACCCACAGATTCAAAACCCACAGATTCAAAACCAACCGAACCACCCACTCACAAACCAGAAACTACTGAATCACCCACCCACAAACCAGAAACTACTGAATCACCCACCCGCAAACCAGAAACTGCTGAACCAAGACCCCAAACCCAAAAAGAAATATTGGTTGTTTGGAAAGACCAGAGCTGAAACGGCCCCTACACAAACTACAAACCAACCCATGGCACCAAACATGGCCACAGTAGCACCGCCCGTCACGCCCATCCGTGCCAAGTGCGAGATTTCCGACCAGTATCTCCAGGGAATGTCACCAAACAATCTCCGAGATATTGTGCTTGATATTCGGTTTTCTGGCGATACACCACCGCCAGTGCCGCCAAAGCTGCCGCGGATGCAGCCACCGCCACCACGCAGACACCCGGTGATAATGGCGGATCCTCCAAGTGACAAGGAGGAACCAGTAGAGGCACCAAAGATATATAAGAACGATTCCACGCCTTCTAGACCGTCGAGTTTGCGTGTGACGTATACTGGGAAGAAGGGAGATGAGGTGCGGGATGATGCTCCTAAGGTAATTCCTAGCTTGAAGGATGTTCCAAAGGCGAATATGGTACCAGTCAAAGACTCAAAGGATAAAGTCAATACAAATATCTCAAAGGATGTTTCAGAGGATATCTCAAAGGATATCTCAAAGGATGTTTCAGAGGATAACTCAAAGGATATCTCAAGTGATGCTAAAGTCAATACAAACGATATCTCAAAGGATATCTCGAAGGATGTCTCAAAGGAAGTTTCCAAGACCAACGTTCCCCGCCTTCTGCCTGGTAAGCTCATGGACCAGAAAATCAGAGAAGACAAACGCAAACTCATCGAGGACACCAAACGGTTGATCCAGGACAAAAAGCGGCTTATGGAGGACGAAAAGCGGTTGGTGAACGACATAGAATTGAAGGAGAGAAACGAGGTGGAAAACGAACTTCCCAAGCTCAACGAAAGGCTCCGCAGGTACCAGGAAAGACTCAAGTTGAGCCAGGCAAAGAGGAAGGAGAACCCGGAGCCCAAACCAGAACCTAAAGTCCATCTCAGACTCAAGGATCTCATGTCGAGTCAGTCAAAAATGAGTGTGTCGCGACCGAAGTTGAAGGATCTTGTGTCGGGGAGGAAGGAGGAGGTTGCAACAGGTGCAGGAAGTGCAATTTCAGAGGCTGCAAAGAGTGAAAGTAGTGTAATTTCAGAGGCTGCAAAAGGTGAAAGCAGTGCAAATTCAGAGGCTGCAAAAGGTGAAAGCAGTGCAAATTCAGAGGCTGCAAAAAGTGCGAAATCTGAAATTCCCAAACCTGCAAATCCCAGTGCCAAATCTGAAATACCTGGTGAACCAAAAACGCCACAAATAGCAACCACCCAACCATGTGAATCTGAGTCTCAATCAGCTCAGCAAGGTTGCGATTCCCAAATCCAACCATCTCAATCATTTCAATCCCAAATCCAACCATCGCAATCATTTCAGTCCGAAATAGCACAATCATTTCAATCCGAAATCCAACCATCTCAATCATTTCAGTCCCAACTTTCACAACTTTCTCAACCATCCCAATACGACCAGCTCCGCAAAATCGAGCAGGCACAGCGCAACGAAGAGCGCATCCTTTGCGGATTGGCTCTGCGAAAACGCCTGGACGACACCCCTACGAGAAGCAAGAGCGAAAAGAGCCACCAAGGAAGCGTTTTCCTCGACTTGAACAGAAACAACTCGCATGTAGGCTTTTTCCGCGACAGGACCCACACCAGGACGAAAACTGCCCCGGTGTGCCCGATAATAACGCGGCAGGACTCGCTAGGGCTTCCGCTTCCCGAGCCCTCTGGCGGATTTCCGTTTGAACGGCCGGGAAGCCCTGTGATCGACTCGTTATCGCCGTATGTGGACTTTGAGGTTTCCTCAAGTGTGTCGATAGGCGAGGCTGCTGTGTTGCCGTTGATGCCACAGCCGAGTCTGGTGGCCCCACAGCTCCAGTACTCCACGCAGCTGGACTCGCCGCCGTTTTCGATAGAGGCGTGCAAGTTGGAGCTTCTCAGGAAGGAGCTTGAGGCGAGCATTTCGCAGATGTTGTTGAGGGGGGAGAAACGGGTTGAGGGAGAGAGAGAAGAGAGGTTGATAATTGGGGGAGGGAGAGAGGAGAAGGTGGAGAAAGAAGAGGAGAGAGAAGAGGAGAGAGAAGAGGAGAGAGAAGAGGAGAGAGGAGAGGAGAGAGACGAGGAGAGAGAAGAGGAGAGAGAAGAGGAGAGAGAAGAGAATATGGAGAAAGAAGAGAAGATTGAAGATAGGACGATTGAGAAAGAGGAGATTGAAGAAAAGAAAGATAACCAGTTGATGAAAGAAAAGAAGGTTGATGTTGTTGGGATAATTGAGGGAAAGTCTAAGAAAGATGACAATCTCACTCAACCTGATCTCACCCAAAAAACACTTGCTGATTCGATATCTGGTCTTACTGAAAAACCACCTGCCATCTCTGGTTTACCTGCTGGTTTTCTCGCCCAGCCTCACCAATCGCCTAATCACAAATCAACCTCCTCAATCTCCGACTCCGACCTCTTCGAAGCCCCAACCAAACTGCTCATGGTGATGAAGAGGCGACAAGAATCCTCACGCCTCGAACGTTCGCTGCTGTGGGAATCGCAGAAGAGCTTCCAGCGATGGACAGGCGAGTTCCCCAAGAAGTTCAAAGAGGACATTTTGAGAAAGCCACAGCGATTATCTATAGACTCCCGAAGGTGGTCAGACCGCTCTTCCTCTGGTCTGTCGCGCTTGAGTCGCCAAACGGCGAAATCCAGCCCTATGAGCCCCAAGAGATCGAGTTTCTCGAGCCCCAAGCGGTCAAACTTGTCGAGTCCGCAAAGAGCAAGCTTTGCGACGCCGCCGATCCTTCTGACGCCAAAGCGTTTGTCGTCGCACTCCGTGAACAAGGAAATCAGCCGTGCGAGTCTGTACAAGAAGCCGCCGCAGCACTTTATCCCGTTGAAGCTCCTTCTGTTAGAGGCACCGAAACCGAGCACCAACCCGGTGTTGTCGCAGAAACTTAGCGAGGAGATTGCAGAGAGAAACAGAGCGTTCAACGAGGCGTTGTTGCTCAACAAGGAGGAGTCGTTGTCGGCCAGCTCGAGTCTCAAGCACAAGCGCACGTTGTGGGAGAGTTTGCGGGGGAAAAGGAGCAGCAAGCGGACGAATGTGTACGAGTCGCGGAGAATGAGGAAGGAGAGGGAGAAGAGTGATGAGAGGAGGATGAGTGGGAGAAGTGAGGAGAGTGGGGAGAAGAGTGGGGAGAACAAGAGTGAGGAGAGAGATGAGACTGAAAAGAATGACAAGAGATATAGTGACAAGAGAAGTGACAAGGGTGAAAAGAGATATAGTGACAAGAGTGAAAAGAGAAGTGACAAGAGTGAAAGAAGCGACAAAGAAGAAGCCAGATTCAGCTTGACCAAAAGGTTGAGCAAGAGAAGCAACGAATCCGACTCCAAGAGACAATCAGAGGAGTTGTTGGAAAACATCAAGCTCGCTCGCCTGAGGACCTTGCTCAAGATCAAAGCCCCGGAGGCAAGCGAGGAAGACAAGATGTCTGCTATCGAGAAGAATATCCAGGAGGCTCTTGCGAGACAGGAGAAGGCCGCGATGGAGCTCGAGCAGCAGATGAGGAAGAGAGAGATCCAGAAGGAGAAGGAGCGGGTGGAGCTTGAGAAGAGTGAGATGGAGAGGACCGATCGGTTGAGGAGGGGAAAAGAAGAGAAACACGACAAAGGGGATGGACTCAATCGCTTGAGAAAAGAAGTCGATAGACAAAATCAGAGGGTAGTCGATGGACAAAACCAGAAGGCAGCCGATGGACAAAACAAGGAGAATGCCGATGGACAAAGTCAAATGGTGGCCGATAGACAAAATAAGGAGCAAGCTGGCAGACAAAATAAGGAGCAAACTGATAGACAAAATCAGAAGGTTGAGATACAGAAAATCGAACAGATTGAGAACAAACAGACCGATGGCCCGACAGACCCCACGATTCACCTGAAAAGTGAAAAACTACATCTTCTTCCCCCTAAAAAACTCGATGAGGTACCCAGAACACCAACTCTCCAAACTCTAGGAACACCCACGACCATCCAGTACGACAAATTCGTTGCGTCGGTGGGACTGACGATTCCGGGGACCAAAAACGACCCGCTTTCGTCGCACAGCGAGATCAGCTCCAAGAGAGACATGCAGAAGAGCCCATCCAAAAGGATGCCGAGGGAGAGCCCAGCGATGCGGAAAGAGAGTCCCTCCAAGAAAATCTCGCTTATGAAGGCCATCTCGTTCAAAAACAAGACTGGAGTGAAGTTTGCATCGCCTGTTGCCATGAAGGATCTCGACAGTTACAGCATGACGCTCCCTGAAGGACCACCAGTGGAGGTGCCTGTAACGTACGGATACCAAGTGGACTCCGGCAACTCGTCGTTTTTGGTGCAGCGGACCAAATCGGGGAAGGAAGTCACGAAGATTGCGGCGGACGACCGCAAGTTCCTGATCTTGGACTCTGCAAACACCAAGCTCGACCACAAGATAGCGGCCTCCAACAAGAAGCACCAGAAGCAGTCGCTCGAGACGTCGTACAACAAGAACAAGCTCAAGAAGAAGAAGGAGGAGTTTCAGAAACAGCCGCACGACGCAATCAAAATCAAGGTGTTGATGGAGATATTCCAGGCGGCACCGAAGCCGTCGGAGATCGAGGTGGTTCAGATCAAGATGAAGAAGGACTTGCTCCGGAACTTGAACGAGATGAACAACTTGGTGATCTTTCGCCTTTTGGAGCTCAGGCAGGACCTCAACTTGAACAAGGTGCGGTTGTTGTTGTACTTCAAGGACGAGACGTTGGATCCGATTGTGCTCAAGCTGAGCATTGACGACAAGCGGCCGAACAGGAAGGTGCTGTCGCCGGTTTACTTCAATGATAAGGATTTGTTGTTTGATTATATGATGATGAAGGATAAGATATACATCAAAGCTGAATATTGACGAACGAGTGAGAGATACAAGGTGATTAGCTGGATAGATTAATGAGTCACTGATGATAGTGAGAGTTGAGATACAAGGTGAATAGCTAGATAGTTTAATGAGACACTGAAAATAGTGAGATCCAAGGTTAGTAGCTAGATAGTTTAATGAGACACTGTAAATAGTGAGATCCAAGGTGAATAGCTAGATTAGACAATGATAGTGAGAGTAATGGATACTAGAATAATAAGACATAGGTACAATAGTGAGACACTAATAGTGCTGAGATAGAGGGTGAAAAGCACGCTGGTACACTGAGAGATTTTGATGTTGAATAAAGACATTCGAAATCAGGGGATAGTAAGACACTTATAGTGGGATGTCTATTAACACGGTAGTGAGGTAACTATAGTAAAAAGTGTAGATTAAGAGGATAGTGGTAACTATAGTAAAGAGGATAGTGAGGTCACTATAGTAAAAAGTGTAGATTAAGATAGTGAGTTAACTATAGTAGATTAAAAGGATAGTGAGTATTTTTAGACGATAGCGAGTAGAATAAGACGATGCTGAGAAGTTGGAATAAGACCATAGTGAGAAGTTAATGAGACCATAGTGAGATAATTATAGAATAAGAGGATAGTGCGATATTTATAGAATAAGACCATAGCGAGAAGTAAGACACTAATTGTAAGTAGAAGCTAGCAAATCGTAAGCGATATTGGCATAATCGTGCCATCACAAGCGATATGAGGATAATCAGATACAATCACAAACGGTGGTATCAGACATAAGCGATGAACGCTCAGAAATAAACGCCTGATGATGCATACCCGTGATGGTAGACCCAACAGAGAAGTAATACGTTCAGGATAGGCATTGCAAATATAAGATTGGTAGCAACTCGATCAAGAGTGCGGAAATACAAAATGGCCTGGTATTATGTAATGAGTTGCAAAAACGGGCAAACACGTTGGGTTAATTCGAATAGCCACGTTTAACATGAATAGACACATTACAGCATTTCTGATATATGAGTTGCCATGTGAGTAGCTTTGATTCTTTAGGCCAATAGTGAGCAGCCACTAGGTTCGTACTGCTAAAATATTACGTGCACCACTTGTCAGTGCTAAAGTATTACATGCACCGCTAGTCAGTGCTATACCGCTAAAATAATACATGCAACGCTAGTCAGTGCTACTGCTAAAATATTACATGCACCACTAGTCATTACCATCTCAATTGCGCCACTGGTCATTGCCAACTCTTAAGTATCATTGCACACCACTGACCAGTTGCCAATATCTCGGACCTGTACTTGTGCAGAAAAAATAACAAAATAGCCGAACTACAGACGATAAAACCGTTGGAGAGTAAGACTAGACGCTGCCCTAGAGTTCAATCTGTTGGACGTTGTTCATACGTTTAGCAGTTTGAGCATGAGTTGTATTTATTCCACGTGGACATGAGGAAGAGTGATGAGTGAACATATCATCCATCAATGTTCATCTCAATTGTACCCATATCATTGAGTCTTCACCTTCCAGTCATATTACCGTATCTCTTGTCGTCTCACCATATGTTTTGGACATCTCACCATACTACTCTCGTGGTCACCAATTCAGAACTTCCCCACTCACTCTCTATCATCCTTTACACTCCTCTTTCTTGATCCTTTCTGTTCCTATTACTTCCCCAATCCTTCCTCAATCCTTCATCGATCCTTCCTCAATCCTTCCTCATTCCTCCGTCATTCCCTCCTTTTCTCTCTCTTTTCCCCCTTCTCTCTTTTCCTCCTCTATTCCTTCCTATTCCTTTTCTCTATTATTTCTCCCACGTTCATGACAGACATCTTCAGCATGGACGACGAGCTCGTCGAGGGCGTCCACAGGATAGACCTCAACTACAAGCTCCTCGACGACGACACCGAGTCGCTCAACACCGTGTCCGAGTTGCTCCCCATCCCCGTCAAGGCCGCGCCGCGCCGCAACAGCACCATCGCGTCCTCCTACGAGATCGACATCCACGGCTCCTACGCCGCAGGCACCAACTACAAGCCCAAGCTCGCGGACTTCGAGCCGCTCAAGGTCCTCGGGCAGGGCTCCTACGGCAAGGTGCTCCTCGTGCGCGAGGTTGCGACCGGCAAGCTCTTTGCGCAGAAACAGCTCAAGAAGGCGCTGTTGATCATCAACGAGAACACCAACGAGATACACGAGTTGAACTACCAGCGAACACTCAACGAGAAGAACATCTTGAAGATGGTCAACCACCCCAACATCGTCAAGCTCTACTACGCGTTCCAGGACCACAACAAGGTGTACTTGATTCTCGAGTACCTCGACGGCGGCGAGTTGTTCCACCACTTGGCACAGGAGCGCTTCATGTCCGAGAAGAGCGCCAGCTACTACATAGCGCAGATGGTGCTTGCGTTGCGCTACCTCCACTTGAACATGAAGGTGATTTACCGCGACCTCAAGCCGGAGAACTGCATGTTGAATGCGAGCGGGAACTTGGTGTTGACGGACTTTGGGCTATCGAAGGTAAGCAACGACGACAGGAAGCACCTGGTGACGGGAACGCCGCAGTACATGGCGCCGGAGGTGATCAAGGGGGAGGAGTACGACTACTCGGTCGACTGGTGGTCGTTGGGGTGTGTTGCGTTTGACTTGCTCACGGGATCGCCGCCGTTTGTGGGGGGGAACAACAAGAAGATCATGGACAAGATATTGGCGGCGAAGAAGCACCTCAAGTTTCCGTTCTACCTCAGTGTGGAGGCGAAGGATCTTTTGAGAAGATTGCTCCAGGTGAATCCGGCAAAGAGGTTCAATATTGACGAGAACTTTGACGAGTTGAAGAAGCACAGGTTTTTCCGGTTTGTGGACTGGGGGGTGTTGGAGAACTTGCACGAGCACGAGGACGTGTTGCCGCCGATCTTGCCGATTATCAAGGATCCGATATTGGCCGAGAACTTTGACGAGGAGTTTACAGAGATGGCGTTTACCCCACAGTGCAGGTATTTGGAGAGTGTGGATGTGTTGCATGTGAGTGGTTTTCTGTATATTAACGAGAGTTACTTGAGCGAACATCGCGTGGCGATGTGAGAAGGCTACTCTGAGCGAATATCGCGGAGCGATGTGAGAAGGCTACTCTGAGCGAATATCGCGGAGCGATGTGAGCACAAGCGAAGGTTATTCTCAGCGATGTGAGCACAAGGTCATAAGCATTCGCGGATTTCTGAGAACATCGATTCGTTGAAGTGATTCGCGAATGCAAATTTCTGAGCGATTATCGAGCGTGAGCGACCCAACCGTGAAAGTGAAATACTCACATTGCTAATGTGAGCGGTTAGGATCATAAGTGAACTTAACGTGTTCAAAAGAATTGAAAGATTGAGGGTCACAAGAGAACGTATTGAAAGGACCACGCCCATGAAAGATTGAACGTCACAAGAGAACATATCTGATTGAAAGTATCACGTCCGTGCCTGGTCACAAGAGAACATTTCTGATTGGAGTCATGTCCGTGGTCACGAAAACATATCTGATTGGGATCATGTGTATGCCAGAAGTGATCTCAAGCATCCCTATTTGAAGTACTTTGAAGTACATCCCTTTTTGAATTCATGAACTTGCCTGCTAGAGTGATCTTGAACTTGCCTGAAGTGATCATCCCTTTTTGAAGACATCCCTTGGAGTCATGAACTTGCCGGTTTGAATGATCTTGAACTTGCCTATTCATGAACGTTGAGTCGCTTTATCGCCCTACCGAAGCGAAAAGCCTGAAGATGATCTTAAACATGAACAACAGAATCACAAGTGATGGTTGTTCATGATCAGGACTGATTTTATTCGGTAACTGAAATGATAATTAGTGACTGATATGGTCATAAACATGGTTATACCTGAAACTGATCATTAATGACTGTCGTGGTCATCAATGACTGGCATGATCGTACGTGACTGGATCATATGTGGTATAAATGATCACTGATTACAATGCTTTCAGTGCCCTCAGTGTTCATACTAGTGATCATTAGTGCATTGACCAGTGCTTTCAGTGTCAGATGCGTGATCCCAGTGATCACGCGAATACGAAAATGAATATTAACGACAAAGAACATGACTGAGACCACTGGAGGCGCTTTGTGAACTTTTCAGCTTGAGAGGTAAATTCAAAGGTACAATTCATCAAAGCTCACAAAACCGATGACTAGTGAATCTATAAAGAAGCATCACCAGTGAGCGCAACAAGAAGGGCTCTGTTGTTGTTCGGCTCCTTCGGAAATTCGAGAAGATCAAAATGCTCAATCAGAATTAGGTTCCGATGGACCATTAGACTAGAATCTGAGCCGAGCAGAAGATTCGACTTGGTTAGGTCCTGACATCCGGTATTCCTTCAAAGATTACGAGAATCAGAGAAATATTCATTGGAATTCGTGACTTTCGAGTCATTTAGAGGAGTTGATTTAATAAGAGAACAATTAGACGTGGAGAATCAGAGGGGTATACATTAGACGTTTTTGAGGATTTAAACAATCAGGGGAAATTGGCGGCGTTTAAGGATATTCTCCGTCAGACAGTTCAAATTAGGGTTCAAGGAAGTTAGTGAAAATAATTTAAACACAGCAACAGTCGATGCACGAGAATATGGAATTTTCAGAAACACTGGACACTCTAACTCAATGTGTCACGGGAAGTTCCGAGAATATGTTCTGAACCAGAGAATTTGGACACTCAAACTCAAGGTGTCACGGGAACTCCAAGTAATCCCCACCACATTACAAACCCAACACCACCCACTCCACTTAATATTTATTACCACGCATGTGTGGCGACTTTGGCTCTGCCATGTATAACTACCTGTTTATTTATATCTGGACTTGTTTTAATTTACATATTGGGATATTTGTAGAGATATATCAATAAACGATAACCCTAATACTCAAGCATTCTAAGTTCTATTGTTTTCTTGTCCAAGTGACCCTATAGATTACCTTAGTTACACTCCCGTTCTTGGGCATTCGCTTATTAAACCTGCTAGCCTACGTTTGCTTTGCTCATGTTCACTAGGTTACGTTCACTAGGTTAAACTATACACCGTCACAGCCACCGCCACCCCCACATTCACGACTTGCTCATACAACAAACACCGCCTCGCGGATCCCCGCAAATAGTTCATCCTGAACAACACTAAGACCACCATCACAGGCGCAAACACTCCCATCCGCGGCCACACAAACATGGACCCATACACCACAAACGTGATCGCGCCCCACACGAGCTGGCTCACCGCATGACACACCAACATCGCAAACGTCATTTCCGTGTGCAAAACCCCGTACTTCTCAAACATCGGGTCTGCGGAAATCTTGCGGTAGTCGTAGTAGTAGCTGATGAAGTACTTGAAGTTTGCGTAGTCGTGCGGCTTCTGCTCCTCGATCGACCCGTAGTTGAGCGTCAGCACCGAACATGCGCGGTCCAAGTTGTACGTAGACAACTTCTGCTTCAAAAGCGGAAAACTGCCGCAGTCAGCCTTTTTCTTGTCGAGCGGAAGAAATGGCGGTGCCAACCACTCGAACCAGTTAATGAAGGAAATGAATTTAGAGGGTTTGGATTGAATCAAAATATCCCTTTCTTGACAGTTTCTAGAATCAGTAGAGTCATCTCCTATGTCCTTACTGTCGTCTCCCTTCCTGTAGTCAAACCCAGCACCTCCGCCGAATTCAATCTTCCCTCCATTAGGTGCCTTATACTTGAAGTTTCCTCCGCCACCTCCACCCCAATGGGTATCTGACAGACGTCTCATAGGCAGGGACATGTAGTCAGCCAATTCGTTCACGTTTAAATTGGATTCCTTTAATTGTTCCGACCTTTTTGAATTAATCACAGTCGACTCGGACGACTGGTTTGAGTCAAACTCGAACTTTCCCTCGTCAAACCTCAAACTGCCCTCTTTTCCCTTCTTCCTTGGCGAATCCTCTATATTCTCGTACTCCTCTGGTATATCCGCGAACGGATCAGCTCTGTCTATCGAATCGTCTCGATCGATGACATAAGTTTCCGTGGCTGCCATCACTTCTGCCGTGTTCAAGTGGTACGTGTTTTTCGGCGAAACCGAGTACAACTTATCCACTAAATCGTATGTGGATTTGAACTTGGTCAAATTGCCTTCCCCGGGTATCAATACCAGGGGTTGGCTATGCAAAGAGTTCCGTCTGGTAGACGGTACGTCGGTGGAATGTCTGTCAGTGGTTATTAAGTGATCGGTTATTAGTTGATTGGTAGACAGTTTTGACTTGGATGCCTGGTGGTTGGGCGAGGTCTGGTTTGACTGGGATGCCTGATGGTTGGGCGAGGTCTGGTTTGAATAGTTGATTGCCTGGTTTGATTTGTTCGGATGATCTGGGTTGCTTATACCTTCTCCGTTCTTATCCACATGAAAAGCGCTCGGAAGATTAAATATCGAGATCTTCTTGTTAATCAACGTCTCGTCTGAATTGTACGACTTCACAGACTCCTGCTCCTCGTTCACAATGTTCAGAAGTAACGTCGCAATTGCCGCGTCGTTTTTGAACTTGGCACGGTACTCGTCCTGGTGGATCCACACATCGTACACCTGCAAGAACTTCAAGTACTTGTGCTTGTAGTGCGCAAAGCTGAGTATCGCCGAGTACAACCCCACACTGTTGTGCACAAGCACCGCTATGGCGATCTGGTTGAAGTTGAGTCTGGTCTCATTCGAGTTGTAGGCGGTTTGCGAGATGGCGTACACAAACGCAATTATGGTCGCCTGCTCGAGAAGGGGATACCAAAACTGCTTGAAGTCGTCCACCAGCGAGGGCAACGCTAGTGTGAGGATCTCGTGGATGAATCCCACAAGGTAGAGTGTGATTTGCATGAGTGCCGCCAACATGAAGGTCTTGTGGTAGGCAATGCGCCCCAATTGTGGCATCTCGATTAGTTTGTTGAGCGCAAGTACACCGAGTGTAGTCGTGCAGTGTACCACTAGTACGGTGGGGATGAACCGCACAGCATAGTTGTGCCATCGCATTATTGATTGCTTAGTCAGTGGTGTTTGGCCAGATTTGATAGGTGGAATGACAAAAATGTTAAAAAGGTGGTTATGGAAGATTATGTAATAACAAAAACAAGGAAATGATAAAAGATAAAAACAAATATTACGTAATATGTATTAAGTAATGGATGTATAATGGAATATAAGGAAGATAAAAACAAGCCTTATGTAAGATGGATTAAGTAATGGATGTGTAATGGATTATGGGGAAGAATATTCCCATCCATTTTACATTAATCATTTATCATTGACCTTATATCGATCAATTTTGACCTTACCATTAATATTGATCATTATCGACCGTATTAACCCTTCAATCAACCTCATCTACCTCAACTACATCATATCATGCCCGACACTAAAGCAGTCATTCCCCTCGAATCCAATCCTGAGATCTTTACAGATCTCGCCACCAAACTCGGATTGTCGCCCATCCTCGAGTTCCACGACATCTACTCCATCACCGATCCAGAAATGCTCGCCTTCTTGCCGCAACCGGTCTTTGGCGTAATAATGCTCTTTCCGTTGACGGCAAAGTACGAAGAGTATCGCAAACAGCAGGACCTGCCTGGTATTGCATCCCACAGCACCGGCGTCAACTGGTTCAAACAGACTATAAGCAATGGGTGCGGATTGTACGCTCTTCTCCACATTCTTGCCAACATACCCCGTGATCTCATCATCAACACGTCGCTCCTCAGCAGCTTCTTTTCGGAGATTAAGGGCTTGGATGAGAGCGAGGTGCCACGTGCAGTGGAGCGGTTGGAAAACCGCATCAATTTGGACGCAAACTTCGGGTCCCAGGGGCAGACAGAGGCGCCAGAAGCCACTTCCAACACAATCTTCCATTTCATCACGTTTGTGAGGGGCGAGGACGGGCATTTGTACGAGCTAGATGGGAGGAGACTGGGGCCTGTAGACTTGGGGGTCACGGACCAGCACGTCTTGGGGAACGGGTTAATTGCGGAGAAGTTTCAGTTTTACTTGGACATGGCGGATGAAGGAAATAAGTTGAATTTTTCGTTGATGGGGATTGCACCATCCGTGTAAACTGAGCGAAGGAACGTGACCTTAGTAGGCACGAAGGAGTTTGAACCAGAAAAGTGAGAGTGAGCGAATGAGAAAAAAATTTTGACAAGTGAATCGAATGTTGCTTTTGATTGAAAGGAGAAAAAGGTGAGATTGAGCTACGAGAGGTTTGTGAACTACCTCTGAGGTGTCAGGAAATAACTACAATTGAATATTGTGAATCAATATTGAGATGTCAGAAAATGAAGTGCTGGTAGAAGAATAACGATTTCAAGGGGCCACTAGAAATGGAAAAAGAGAATCATTAGATTATGAGGTTTTCAAAAGTGTTGAGGAATCCAGGGCTCACTATGTGGTTAAGGATTTCCGCTATTGAGATACATGAACTGGTGAATTACAATAACAAAGGGAGGTAAAACGACTTCTAAGGTCTGTTGATGGAACAGTTGATTTGTGAGCATGTATCACCAAACCATGGTTCTCTCTTTACTCTCTGCTAGAATGCACTCTAGTAGAATCCAACTTACATTTACTTTTAATCTGGAGTAGTAAACTCTGCACTCATCTCATACACAACAGAAGTGATATCGTGAGTGCATATTGCTTTCGTTGGATGTAGGTCGATGAATGATCATGTTAGACTGATATCTACGATATATCTCAGAGTTATTTAACTTGCTGTATCCCGTATTATTGTTTCTGGTATTTTTTCTTTTATCTCTATTGGATTCTCGATTTTGTTAGATTGATCTTGAATTTTGTAAGTTAGTTATCGATTCTTCATGGTTTTCGTTTATGTTAGTACTTGATTCTTGATTATTGATACCTGATTCTTGATTCTTGATTCTTGATTCTTGATTCTTGATTCTTGATTCTTGATTCTTGATTCTTGATTCTTGATTCTTGATTCTTGATTCTCGAAAGTTCACTGCTTATTGAGTCTTGACTTCAGGTTCTTGGTTCTATTCCTGAATCTTGATTCTATTCTTAAATCTTGATTCTCAGTACTCGATTCTCAGTAAACAAACACTGATCTTCGATTCTCGAGTTTCACTTCTTGATTCTCTGCATGAATCCTAATCATTGATTAATAATTCCTGAATTTCGATTTCAACTCGATCATTGATTCTTAATTCCTGATTCTTGATTTCAGTACTTGAATCTTGATTCTTGATTCTAGACCTTGATTCATAAATTCAATACCAATACTTGAATCTGATCGCCTCTCGACTTTCTGTCCATTTTCATTCTTGCAGCCATAATCACACGAACTGGAACCTCAATCGAGGCTGACATCTTGAAATATTCCATTGGTGGTCCTTAATGCATGATATATCTGTATTCTTTCCAGTTCACACTATGTGGACATTCTGAACCATCAAAACTCATAGCTTTCTGTTCAAGTTCAACAGAGAACTCTGTTAAGCTTCCTTCGCTCTACTTTCGAGAAAACAGCTTCCTCTGTTGAACTTGAGCTTCCTGTTTCAGGAACACAGAAAACTTTGATTTCCCGTTTCAATGATAACTGCTTTCTCGTTGCAGGAATTCAGAAAACTGATTTCCCGTTTCGACGCAATAAACATAACGCATTTCTTCTCAGAAACACAGCAAACTATAACTGTCTCTGTCCCATCGCTGCCTGGTCTATATCTGCCCCTTGATATCCACCTTTCCATACCCCCTCCTAGAAACCGCGGCTATCTCCGCCCTACCCCCAGCACAGTCCAAGTCCTCCCCCGCCAACCACCTCTCCAACTTGTTCTCCTTTAACAAATCCTCCAACTTCTTCACACACATACCCAATTCCTGCGCTAAAAACACCTTTCCCACCACTCGGTAACTCCTTGCAATCACCCCCAAACTACGGAGGGCCATCTTCGGTGCCACGAGCTCCAGAACTAGCATGTTGGCCAACTCAAGCCCCCGGATTTTATCAAGAACTCGCAAAAACTGGTGATAGTTTCCAGATATGATATGCGTGTGGAGCTCAAACAACTTCCCCACAAACACAAACAACGCTTCCTCACGTTCATTTCTCTTGAATCTTGAGTAGGTCCCCATAACATCAAGCCGCATTTTGCATATTTCGCTCACGTTGTTCGTGATTATCATGTAGATGAGCCTGTATATGAGAAACTCGAGCTCGTTGCCCACAAATCGAAGCTCCTTTCCTCTGTGGCGACGATAGAGATATTTCAACTGACCCTGGCACTGGTTGAACTCGCCGAGGTCTTTTTGCTGGAGCGACACACGGCCATTGGTCTCGTAGACCTTGATTGTGAATTTGTTCTTGATGTGTTGAACAGTCAAATCCTGGCGCATAGATTTGAACTGGCTGATGACATATGTGTACGACTCGTTTGTGTTGTACTTCCATAGTATATGCTCCAAAGCCCGTTCAAGAATGTGCTGTGGTCTAACCATGGACGGTTTTGGTTCGGATGTGAGTCTCAAGTAGTTCTTTTCCAAAGTTTCGCAATATCCCACGAATTTGCCGTTGTTAGTATCTGTTTCGAAGTGGATTGGTACTGGCGTGGATTCGAACCGCTCGGAACGTTGTTTTTTGCGTTCGTTGGAGTCGTAGGGTCCGGTTTGAGTTTTCAACAGGGCTCCGGGAGACAGTTCTGCTTTTTCAGTTAGCCATGGTTTTGAGTATTCGGGTGTGCATTCTCTGGAGTATGATTTTGTTGGCTTTGAAACGTCTGGGCCCGAGTATCTTAGCGTTTTTGGGTTTGGTGTGCTCTCTCTGCTTTCTCTGCTTTCTCTCGAGTTCAAGTGTCTTAACTTTATTGGCTTTATCTCCTGTGAGTGTTTTGGCCCAGTTGAATCTGGGTTTTCGAAATTTGACGTTTGGAATGACTTTTGAGTAGTCGAGGTTGTTGAGTTTGACGAATTTGACGTTTCGGTTGAGAACGACGTTCCCTCTTGCTTTTCGGAATTTCCAGTTAAAGTTGACAACTCTGCATTCTTTTTACTTGAATTCTTAGTCAGATCTACCATTCCAGTCAGATCTCTTGTTAAGCTTGTCCTTCCAGTAGGTTTTTGTTTGGACCCGTAAGTATGATCCAAATCGTAAGTACCCTCAACATCGATCAGAAAATCGTCATCGTCACCCAGAAATTCCTGGTAAATCGGTGTGTCGACCTTGTCGTTCAGAAAAGATAACTCTGCCCTTTTACGTATCCATTTAGGTAACTCCGACTCTCCAGAGAACCTTTCAAAGTCCATTTCCGGTTGTTGTCCGGTATTTCTGTACATATGTTCCTCATCATGAATTCCCTCATCAGAATATCTCCTGGATTGGTTTACCTCTATAACGTCTGCTGTTTCATGCTCCTCATCCAGTCCACTGTCTTCCGGATCATGTGGCTGGGTTTTCTGGGTATCCAGGTCGTTTCTTTCGTCATCCCGATCACTCACTTGATCGTCATGATCATTTACTTGACCTTCCAATTGACCATCGTTCGATCGATCATTCGGGATTGCCGTTCCCATTGCTGTCTCTTCATATCTTTCTGAATCCTCCCTCTTTCCTGCCAACGCCAACTTCCCCCCATCAAATATCGGAATCGTCTGCTCATCCCAGTTGTTCAAATGTATCATTCTTTTCTGCGATGCTTTGCGCAACAATGCCTGTAACTGCTCGCTCAACTTCACCTTCTCTGCGGCCGCAAGATTTGCGGATTTCTTGTAGCATTCTGCAACAAAGGCATGCAAGGATTCTGGCCAGGATAGCAGAAGCTTCTTTTGCATGACTTTCATTGGATTATTGACAATCTGCTTCTTTACCTTCTTGATCGGCTTCTTGAACGCCTTCTTCTTGGATTTCCCTAAGTACCCAGTGTTATTCCTGGGGTCTGTATACTCCCTCTTGTCGTGTCTCTCCCTTATTCTTCCCTCGTCCATATTCTCAGTATCGTGCTCCATTTTATCAACCCAGCTTCTATCATACCTTGTGCTGCTTTCAACCCTGGTATTATCAAACCTTTCTGTATTGTTTCTTCTGTCCCCTTCCATATCTCTTAACTTTCCGTTGCCCTGTCTCACCAGATTGTACGTGGTCATGTTTGAAAAAAATATATTACCACACTAGGGGACGATGCGATCGTCGATATTCACCGAAAGCGCGCCACGGCCGAAACCTCCGAGCAAACGGGCCAAAACAGCCAGCCCGTACATCAAGTCGACGATATCCAATCCCATTGCAAGCCCTGCCAACAAGAAGATATCATGGAACCTAGACGACTTGATCAACTCGTACCACGAATCCGGGCAATTACCGCCGATTCTCTCCCCTACATTGCCACAGATGGACAAGAAGGACCTCGAACCGCTAACGCCAAAGGACTCGGAGATGAGGCTGGACCTGGACGACGATGTCCCTTTGCTGCGTTTGCTGATGTTGTCCCCGACACTTCCCACGATATTTGACAGGAAGCCTAAAGAGGAAAACAAGAAGAAGACAGCCAAACCTAAGAAACTGAAAAAGAACTATGTGCGGTATGTGAATAGATTGGATGCCGATAGGCCGCG
Organism: [Candida] loeiensis; assembly: GCA_030563775.1. NCBI lineage: Eukaryota > Fungi > Ascomycota > Pichiomycetes > Serinales > Debaryomycetaceae > Kodamaea > [Candida] loeiensis. Next base: position 260,015 of record JAJMKD010000010.1, on the reverse strand, counting down.
GTTCCTTCTCCGCATCAATTTCGACTCGATAGAGAAGTATGCTGGGGAGGTGAGGCTGAGGGAGAGGATACGAGAGGAGAAAAAGGAGGAACGGAAGAAGGATTTAGAGAAGAAGGATATGGAGAAGAAGGCATTAGAGAGGAGGGTTTTGGAGAAAAAGATATTGGAGAAGAAAGAAATGGAAACGAAGGTAGAAAAGAAGGAAGTGGAAAAGAAGGAAGTGGAAAAGAAAGGGGAAACGAAGGAATTGGAGAAGAATTTGGAAAAGAAGGAAATGGAAAAGAAGGTGGAGAAAAAGGAAATGGAAAGGGAACTGGCACATATCAAGAAAGATGAGGAGAAACAGAGAAAAGACGTCAAAGACGTGGATGCAACCAAAAAAGTCAATCTTAAAGATTCCAATCCAAAACCAAAACCTCAACAGAAACTCAAACCCACTCAAAACGACTCCTCGCAACTTCTTGCGCGTCTCGAGGAACAAAAACAACAGCTTCTCGTCAGGGAACGCCAATTAGAAGAGCGCGAACGAGAAATCCAAAAAGAACGCGAGGAAGCAAATAAACTCTCCGAACGAGTGCGAAAAGAACGCGAAGAGATCAAGAGGGAACGGAGAATGGCGTTGTTGGAAAAAGAAACCATGCTGAGTCCCGAACCAAAGTCTTCTCCGCTGCCAGCACCACAACTGCCAAAATTCTCAAGACCTACCTCAGTTGTACCAACCACCGCTGCATCATCACTTCCGTCCTCACTACCACGAAATCCCTCCTCTGGGAACCTTCCTGCTGCGCTCTCTAACTACCCGGCAAACCCCAACCCGAACATTCCCTCCCTCCCGCAAATACCCCAGGTTTCTGCCAGAAGTGACGAAACCAACAAAAGCCTCCAGCAAATGAAAAACCACTGGCTCCAATTATCTCGTGCTGCCAAAGAAAAGTCTAAGACCACGCTGTCGAGGCTTCTCTCGTTTATCGTGTGCGTAGACTCGCTACTCATGAAGATAATCGCGCACGACTACGACGAGCGTGCAAAGATCGTAGTGGGAGTGTTGCCGAGCGAAAGGCTGTGGAAGAATGTCAGCTCGGAAGTAACTGAGCTCATAGCGGATCTCAACGAGTACTTGGCCAACATCAAGGAAAAGAACCTCATTGAATTCAGCAAGATTTTGGTGTGTGTGTTGCTTCAAACGCGTGCGTTGGTGTACAAACGCATCAACAGCATCTTGAGCAAGGTGTTTGAGCTGTACAAGAAGAAGAAGAGCGAGGACTTGTACGGCAAGATCATCGAGTTGCAGCAGTTGTACATCGACAACAACCAGCTCATTATAAAAGACTTTATGAACTGCAAGCCGGATTACTTGCTGGTCATAATTCCGCAGAAGTTCCCACAGTCGAATTACAAGTGTTCGCACAACTTGAAGACGGTCCAACTGCAATACGACTTGACCAACTACCAGAGCAACTTGAAACCGCGGCCCAAGAGCTTTTTCCTTCCGTTTGGGGTGTACTCGAATTTGAGTGAGGCGGTGAGTCTCTTGTACTATGTGGTTTCGGAGTTTATTGATATTTTCAACAAGTATAACCCGAATGACCAGATGAGGTATGTGATGCAGGCAGGGCATAACGAACGAACGTAAACGAAGGAACGAACACGGAGGAAGTGGTTGTGAGTGAGAAACAGGATGAGTGAACATAAAAGAATGTGAGTGAAGAATTAGTGAAAATAAACGGAGAGGATGAGTGAAAAACACGAGTGAACATAAACGAAGCGGATGTGTGAAAGACAATAATCTGATCGAATGAACGAAATCGAAAGACTTAAAAGGAACCATCTGAGGTATTGAATCACCTCAACTAGACCTGACTTTTTCTGAGCCTGCGGCTTGTGACTGCGATTTGGGACTGATGAAAACGCCATTGTCGACAAACTACCTAATGCGATGGAGTCGCTATGTACCATGTAATGTATTTTAAAAATGAGAAAAATTATATATCCTGAATTGTAAACAAACATTGCTCCTCTATATAACTTCTATTCTTTCAATTTTTTGAGAATTTATTTGAATTCGTATTGAAAATTTTAATGGCTGCGAAAAACGAAACAACGAAAACAGTGAATTTCTTTTTTGCATCTCAACATCTCCCCACGATGACCACCGGACACATCAACTGACCATTATCACTGGTACTGAGTTCTATTATATCCCATTATCACTAGTCACAACCGAGTCATATTATGTCCCATAATAAATTATCACCTACTTCTACGCTTCCCCATATGCTAGTCTATTATGCTACTTCTCTTTCATATACTTCTCCTTGTAGATCCACGAATTCCCTATCGACTTGATCCCCAACAACTCGCTCAGCCTGAGCCATGCACTGGCGCTGAACAAGTCCTTCTTGTGCGATTTCAGTCGCACGGCCCAGATCTCGCCAAGTTGCACCATCGCATCGGTGTTGCCCGATGAAGCCGCCATCAGAAGAAGCTTGATGCCGTTGTTTTCGTCCCTGTCAGAGAGACCAGCGCCTGAATACGCCATCATACCAAGCTCCAAGTACGACAACGCAATCACATCCAACTTGTTCTTGGAGATTTGCATGAGCCTGTTGACCTGTGCCTTGGGGAGGCTCTGGAAGTACTTGTAGCACTTCTGGGGTTCGTGTCCGTGCTTGAGCGGGTCGCGGTCCACTGTGTAGGCCAACTGCTTCAAGATCAACTTGAGGAGACTGTCCAGCAGCAACTCGTTCAACTTCTCCACCAACTGAGTCGTGCCAGCGTTGTTTGGCAGCGCACCTGTCTGTGCAAGGTTCACGTTGATGAGAATGCACTTGCAAAGCCACTTCACCGCCAGGTTGTCGTTCTGTTTCACACCATTTCCGGACCGGAGTGACATCGCGTACATGTACATGGCACGAGGATAGTTATTGGGAGTATTGGCAAGGAGCTGGAGCTGGTATGACAGTTCTCTGTGCTTTCCTGCTGCACGAAGTTGCTGGGCCAAAGATATGCTGGATTCCATCAGCAGGTCAGAATAACCTTGAGGTGTCAAATCCAGCTTGGCCCTTTGTCCTTGCTCCCTATATGGCTTATCGCTTGCAACCCTGCGACCGTCAACGATAGTGTTCAGCCGTATGGGAGCGAATGGAGCCCGATTCACAGTAGGAGCTGAAGAAGTGCGTGAGATTGAAGGGGCCTCGTTCCTGAAGACCAAGTCCTGGCGTTTCATAATCATGAGTTCATCGGAGGGCCCCGTGAAGTTCGACGGATGTCTTATTTCAGGATGTCCAGGTTGTCTTAATTCCTGTTGTCTAAGTTCTGGATGTCTTAATTCTTGTTGTCTTAAATCATGTGGTTGCCTCAACTCTTGTTGTCTTAATTCTTGATTCGGTTGCCTCAACTCTTGTTGTCTTAATTCTTGATTCGGTTGCCTCAATTCCTGTTGATTATTCGTCCGAACTATATTCTTCTGAACCTGCTTAAGCACCGCATCCTTCTCATCCATGAGTCGCTGGTTGATGTTTGGAGCACGCTTTGGTAAAATGTTCGTGAGATTGGGTCTGACGTTCATCGCGTACACATCCGTGTACTCCGCCATTGGTTGATAGTCACTCTTTAGAAGCGTGTCATTGCTAACCAGAAGCATGCTGTACCGCTGGTTGTTGTACGAATCGAAGTCGTCCAAGTCCAACCTATCAAGCAAGCGGCCGTTTGTGCTCACCGAGTCAAACGAGTATATGCTCGCATTGTCCTCGTTGTCCTCGTCAAATCTGGTCTTCTTGGTGGGAGAATGCATCTTGATTAGTGTTGGTGCGGAGATGGTGGTGTTGCGGAGTCTAGACTTGTCCTTGAGTGATAAAGATCTGCCTAAAATGCGTTTTCCGAACGTGCTTGGGGATCTCTTTAATTCCTTGGCCTTTTGTTCCTTTAAGATAGGCTTGAGAACAGGTTTTAAGACCTCGGGTGGTGGTCTATGTGGAAATGAGGATTTCCTTGTGAGTCCTCTGTTTGCTGAGACAAAGGATGGGTTAGAAGCGGTCGGTGTTTGACTCGTAATTGACTTATCCTGATATGACTCTTTCGCCTCTTTCGGTTCCCTATTAGGCTCTTTTAGGTCTGTTTTCTCTTTCAAGTCTGTTTTCTCTTTCAAGTCTGTATTCTCTGTCAAGTCTGTATTCTCTTCCAACTCTTTTCTCTTCAGGCCAAACTCTAGCTGTATCTGCTTCTGCAAGTCTTCGACGTTTACAGGGAGCTGGGGCAAATCTTTCTGGTACTTCTTTTCCAAGAACGAATGCGACAGGGAGTTGGTCAGTAAACTCCGCGCTAGGCTGTCTGGAGAACACGAGGTTATGCAGGATTGTGGTGACGAATGCTGCGAGCGTCCCAGTACAGTATTGGATCTGACAAGTTTGACAGCGTTTCTGGATACCAGTACTGCTCTCTGAAGGGTCGGTACTTCGGAAACTGTGTAAGCAGTTTTGTCAAAGAAGTATTCTGGGGTTTTGGATGGAGATATAGTGGTCTTATCAACTTCCGAAATGCTTGTTTCAACTATGGAGTCTTCCTTCGTATCTTTCTCGTCCTTCCTTGCTAATATGTTCTGAGCTATGAGATAGTCCTCTAACTTCCCCAGTACTGTGTGTGATCTTGTGATTTTCTTGTCGTCCTGGAGTATCCTCGATATGCCGTTGACTGTATTTGATCTGACTCGCTGATCTGAGAACGTGAGGGGTTTGCTCACTGTTTTGGATCTGGCTATAGAAATCTGCCTCTCCAACTGGTTCAATGGTGATTTGATTGGTTTGCGTTGGAATGCAGCAGAGTCAGGAGAGATGGGGATGTCCTGCGTCTGGTTGGGTTCGTGGGTGTTCTGGTTGGATTCCTTGTTGGCGTTCTGGTTGGAATCTTTGTTGGTGTTCCGGTTGGTGAAAGTGTCTTTGTTGGTAGTGTCCTCCTCCCCACTATTTTTGTTGGCACTATTTTTATTTGGAATCTCAGATTTATCTTCAATGCTTTGTACCCTCTCCGCGTTGCTTGACGAGTTGGTGTTATGCAGACGATCGATCTGGCCACACACGCTTGGAATTCTCCTCACTTGCGGAATGTCTGGTTTCTGTTCCAGTGTGCTATGTACGATCATCGGTCACGTGAGACGCGTAAATACCGGTATTCTGTGCACAATATTAGTGGTCGCTTGTATCCCGCGTAAATCCTAGGGTTTGTTGTGTCCCGGGTCGGATTTTTAGGTTGGTCGCTTGTGTCCCGCGTTGGATTCTAGGTTGTATCCCAGGTTGTATCCTGAGGTCGTTTTGGCGGCAGGTTGTATTATCGGATATATTATCCTAGGGTGCCTCGCGTATGCTCGTAATTTGTATGCTCCTGTTAGTCGGGATATTTCCCTTCTATATACTACAGAGTGCTGCTCACACCGAGAATGTGAGAATGTATGGGCAGAGATCTTATGATTGGCTCCTTGGAGCTAAATTGGTTTCTGAAACAAACCTGTATATAAATGTAAGAAGTGAAGGGATGACTGAAAACCGTAGAAACCGCGATTTAAAACGGAGTAACAGAGGGTTCTAGGCTCGGCAGCATTAAAAAGCAAGACGTGATGTAAGAGTGTGCTAGGCCCCCTTGTATCAATGATAAAACGAGTCCGTTGATACGGTTGAGTTGACTACCGGACTTGATACACATTACGGTTTACCAGTGAGACAAGATCTAATGTAGGATTTCTTATTTATGAGAATTTGTAGAGATGAGGAATTTGTCAAGACGAAAAGACATATCGAGCAGTAATGAAGTGATCTCGATCGTAATGATCATAATGTACTGATCACAGTCGTAACGACATAATGTACTGATCGTAATATGTTGTAGTGATAATGGTGTTTTGGTAAATACCTCGTACATTAAAAAGAAATGTCTGTTGACACTCTAGTCAGAATTCTATTTTGGTGCAGAAGGTATCTCGAACGAGACTAAAGTGTCTGTGAAGAATCCATATTGGCTTGCATGAGAAAAGTCTGCCTAGATTAGAGTGGTGATGGATGTTTCAAGTTGTAAGGCGGAATTGAGTTTAGCACATGATAAAGTAGGTGCAAGACTGGAGGGGGGAGTGAGGGTTTGAGGAACACTTGGGTATTGGAAATGACTTTTGGAGATTTGGAGATTTGGAGATCGGACTTGGGTATATGGAGATTTGGAAATCGGACTTTTGGAGATTTGGAGATCTGGTGTTTTGCTATTTGGTATTTTGCTATTTGGTATTCGGTTTAGTACTAATACGAGTACCGGCATTCCGAGGCTGCAAATCTAGAAATGGAATGTGTTAAGTCTCGTATAAAATGCAATAGATTGAAGTGGCGACTAAAGAGATCGAAGAACATGAACGATTTCAGTTGGTACTTTCTCTTAATCATCTGTTTCTCTAGTTGCGATTTTCCCCACAAAGCAACAATGATTTCTAAATGTATTTTAGATCGTCGTTTGTAGTAAAGATCTTGATTGTCATTGGCAATCTTTATTGCTAATGGTCTTGAATCTCAACTCAATTAATCTCAACTTATTAATCTCAACTCAATTCAGCTCATTCAATCTCGACTCAATTCAGCTCATCAGCTCAGTCTCAGTAATAACGTCCCATCCGAACTCAATTCTGTCTATCTTAACTCCCTCACCCTCACATTACTCCCGCAGATTCGCTCACATAACTCCTTCACGTCACTTCGTTCACGTTCAGTCGTTCACATTCTGTCGTTCACGTTCAGTCAGTCGATTTTTTTTATTGCTCCACCCCACGAAACGGCACAATGAACATCAAACGCCCCCCACAGTCACCCGAAAACGACCCCTCGACACTCTCTAACTACCACCATTTCAAGCTCAACGCCACCGCCCTCGATCTCGACATCCACTTCGACTCCAAGACCGTCTCCGGCACCGCGCGCCACGACCTCCAGGTCCTCTCGCCAACCGACACTTTGGCCCTCGACGTGTCGTATCTCGACATCCAGTCCGTCACCGTCAACGGTAGCACCACCACGTTCACGGAGTCCGACAGAATCGGCACTTTGGGCTCCCAGTTGTCCATTTCCGTCCCGGAAGCCGACCACCTCGACGTGGTCATAACGTACGCCACCACGGAGAAATGCACAGCCCTACAGTTCTTGGACAAGGAGGCCACCGACGGCAAGGTCGCGCCGTACTTGTTTTGCCAGTGTGAGGCAATCCACGCGCGTTCGCTCTTCCCCTGCTTCGATACCCCCGCAGTCAAGGCACCGTACAAATTGTCCGCAAAATCGCCCTACTACACGCTTTTGAGCGGCAGACCCGTGCTGGTGGACGGCCCAGTGTACGTCTACGACCAGCCAATCCCCATTCCGTCGTACTTGATATCTGTCGCGAGTGGTGACTTGGTCAGAGCCAACATAGGACCGCGCTCCGACGTGTTTAGCGAACCGGCAAACATAAAGAAGTGCCAGTGGGAGTTTGAGCGCGATATGGAGAACTTCATCCAGATCGCCGAGGCGTTGATCTTCCACTACGAGTGGAAACGCTTCGACTCGTTGGTGCTCCCCGCGTCTTTTCCATATGGCGGCATGGAGATCCCAAATCTCTGCCAATTGACCCCGACGTTGATTTCCGAGGACCGGTCACAGGTGGGCGTGATGGCGCACGAGTTGGCGCACTCGTGGTCGGGCAATCTCGTGACCAACTGCTCGTGGGAGCACTTTTGGTTGAATGAGGGCTGGACGGTCTACATCGAGCGCCGCATCCTTGAGGGGATAGCAATCCAAGAACAGTTGAATCAGGGTAAGTCCAAAGCGAGCGCTGAGGCGTATGGAGAGTCATACCGGCACTTTAGTGCGATTATCGGGTGGACCGATCTTGAAAACTCAATCAAGGCGATGGGAGACGGGGCCAAAAAGTACTCCACATTGGTGCAGAACTTGAAGAACCGCGAGGACCCTGACGATGCGTTCTCCACTGTGCCGTACGAGAAGGGGTTCAATCTCTTGTTCCACATTGAGCGGTTGGTGGGGGGTAAGAAGGTGTTTGACAAGTTCATTCCGCACTACTTTGAGACGTTCAAGTACAAGTCTCTCGACACGTACCAGTTTGTGGACACTTTATACGGGTTCTTTGCGGACAAACACACGGCTTTGGACCTGATTGACTGGGAGACGTGGTTGTACAAGCCGGGGATGCCGCCTGTGGACCCGAAGTTCGACACGACGTTGGTGGACCAGTGCTACAAGTTGGCGGACAAATGGTACGGCAGTTTGAACGGCAGACACGGCGAGGAGTTTTCTGCCAAAGACATTGCGGGTTTCGAGGCCAACCAGTCGGTGGTGTTTTTGGAGACATTGATCAGTTTTGAGAAAAGGCCGGGGTTTTCGTGGAGCGAGCACCCTGCGGCCTTGGTGCACATGGAGAGCGTGTACCTGACGTACCCGTCGACCAAGAACGCTGAGATATTGTCGCGTTGGTATCTTTTACAGGCGTCTGGTAAGCGGATGGATGTGGTGCACCGTTTTGGCGAGTGGTTGGGGACGACTGGGAGGATGAAGTTTGTGCGGCCGGGGTACCTGATGATTAATAGTATTGATCATGATTTGGCGGTGTATTTCTTCGAGAGGTTTGAGGGGATGTACCATCCGATTTGCAAGGCGTTGGTGAAGAAGGATTTGGGATTGAAATGACCGTTCATGAGCGAAGCGAATCAAGTGAGGAGATAAAAGGAAAACGTAAAGTGGAATTGGAGAACATGAGCGAAGCGAATGTGAACGAACAATGAGATTGTTTGCGTGAGTGAAGCGGACATGAGATACGAACGGGTTCAGCGAATGAAGTGAGGAGATAAAAGAAGAATGTAAGGTAGTATGGGATGATAGTGGACTCGAGGTGAGTATGTGGTTAATATGGCTTCGATCGGTGGATTTCAGAACGTTTTAATGTTGGTTTCGAGCACTTTTGAAACCACTGAGGAAAACGAGAGTTGAAAATTGGTGGCTGCAAAATATTGAGAAATAATCAAGGAATATAAAATTATGAATATGGCTGTAGGGAGGTGATTCCGATTCCACAATCAGTACCCATGAGAAATGACTACGAATATAAAAGTATGACTATGGCTGTGATGGTGATTCAAAAAAATGAAAGTACCAAGTATTGATAGAGCAGGAGGTGAAAAGTCGCTAAGTATCAATAGAGTAGGAGGTGAAACGTTGACTTACCAAGTATTCATAAAGTAGGAGGAACTTACCTACCAAGTTTTCATATAGCAGGAGGTGGAAAATTAACTACCACCAATCACTAACAAAGCAGGAGCTGAAAGCCAACTACCTCATCAGTGAGTATTTTGCCGTTTTTTAACCAGACTATGAGGTTAATTTCTATTTTTAAATCTCCATTGGAAAGTTTACGAACGCGTTCATAAGACGCGACAATCACACGTATACATGGAAAAGTGATTTTACACTGCCCTGCTTGTCTTGCCACCGGTATCGCCACTGGTCCCGTTTGCCACTGGTCTCGGCACTGTTTGCCACTCTTCCTGTTTGGCATTTATATTGCCACAGCCTCGTTAGCCGTACACAAAGAAATGCTCTTGCAACTTGGGTTATCATTTGTTACCGAAGCCGACTCTACGGCCTCGAATCTACTTCCACTACAGTATTTCTCAACCTCTAACCATTATGTCTATTGATCCTGTTGATCGTGTTATTCATTCATTTTGTTGGTCTTGCTATTCATTCATTCTTGTTGAACATTTAGAGGTCATTCTTCTTGAAGCCAACGGTCGTTTTATCTCCACTCACGTTCGCTTTTCTCACGTTCGCTTGTTGACCGCTCTTATATTCGCTCGCGTTCGCTTCGCTCACGTTCTCATATTTTTTTCTTGCCACCGCGAATAAACACGTATCAGACGACATGTCCCTCTTCCTCAACGTAAGTCCCCCACACACCCCACACCACCACCACTAACACACAGGCGTCCCAGTTCTCGCAAAGGTTCAATATCGAGCGCCTCAGAGAGGACTTTGGCTCTGTCCAGTCCACGATCACCAAGTTGAAGCCGCCCCAAGAGTTCTTCGACTTCCGCAGAATCAGTAAGCCCGCCAACTTCGGCGATGCCCAGGGCAGAATCGGCTTCAACTTGACGTACTTCTCGGCCAACTACATCGCCATCGTGCTGATCTTGAGCATATACGCGTTAATCACCAACTTGCTTTTGTTGTTTGTCACCGTGTTTTTGGTCGCGGGTATCTTTGCCATCAACAAGTTGAACGGCGAGGACTTGGTCTTGCCGTTCGCCAGGTTCAACCCGTCGCAGTTGTACACGGGTTTGATGGTGGTGTGCATCCCGTTGGGCTTCTTGGCCAGTCCCATCTCCACCATGATGTGGTTGATTGGTTCCAGCAGTGTCACCGTGTTGTCGCATGCCACCTTGATGGAGAAGCCAATTGAGACAGTGTTCGAGGAGGTATAATATATTCAGGAATAGATGAGAGAAGTAGGAAGAGTAGATGGGAGATGGGAGAAAAGTGATAAGGGGAGATTAGCCAAGAGGAAGAATCGATGGAAGTAATTGATAAGGGGGACTTGTGGAAGAACCGATGGGAGGAAGATTAGGTAAGAGTAGAGAAAGTAATGGACGATGACCTGATGCACAGTAAGAATAATCATATCTCGGGATATAAATGTTCTAGTCAATATGTGTCACAATTTCAGAAATGCTTCCTGAAAAAATGATCCAATTTTGATAACCACGAAAGGCTCTTCAGCGCTCTTTGCGGTTTCAATATAGCCTATAATTGAGGTGTTTAATCGAATTAAGTCTCAATCAAATCCTTTCAACATAACGAAATCGTTCTCCTCAGTGCTTTCAAACACAATTATATTCTTCTCCTCAGTGCTTTTAATCATAATTAAATTCTTCTCCTCATTCCTTTCAATGATACGAATCCCTATCATAATCCAATCCTCATCTCATCTACTTTACTCAAATAAACCATTCTTAAACGACGTATATTAGTTCAACACGGGCTATAAATCATACCATACAACAGAAATGCACATGAATGACATTGAGCTTAGATACCCAACTTAGTTCTTCTCCAGTGTCTTCTCTTAGCGTTGTACTTGATGGTGTTGCCAGTTCTCAATCTGATCCACTGTGGCAATGGTCTGTTCTGGTTACCAGCCTTAGCTAACTTCTGCTTAGTTCTGAAAGACTTCTGGGACTATACGGGTTAGTATTTGTGGTGGAGGTGACGGGAGTGGTGGTCGCATGAATGCTCTATTCATATGCATCGTATGCATCATGTTGTAGTTGTCTCGTTCGTCGTCATAGTCCTGTGGACTCGTCTGCTATACATACAGGCATCTTAGTAGTTCTGTAAAGAAGGAAAAGATTTTTTAAAATCGCTTTCGAAAATTTTCAGGTGGGTAGATGAAAATTTTTGCCTGTCCAAACTGCAAACTATTTTTGCATTTTATGTCACACAACATGCAAAACATTTTGCATGTTGGCGTAAGCACGGTGAGATTATTTTCGTGACTGCTTTTCGGCTGGAAAAATCAGTAGGCACCGGTGCAGTGTGGAAATTGAAAAATCTTTTGGTTAGTCTTTCTTTCTACTCACACACAAAATGACTAGAACCTCTGTCTTAGCCGATGCCTTGAACGCTATCAACAACGCCGAGAAGACCGGTAAGCGTCAGGTCATGATCAGACCATCCTCCAAGGTCATCATCAAGTTCTTGACCGTCATGCAGAAGCACGGTTACATTGGTGAGTTCGAGTACATCGACGACCACAGATCCGGTAAGATCGTCGTTCAGTTGAACGGTAGATTGAACAAGTGTGGTGTCATCTCCCCAAGATTCAACGTCAAGATCTCCGACATCGAGAGATGGACTGACAACTTGTTGCCAGCCAGACAGTTCGGTTTCGTCATCTTGACCACCTCTGCTGGTATCATGGACCACGAGGAGGCCAGAAGAAAGCACGTTTCCGGTAAGATCTTGGGCTTCGTCTACTAGATGCGTTTGTAATAGTACCAAATATATGCCTAATTATATGAGAGTAGTGATGATTATATGAGGAGAAACGGTAGAGATGATGATTATGTAAGAATAAACGGTAGATATGATGATTACGTAATCTTGTCATTTGAAGGTAGAGCACACAGAGTGCTACGAGCTCAATTAAAGAGTAGTGCAACTTTCCTCATGTTTACTTGCACTAGCTGCACCATATCTATAGCACGTTATGCACCATCTCTACTTACACGTTATGCACTAATATCTGCTTACACTCTATGCACTCATCCTTACATCTATGCACTCATCTATTCTCTGGCATCCCCACATAGGGCTTCTGCCCTTTCACGTGACCCTTCGATCTCCTGCACGGCAAATTTTCAAAGAAAAATTTGGAGTCTGGCAGCGGGCCTGTGGGAAAAAAAATTTATAAAACATACTAACAGTTTTCCCTATTAGTGTATCATTAACTTATATCCATAATGTCTTCTGGTATGTGAGCACGAACGAGAGAATCAATCAGCACGACTGCGCGAACGCGAAACGACCACGGAATGATTGAAACCAGTCCAACTTGTACTAACAGAAATAGGTCCAGTTAGAGATGGCTCCCAAGTTTTTGGTGTTGCCCGTATCTTCGCTTCCTTCAACGATACCTTTGTCCACGTCACCGATCTTTCCGGTAAGGAGACCATCGCCAGAGTTACTGGTGGTATGAAGGTCAAGGCCGACAGAGACGAGTCCTCCCCATACGCCGCCATGTTGGCTGCCCAGGACGTCGCTGCCAGATGTAAGGAGGTCGGCATCACCGCTGTCCACGTTAAGTTGAGAGCTACCGGTGGTACCAAGACCAAGACCCCAGGTCCAGGTGGTCAGTCTGCTTTGAGAGCTTTGGCCAGATCCGGCTTGAGAATCGGTAGAATCGAGGATGTCACCCCAGTTCCATCCGACTCTACTAGAAGAAAGGGTGGTAGAAGAGGTAGAAGATTGTGATTGGGGTATATTACCTTCTTCTCTCATTTCATTAGTATAGCCTAATTAAAACTAAGCACTGTATTTTTTGATGCGTAGTGAAGGACCGAATGTGAACGTTGATGAGCACAAGAGGGTGTGTGTAGTGAAGGATCGAATGTGAACGTTGATAGATGTAGTGAATGATAAGATAGTGAGAAGATGACTGGAGTGAACAATGAAACGGTGAGGGAGATCAAGCTGATGTTGATAAATGTTGATCATAGCAACTAATTAGCCGAATTGGGTTAGAGTATAGTTAGGTAGTTTTGGAGCATGATGACTAAGGGCTCTTATCTCAATGTATAATATAACAGGCCTACAACTTGGATTAGATCTTTACTGGTGGTCACCTCAAACCATATCACGTGACTACAAAGGAGTAGCCAGAACTAGTTGGCTTAATGAGATCTGAGAATAAGTTTTGAGATATGAGGATTAAACAATCAGGTGCTATGTTTTGTTCTCTCTCATGTGCGTTTTGATGCTGCAACAATGGCTGCAAAAATGAAAAATGGAGCATAGCTTTGACAAAAGTAGTAATGAAGATCAAAGATCAAGAAATCGAGTTTCTTCAAAACATGAAGATCAAAGATTAAGAAAACGAGCTTCTTCAGAGCTAACGAAGATAAAAAGATTAAGTGATTATTGTGTTTCATAAATCCCTGGTGTGTTTAGTAAATACCTGCCATGTTTGTCTCATCGGCCGGTTCCAGTTCCCCAACTTGGACCATGTCGACAAAATCACACTTCTTCACCAGCTGCTCGATATCAAGGACATCCCCAAGCCGCCCAAGCGAGCATACGGAGGCTCTTTGCGTACTTGCTGGCTGTGGGCGAGGTTGCCTATTGGTTTCACAATTTGACACTCAAGCAGGATGTGATGCGGAAGCGTGTGTGCGAGCATTCTCTTCTCGACGAGTCGTTGTTTTGGACGTATCTCGGGGTGCTGGTGTTGGTGGACGAGCAGGGAGTGGTCAGATGGTTTAGAAAGCACGTGCAGCCGCTGCGTAACCAGACAAATGCTGTGTTTTTGGGGACGAGGGGAAGGATGAGAAGGGGAAGGATGAGAAGGCGAAGTGTGTGAAGGATTTGATGAAGAGCGCAGAGGATTTTGAGGAGGGAAGAATGAACGCTGAACCAGAGGATTTGAGTAAGCAACAGATGGATAGGTTTGCTGGTCTTGGAGGCCGATACGAGGGGGAGTGAGAATGAAGGATGAGGAGAAGGAGGAAATAATGTATCCAACGAACGACCAAATAATGATTGATCGAGAAACGAAGAACCAAGAAACAAAAGATCACTCAAAAGATCAAGAAACAAAAGATCAGTTGAACCAGAACGTACATGAAATAAACCAAAACGGCCAGGGTAACTCTTCTAAAATCACCTCCAATGAAATTCTTGCCCTTGAATAGAAGTCTACACTGCCCTTCTATTTGCCGGATACCCCGAGCCGTTGATGAAAGGCATGGTCATGAAGGCGTACCACGCGCTTCCAAGTAACGACTTGATTGACGTGATCACGAAGCACTACCCGCTGTTCCACGTGCTTGTCTCAAAGCTGTTGGGCAAAGCGGTCAAAAAGAGCAAAGGGCACCACGAGTGCCTTTTGGAAATGACGAGATATCCCACGCCGCTGCCAGAGAACCTCCACCACGGGGTGATCCGGGTGGAAAACACGCAAACCAGCGCATTGCTCTGCATCAACATCGAGTTGGTTGAGAACAGGCCGATTTTCCACAACGACCTCTCAAAGCTCTACAAAACGGGCAGGCTCAAGTACAAGACGTGGCTCGAGGTGTTTACGAGGGGCAGGAACGCACGATTGCGCGAGATACTCAATTCGCCCGAGTTTCTTCGGTACGCAGGATTTTTTCGCAGCCAGTAGCCAGATGTGCAGGAGGTGTTGGTGCGCAACAGGTACAAGCCAAATTTGGTTCTGGCGCAGTTCTTTCAGATGTTTGCGCTCACGTACGATTTGAGTGGTTTGGAGGAGCTAGTGCGGAGGTTGGAGGGGCTAGAGGGGGATACACTGGGGAGGGATGAGCTAGGGAGGGAGGTGATGAGGTATCTCGGGGGGGAGTATAGTTTGAGGGAGTTGTATTTGGAGCTGAGAGTGAGGAGGTTGGGGAATGTGAGGGAAGAGAAGAGGGTTTTGAAAATTGATTTGAGTGATGTGAAGGAAAAGGATTCGAGGGAAAGCGATTTGAGTGATGGGAAGAGGGATTTGGATGTGAAAAATTGGATTGACGAAATGTTTGGTCGTAGTTCAAGTGACGACGTCAGTGCATTGATTGTGGTTCTGAAGCGGAGGAGGGCCATGGGAAAAGCCGAAGAGCCTGAAAAGAAGCAAAAGAAAGGATAGAAGAAAAAGGCGAAGGGAGCAGTTGGAGAAGGACAGGCGAATGTTATAATAGAAAACCCGACTGGTTCGAGTTTAAAAGACTCAGTCTATGGTTTGACCATACAAGATGCTCTCTCGGTCTCTGAAGAGGAATCAAAGCTCCTTTCCCTTCCTGTCTCGGAAGAAATTGGCAAACTCGCGGCCAGACACTTCATGATATCGCATCTTGGCGACGGGTTCAGAGCGTTCCAGGAGTACACAGATGATGCAATGGAGGTGTTGGAGAGGACGGGGTTTTTTCGAGAATTGGTGCGTTTTATTTGCATGGAGACACAAAGCGTATTGAGCGTGTTGTGGTTGGCAACGAGGAGGGAACTTAAGAAGAAAGAGAGTGAGAAGACAGAGAGTGAGAAGAAAGAGAATAATAAAGAGAGTGAGAAGACAGAGAGTGAGAAGACAGAGAGTGAGAAGAAAGAGAATAATAAAGAGAGTGAGAAGAAAGAGAATGAGAAGAAAGAGAGTGAGAAGAGCGGGTACGATGCAAAGTTGAAGAATGCAAATGATCTGGAGCCCAATCTACCACCAACAAAATTTAATCTCACTGAAGCCGACTCTGACGTTATTCAAGGGTTAGCAACCTTGGGATACAACTACTAAAAGTTGTTGTTGACAGCAAAGTTGGCGGATTCAAGGTATGACGAGGTTAGGGGAAGGTTGGGGAAGCTGAGCGAGAAGCCGGTGTGTGATGGGTTTTCACAGCAGATGGGTGTGTGTGCGGCTGAAAATGTGGACATTAAGGGTGGTGGGGTGTGGTGGGGTGGTGGAGAGTGAGATAGACGAAGATAAAAACATATAAGGATACAAGCAGATAGACAGGGAACACTTGGAATGTTACATTGAAATAAAGCATATATATAGTGAAAGAAATGAAATACGTACATGCAATCAACAATCATTACACGATATGTTGTCCGTATCTTCGCACTTCTTAACCATTCTCGATCTTATTCTGTAATTAGTGCTGGGCTTTTACATCGCGGTAGTTTTCTTTGAACTCTACTTTCCCTGAACTCTACTTTCTTTGAATCTCTGCTTTTCTTTGTATCTCTACTTTTCTTTGCATCTCTGCTTTATCTCGGTCGTCTCTTCCATTCACTCAAATACGTTTCTTTAGTGTTCCTTTGTCTCTGTTCCTTTTTGTCCTTTGGGGCCAAATTATCCATTCCCAATCGGGAAATCATTTCCAGAGATAACAATTTGCAGCTATAAATCACCTCCACCTGCACCAATAACCGCACCACCACATGATCCACGTCGTCTTCCTCCTAGCAGCACTTTCTGTGCTCTGCTACGCACTAGTCACCAAAAAGAAGGTAAAAGTCAAAGACCCCGAGGCAATCTCCAGACGAGGCTCCACTGACACCAAAAAAGCGTACGGGGCCGCAGGTCCCCTCCCAGCCCCCACACCCTTGATGATTACGCCCGAACAGGTCGCAAACTACGACGACAGGCCCTGGAGACCGTTCAGGTGGCCGTACCACCAGACCATGTCCATCTTCAAGCTCGACATCAACCACTGGTTGGACATGGATAAGTACTATATGCACTACCTCGAGGAAAAGCAGCGTATTTGGCACAAGTACGGCAAGGAGAACATCGACTGGTGTCCCGAGAGCTACGATGCGTGCCTTGAGTTGATGGAGACTGTTGTGGACCACCTCACACAGCGGTACCCGCTTCTCTTTACGGTTTTGCTGCGGGACAGCAAGGGTGGGGTGGTGTTGAAGAACGAAATTAGCAAAGAGGTGTTGGACATGAACCGGCCGTTGAAGGAGCACCCGTTGTTGTACGTGACCAAGTTGGCGAAGGAGGACTTCTACGTGGTGATGAAGGATGAGAACGACAAACACTACATGGCTGCTGCTGCGGTTCCGTTCCCGGGAGGGTCGTTTGGGATCAACGAGAAAATCGGGAAAAACATGGATGCAATTCACGAGGATGTGCCGTACTACAAGGAAAAGCTCCAGAAATCGATGGAGAGGTGGTTTGGCAGAATGACGGTCGAGGAGCCTGTAGAGCGTGCTAGCTGGTACATTACGTGGGACCACAAGCTCAAGATCAACAGCGTGTACCAGTTGCCGAAATTCAAGCCGAACATTTCGCTCGAAATCAGCGAAACAGACCCCAAGCAGTTCAATGTGCGTGTGGAGAGACAGACGTTGCGCAGATTGCCACGGTCACGTGCGATTATCTTCACGAACCACCCTGTATTTTACTCCATCGAGGAAATGAAGGACGAGCCGATGGTGCCGTCGCTTCTCAAGAAGGTATTGTTTGAGGGTCCGGAGCAGATATTGAAGTACAAGAACTTTGAGTTGTTCCGCGACCACTTGGACGGGTATTTGGATGAGATGATCAAACGGCAGGTGGATTTGGGCATCATCAGGGCGGAGGATCCCGTGAAGACGTTGCCTACGTATCCGTTTGCGCACTGGGCGAAGACGAACTTTGACCACGTGAATGGCTGGACCAATCCGAGTAGTAGTTATGACAAGAGCAGGAATTATACGGAAGAGGCGAAGAGGGAGTTGACGTGTGACAATGATTAGACATGGGCGAGTGTACATGGGCGAGTTCGCATGAGCGAAGCGAATGAGACGAGTATAACATTAACGAATGTAGAAGAATTCATGAAGGAGACAATAGAACATTAAAGAATGTGTAGTGAGACGCGGTTTGTAAACTTCCTAGTTTCATTTTTTCCCAATCAGATTTCTTTGTCTCAATCCCACCCTTTACTTTAGTATTGTTCATTTTTTAATATTCACGTCTTCACCTTGTCCTAAATATTTACGAAAAACGGCAAAATTGAATTTTCCGCATTGGGAAGAATGCAACCATTCGGGAACATCATGGTGGGGTAGACGAACATGCAGGAAAATTCGGGAGTATCGCGTAGTCAAGTGTTGTCGTGTGTGAATGTTGTCGTGGCGCGTCGCATAGTTCAGTCGTTATTGTCTGTTGTGCACTATACAAAGGGATAGCGAGTGAACGTGAGCGAAGCGAACGTGAATGGGTGCCTTACGTTAGTGGAAGTGAAGGAGCGTAATGAGTACTATGAGTTAGTGACAATACGTAAGCGAATGGAGAGAGATCAAAGCAACCAGCAACCGAGGACACGAGCAAGCAAATGGAGGAGCGAGAAGCGATCGATCGGGTTACAATGGGACCATAATGGTTATTATTAGGATTACTATATTCATGATGCAACTTCAAAGATATTTATGGTATCACCAAGCACCAATGACGTTTGTATCATCAAGACCAATGACGTTTGTATCAAGAAGGCCAATGAGGTTTGTATCATCAAGACCAATGACGTTTGTATCATCAAGACCAATGACTTTTGTATCATCAAGTATCAATGACATTTGTATCGATGACATTCGTGTCCTTTTATCACACGTGCTTATCAACACGTGCCCACTATCAACACGTGACAGAAGGGTCAGCAGTAGACGAGACAACCAACAACCGTGACTCCAACTGACATCAACCAGATTCAAACCCTCTCCCTATCCCTCTCCCAAATCACCCTTGTCGTATTCTTCCCCTCTCTTGTACGAGTATCCGGTCCGACATTATGTGCAGTTCACCCCCCCTTAAAATCAAGGACCCTTTTATATCGCAATTACAAATGGAACCAGAAGACCTGACGTCGCTCCGCAAGTTGCTCAGCTCGCACCTGTCGATATACAACGCGCTCAACAACCCCGATCTCGATGGGTCGCAAATTGCACGCGAGGGCACCCCGCGCCCGCGGGGCAGCCCCATGTTGGCAGCAAAACCGCACGACCCAAAACACGACCCGATGATACACGAGATACACGACCGCTACAGCCCGGACCCGGACGCCAGCTGGCAGAGTATCAACAACCAAGACTGGTACTCAATGTACGAAAGAAGCACCCGTTTGCCACAATTACGAAGAGGCGTGACGCCACCCTCGATCCTCTCTATCACCACCGACGAGGACCTGGACATCAAGGAGAACGTGGTGGTCGGGAAGACGATGGTGTTTGAGACGGACGAGGAGGATGGGGACGAGTTTGAGACGTTTGTCATGCCGGTCATGTCAATGTCGGAGAAGACGTTTCAGATCAGCGTGTTGACTTCACACGCATCGGACAAGTTTGAAACGAAGCAGTTGATCAGAAGCATCGAGTCCTTGGACATGGGCATCAAGATCCACCACTTCAGCGTGAGCAACTCGTTGACACTGGACAAGACCGCGGTCAGGAACTCGGACTTGGTGTTTGTGGTGAATGACGGGTCCAAGGCGTTTGTGGAGTACCTCACCAAAATGTTTCCAGCGGCAAAGACGCCGAAGTTGACCATCATTAACATGATGACGGTCAACTACTTCATCAACCTCTTTGAGTTGATCAACAACCTCGAGCCGTACCAGATCTGGAAAACGTCGTCGCTAAAGCACCAGAAGCTCATCAACCAGTTCAAGGACTTCATCGAGGTGGAGGCGAACCTCGTGGGGTCGCAGGTGGCGAAGAAGAACAAGAACCTCAGCATGACGTTGGCGCGCAGCAGGACGCTCTATTCCACGATCACATCGACGAAGAAGACCAACTACAGGTCGATTGAGAAGCATTTCAAGCTGGACTTGAATGCGTCGAGTGTGTTCGAGGACCCGTTGCAGATCTCGGACCGTTTCCACAGCTTCAAGACGGTTTACGTGGTGCTGAAGCGGGCGTTTGTGAATGTGGTGGAGGGAATGCGCAAGACACAGTTTTCGGGCGCTAGGCTCGTGTGCAGCTTCTCGTTTGGGATCGGTGTCGGGGTATTGGTGTCAATGGGTGCAAAAAAGACGTGCGACCGCGTGGAGCTGCCCGTGGTGGAGTCGGTGGATTTGGTTGACTACACTGTGGAGTATGTTTCGAATGTGGTGGACGAGGTGGCCAGGTGGCCGATAGTGGTGAGTATTGGGGGGTTTATTCGGCGGGGGGTTCAAAAGTTGATTTACACGAATTCGCTTGCTTTGGTTGGGTTGGAGAAGGTGATTGGGTTGTTGGTGTATGGGTGAGTGAACATGAGCGGAGCGAATGTGAGAGGTGGAATAAGGAGACTGTATTGCGAATGTGAGAGGTGGCAATAAGGAGACTGTATCGCGAATGTGAGCGAGGCGATAATTGGAGACTGTTTCATTAAGCGAGGTGATAAGACTGCATCGCGAATGTGAGCGAGTGACAGATCGAGTGAACGACTGAACGTATCGTGAACGGCAAAATGCCCACTATGGTCCTTATTGTCACCTCGTTCAGGTTCACTTTGCTAAGTTCGCGAGTAAGTAGGGCAGTTCGAGTACGAGCAAGAGAACTAGATGGTTAATTTGAGAGGTATAGGGCTCCATGAATGGTTAACTTGCAAATGGTTATGTAGAGGGTAGGTTGTTTATTTAGAATGTTAATCTTAGGTCAACTTGGATCACTACGAATTTTATATCACTCCAATGGTTGGATCTATTTATATCCTCCAATAGTTGGATCTATTTATATCACTCCAATAGTTGGATCAATTTATATCACTCCAATAGTTGGATCAATTTTATATCACTCCAATATTTATTTGGATTATGCTGTATGTACAATTCTCCAATCTCTATAATCACCTTCTGAATCGCTGGTTCTTTCATTGCTCATTGATCGATGGTCAGTCGATTCGCAGTCACACCCAAGTTCAATTGAATATCGACGTCAAATCATCAGATGTCATTGATAAAAATCCAATTGCACTTCAATCATTAATTTGTCAATTCTATCCAAATCATCAAATGTCAAATGTTCACAAAAATCTATAGTTTCGCGCTCATGTTCACTCTTATTGCTTCTCGCTCAAGTTCACTCTTATTGATTCTCGCTCAAGTTCACTCTTATTGCTTCTCGCTCATGTCCACTCTTATTGATTCTCGCTCAAGTTCACTCTTATTGCTTCTCGCTCATGTTAATTCTGATTCTCGCTCACGTTCAGTCCTAAAGATTATCGCTCACGTTCCTCCACATTCTCGCTTTGTTAATGCTCGCTTGTCATGATCACTCTTATTGCTTATCGCTCACATTCACCTTCGCTCATGTCAGCTACGAACTCATAAAACTCACATTCTGGTAGAAATCCAACATCGGATTCTCCCCCGTCTTCGTCGTAGTAATCCCCACATCCGCCCACTGCTCCAAAAACTCCCTATGGCCCTCCACCTTCGCCGTCTTCCCCGTCACCTGGCTGTACATGGCGCTCGCATGCTGAAAGTCCGTCGGAAACATGATGTCAAAGTACCCCTGGTGGCACATGTATGTGCTCACGTCAATCATCTTGTCCTGGAGCACCGTCTGTACCACAGGCGCGTTGTAGTACCCAGTGATCGTCTTCGGTAGCGAATGAAAGTCAGAGGCTATAAGCGAGTGGTTTGGAAAACGGTGCTTCAAGATCTGAAAAAACTCAAGAAGCCTCGTCGGTATAAACTCCCCAGGCGTTAAATCATCCTTGAAAGGGAGCAAGGAGTTCTTCATCTTGAGCTTGAGCGACGAGTGGTGCACTGGGTGAATCTTATCCTTGTCAACTAGCGGAATAACACTCTTCAAAGTCTCAAACGCTCCGTGGAGCGTGCTCGTGTTCCTCAACACCGACTGCGGCCCGTTCTCGCGTAACTGCAACAACGCATTCGAGTAGTAGCTCAACTCCGGCGTGAAGAACTCGTAGAAGTCCCCATGCTGGTCCACAAGAACCTGGCACTCGTACGGCTCACCGGTGGTGTTGTCGTACCGTATCACATCGTGTGCAAAGTTGTCAAAGACTTCCAACGCAATGAAGAAACACGGCTCATTCACCACCTTGTCCCACTTGAATATCGACTTGTTGATGATCTCCAACTTGGTCGAGTCAAGGTCCTGCTCCACGAGCTTCGCCTTCAACGCGTTGTTCATCTGTTTCTCCGCCAACTGCGACGAGATCTCAATGATCTTGTACCGTGTGCGTGCGTACACATCAGGCTCGTGCACTTTGATGTAGTTGAGCACGTTGCACATCAATGTGCCGTTTCCCCCGCCCATCTCGTAAATCACCAAGTCCTCGTACGGATACGTCCCGTTCAACTTGTAGTTCACCAAGAGGTACCGCGCCAACGCCTCGCCGTAGTACGGCTGGAAAAGCTCGGTCGGCGTGTGCCACAACTGCAAAGACCGTTTTTTCGTGCTGGGGCGGTGTACTTTTTGCAACTCCTCCGTCTGCAATTTTTTCGCACGTGATGCGAATTTGGAATTCATCTTGGACTCCTTCTTGAACCTATTCTTAACCTCCTCCTGCTTCTGCAACATCAAGTCATTCACCTGCTCCTTGGTTTTGGCGATCTTGGGGTCTACCGCCTCGTCGTAGCGCGAATACGACTTCTGCCAGTGGTCCATAAAGTCGTCGATGTCGTTGATGTTGTTGTAGTCAAACGGTTTTTCCGGTTTGAAGATCTCCACCTCCTTCGAGAAGTACCCATAGGACGGATTGTACAACGAGTCCTCTATGAAGTCCGACGCGAGCATCTTGACCTTGGACGGCCTGTGCTTGAAACGCGCAAGCTTGGCCGAGTTTGTCTGGGGGTACTCGTTGAAGACCTCCTGGGGGGACTTGTCGTTGAACGGGTAGTTTGTGGCGTGTGTGTAGATGAACTTGACCAAGTTGAAAGACTCGTCGCGCGACATCTGGAACGGGTGGGGTTTGGAGCCTTCGAGGGGGGTTTCTGGGCTTCGTTTCACCAACGAGCGCGACTTTTCGTTGGAGCTGGAGACCTTGAATGCGAATGTGTCGGGGCGAATGGAGTATTCGTGGTGGAAGTCCTCGTTGTTGCGGTTGAGCTGCTGGAGTTCCTTAGTTTTCTGTTTGATGTTGAAGAGCGAGCGGCGGTGGTGGAGCCGCCGCGGTGCGAGAGGGAGCATAAAGGAAATAATAATTGAATATCGAATATATCAGAATTACATCAGAACAGGATATCAGAACAACATCAGAATAACATCAGAATAACATTAGAATAGAATATCAGAATACTATCAGAATAGAATATCAGAATACTATCAGAATAGAATATCAGAATAGAATATCGGAAGAACATCAGAACATCAGAAGAATATCAGAACATCAGAAGAATATCAGAATAGAATATCAGAAGAATCTCAGAACAGAATATCAAAATAGAATAGCAGAATAGAGTATCAAAACAGAACACCAGCTTACTAGAAGCATCAGCTCTGTTGAGACGGCACCAGCCTGACAGCTGTTTGACATACAACTTGAATAGTTTGAAAAATACCCCCAATGCGTTCTGGCGTATCTGTAACACCCTTGATAGTGATTGTTGTCTGGGCAATTGTATTATTTGGAAGCTCGGGATAAGTGAGAGCGAATGTGGTTGATAAGGTATCAGCTTATAGTGATACTGGATAAGGAGATTTGTCAATGTCGGATGAGGAGAATTTATCAAGTGTCGGATAAGGAGAAGTTATCAAGTGTCGGATAGGGAGAAGTTATCAAGTGTCGGATAGGGAGAATTTATCAATGTTTATAATGGTTTACTACATGTGGTGAGTCATGTCATTATGCTTGTGGTATGTAGATTTTTGAGTCCTTTCTTGAGTTCTTGGAATTCTTTGTATTCGGCCCATTCATTATATTCCATCTATATTCTCCATCATGTGAATATGTCATCCACCGTGTCATCTTTATTGTTTCGGGCAATCTGACACTTCCACTCTATTCCTCTCATCTCTCACCTCCATTCCTCTCTTATCTCTTCTTTCTCTCATCTCCATACCTTTCCATCTCTCCTTTCTCTCACCTCCATACCTTTCCATCTCTCCTTTCTCTCATCTCCATTCCTTTCCATCTCTCCACACCTCCCCCTTGTCTCCCTACTCCCTAAAAACCTCCCCCTCCCTCCCGTCAAACTCATCCATGCACTCAATT
Source organism: [Candida] loeiensis (assembly GCA_030563775.1). Lineage (NCBI taxonomy): Eukaryota > Fungi > Ascomycota > Pichiomycetes > Serinales > Debaryomycetaceae > Kodamaea > [Candida] loeiensis. The sequence continues at coordinate 235,595 of JAJMKD010000010.1, read as the reverse complement.
ATCGTCTTGATGTTGTCAATCACACTGCTCACGGCCACTCTGATGATGCGGTCGCTCAACCCGTTGAACTCGCAGATCAAGCGGTGCCCCTCGTTCGAGTACACCACCTGGAGCTCGGTGGCGCGGAGAATGGGGTCGGGCGACAACGACTTCTGTGCAATAATCGCCTGTCGTTCGGTTTCAAAGGGTATGTCCAAACGGATCCCGTATGGTAGAGTCATGAGAAAAAAGAAAGAGATAGGTCATTTGGTGCATGAAAATAGACAGGAGGACTAGGGCTGACAAGACGAGATTCATACTTGGACTAGTAACAAGAAGAGATACTTGGACTAGGAATAAGAAGAGATACTTGGACTAGGAACAAGAAGAGATTCATACTTGGACTAGGAACAAGAAGAGATTCATACTTGGACTAGGAACAAGAAGAGATTCATGGCAATTGGGCATGAGAACTTCGAATACCCACTCAACTTGAGGCAAACTAATCAACTATGAACGAAACCCATGCTATTCTCTTGCACACCCTTCGATATCCTTGTCCCCCAAACAATTTCTCGTTGTCCATGAGAAGTTCGTCGTTCTCAAATAACTTGTCGTAATTTTTCAATTAGTTCGCATTATGATCTTTTCTCAATTAGTTCTCATTGTGTTCCTTTCTCAATTTCTTATGTTCTTTTCCCCTACGTTCTTTCTCAATATCTCATGTTCTCATTTCCCATTAGGTTCTATCTCAATTCTACTGTTCTTTTCTAATTCCTCATGTTTTCTAACCCCTCATGTTTTCTAATTGCCCATGTTTTCTAATTGCCCATGGTTTCTAATTCCTCATGTTCTAATCCCTCATTTCTAATTCTTTTCTAATTTCTCATGTTTTCTAATTTCTCATGTTCTTCTTTCACGTCCATTTCCTGCACACAAAGGCCCACCACTATCTTACTTTGTCTCAAACCATCCTGTACAACGCATAAACTCATTGACGCGCATTCAGCACGCAGTACATACCACCCTAACAACTAGAGTAAATTTCAACCAGAGTTAATTCCATCGACCATAACCTCTCGCACGACGCCTGGGTCGAAACACTACTGTGGCTCGGATTAATTGCGATGAGCAGTAGCTGCAAATTAATTGAGAAAATTTAACGATGGTGTGACGAGGTGGCAATAATGCCGAAGCCGAGAATGTCGAGATTCAGCCTTACATATTGGCGAGGTATGATTGACAACATCATCGAGCATGCGGTGTTATATATATCCCGATTCTCCCACCGCCTTCAATACACCCTTATCTTATTACTCTTTTTTACTCCAACTCTTTTGTCTCTCTGCCTTTTCTCGGCACCATTGACTCTAGTCATGTGACATCACAGAGTGTGGATCGAACAGTGCTCACACTCCCACCCACTATCTGCGTACTCCAGGACCAATCAATTGATCCTTTGTCTCTCCAAAGGTCCATCTCGAGTCTCATCCACCTCCTCCAATTTCAGCGTACCCGTCAATACACCCTTGCATCCCGTGCACATAATTTTTCTGGGCTCGGGTGCAAAATTCTTTGTGTCGTTATCAGGATAATATAATTCGGGAGTTCAGCAGTTTTTCAATAATGATACAAGAGATCGAAGAAATGGCCGAGACCGCAGCCAGTGTGCCCGGAAAAGACGTATCTACCGTCGAGACGGACCTCTTACTTCCCAAGAAGAACCGGTTTTCAGACGCTCCCAACTTCTTGTGGATCGAGGTGGCTCTCCTCTCCAATGTGTTTCTCTACGGATTCGACTCGACGGTCACGGCGTCCACATACACCACCATAGGCAACCAGTTCAACTCCAACGACATCGCGTCGTGGATCACCACCTCGTACTTGATCACCGCCACGGCCTTCCAGCCCCTCTACGGGTCGTTCTCAGACGTCATTGGCCGCAGGAAATGCTGCTTCTTCGCACTGCTCATCTTCGGCATAGGCTGCTTGGGCTGTGCGCTCGCCCCAGACATCGTCACCCTCAACTTGATGCGCGCCATCACAGGCCTCGGTGGAGGCGGTCTCATAACCCTCTCCACTATCATCAACTCGGACATAATCTACCCTCGCAAACGCGGCCTCTTTCAGGCGGTGCAGAACATCCTCGTGGGCATGGGGTGTGTGGCAGGCGCCTCCCTAGGCGGCTTGATCTCGTCGCTATTCGGCTGGCGCTGGTGCTTCATCTGCCAGATTCCCCCAGCACTCATGAGCATTTACGTGGGGTCGCAGTACATCAGAAACCAGCCCGGGTTTGACGAGGCAAACCAACATTCAGGTTCGAGTTCCATCTTTTCGCACCCGTTTCACCTCTCCATCTTGCAAAAAATCGACCTCAAGGGCTCGGCCGTTCTTGTCGTTTCGCTCACGATCCAGATCTTTTTTTTGACCTTGGTGTCTGAGAACCAGAACAGCACCGATTTGCGTGTGTGGGCGCTTGGGGTGGTTGGATTTGCGTTGCTTGCGTACTTTGTGTACCTCGAGTACCACACCACGTCTGAGCACCCGATCATGCCGATTCGTCTCTACAAAAGCTGGTACTCGGTGTTTCTTCTCGCGCAGAACTTCATGATTGGCTTGAGTGCGTTGGCGTATCTCTTCACGTTGCCGCTCTTGTTCCAGATTGTCCTCGGCGACACGCCGTCCCGCGCGGGTTTGCGTTTGGGTGTGCCGTCGCTCTCTACTCCCATTGGCGGCATAGCCACGGGTGTGCTCATGAACAAGTACGGGTGCCTCAAGAGCTTGGTGTACACGGGAACGTTTATCATGTCGTGTGGTAACTTTTTGGCGTTGCTTGTGTCCAAGAGTATCCCCTCGTGGGCGATTGACCTCCTCCTCATCCCGGCCAACGTGGGACAGGGCATGGCGTATCCAAGCTCGCTTTTCACGTTCGTTTTTGCGTTTGGGAACGACCACCAGGCCACGTCCACGTCCACCGTGTACTTGATGCGCAGCATTGGGGGGGTTTGGGGCGTTTCGTGTGTGTCGTCGATCATCCAGGCGTGTGTCAAGCTGAAGGTGCGCGAGGACTTGCACAAGCACACGAGTTTGTCCTCGCACGAGATCAAGAAGATTATCACGAAAGTGACCAAGTCGACGGACACGATCAAGTATTTGCCGGAGGAGATCAAGAGGATTGTATTGGACGATTACGAGCATGCGATCAGGCTTGCGCAGTTGTTTTCGAGTGTTTGCTGTGCATTGGGGTTTGTGTTTTGTTTGGCGAGGGAGTTTACAAAGAGAACAAAGCGAACGTGAGCGAGAGCCAATGAACTGCGTGACATAAGCGAATCTCAACGAAGTACATGACATGAGCGAATCTCAATGAACTACGCGGCATGAGCGAACTCCAAACCACACGTGAGTTTGAGCGAACCTTCAACGGAGCAACATTAACCGAACATAAGCGAAGGAATGTGATACCATTGAATCATTAGTGAACACTTGTGAAAGCCAATCGACAAAATGAACCACGTCGCAATCAACATTCAACATTGGGCACTGAACGTTCCAACTCCTTCTACGCATATTGTGATTTTATAGAAGACTAGATTAGAGACATGAGAATGCGTAGCAAAAACTGTATCTGTGATGTCCTTGGTTCATGTTTCTCGTGGATGGTCCTCGGTTCATGTTTCTTGTGGATGGTCCTTGGTTGATGTTTGTGGATGGTCCTCGGTTCATGTTTCTTGTGGATTGTCGTTGTGTGGTTCACTGTGTTTCTTGTGGTTATTTCCTGTCGGCCCACTAAAACCTTGCGTTTTCGTTGTCTTTCTCGGCTTATTCGTTGTGTTATTCGGTGTGTTATTAGCTGGCTACTTATCGTTGTGTTATTAGTTGGCTACTTATCGTTGTGTTATTAGTTGGCTACTTATCGTTGTGTTATCGTTGTGTTATCGTTGTGTTATCCTTGTTTATCGTTGTGTTATCCTTGTTTATCGTTGTGTTATCGTTGTGTTTCTGAATTCCTTCGGGTCATCTCGGCTCCCCCTTGTCACCACATCTCGCTCAACACTTCCCCTTACGTCCTCCTTTACGTTCCTTTACCTTTCTCCCCTTCTGTGGCTCATTTTGCAGCCACAGTTCAAATCGGGAATATTTTTTCACGTCACATGCAGGTTGCAACCCAACGTTTGCAGCTATAAAAAAGGAGGGTTCACCACTAATCAAGCACCATGAAGCTCTCTACTCTCTTAAACGTTGCTGCCCTTCTTTCTGCGTCCTCCGCCAACTGGGTCTACAAAACCAGACCAGACTTGTCCCCACCCGTCTTGAACATCACCATCCCGGCCAAGGACACCGCCCCCGGCTACTTATTCATTGCGCCGTACAACGTCGACTTGGATGCTACCCCCGAGTCCGAGGCCGGCGCGTACATCTACACCGACAAGGGCGACTTGGTGTGGTCTGGTTTCGGCTACTACTCCATCTGGGCCGCCAATTTCCAGAAAACGACCCTAGACGGCGAGGACGTCTTGTTTGCGTTCGAGGGAACCCACAACGCCCACAAAGGGCACGGCCACGGCCACGTCACGTTCCTCAACAAGCACTACGAGACAGTCAAAGAGGTTCGTGGTGGCAATCACCGCATTCTCGACAAACACGAGTTCCATGTGAAGAACGGCAAAACCGGCTTGGCCACGCTCTACCACACGATTCCCGCGGACTTGTCTGTTGCTGGCGGCGACAAGGACCAGCAGTGGATCATCGACGCGCGGATCCAGGAATTGGACTTGGAAACAGGCGAGCTTTTGTTTGAGTGGTCGTCCGCCAAGCACATCGGCTTCGAGGGCTCGCTTTTGACGTTGAGAGACGGGCTCGCAGGCGGTGGACGCAGCTCACGTGATGCATGGGACTACTTCCACATCAACTCCGCAGACAAGGATGAAAATGGTGACTATTTGATTTCCGCGAGACACTTTTCGACCATCTACAAGATCAGCGGCAAGACGGGCGAGATTCTCTGGCGGATCGGGGGGATTCCGGGTGTGACCAAGTCGGACTTCAAGCTCCAGGGCGATTTGGCGTTTTCCTACCAGCACCACGCGCGTTTTCTCTCCACGTCGGAGGACAAGTCTGTGCAGGTGATCTCCTTCTTTGACAACGGTGCGTATGGGTCGGAGAACAACGGCGATAAGCTCGCCGGGCAGGGCGAGTACTCCAGCAGCAAGGTCATTGAGGTAAACACGAAAACCTGGGAGGTCAGGGAGTTGTACAAGGGTGTTGCACCCGGCAAGTTGCTCGCAAAGTCGCAGGGATCAACCCAGGTTTTGCCCAACGGGCACGTGGTTACCGGCTGGGGGTCCGAGCCGGCTGTGACGGAGTTCGACAAGCACGGGAAGGCGATTTTCCATGCTTTTGTGGACTCGGGCCCGGATATTTCGCAGCTGCAAAATTACCGTGCGTTTAAGTACGAGTGGGAGGGGCACCCGAAGGAGGCCATTGCTGTTTTGAGCGAGTACACGGACAAGGGGACGGTGGTGTACGTGAGTTGGAACGGGGACACCAGAACCAAGTTTTGGCGGTTTTACGAGGTTACTGAGCATGGGCGGAGAAACTTCGTTGGCGAGGCGGACAGGACGGGGTTTGAGACGACATGGAGTGTAAAGGGACAAACGTTTCACGCGGTGGAGGTGGAGGCGGTGGATCAGGATGGGAAGGTGATTGGATCGTCGGCTCCTGAGGTTTCGGAGAAGGAGATTAACGAGTATGTGGTGGATAGGCAGGAAGAGATTAAGGAGGATGATTTGCAGAACATTAAGGAGCTTTTGCAGACTTTTTTTTCGTGGGGTAACTTGGGCGGAATTATTTGGTAGTTCAAGGGCTTGCCAGAAGATTGCTAGTTACGCATGTGAGGTGATAGTGAATATTAGTAAACGTGAATATTAGTAACGTAAGTGAATATCAGTGACGTAAGTAAACAATAGTTGAATGAACGGGAAGTATAAATATGAGCTAATAAACTTTGTTAAGTCATCAGAAGTGACATTTGATCCTGCATACAACATCCGGCTGCAAATAAGGAATACATAGCTTCACAGCTCTGTTGAAAGCTCTAAAACGCCATCTCCGAAACTAAATCTGCATTCATAAAGTGACCATTACAATAGATAATCGTATTCATACTACCCTTTATATAACCGTATTCATACTACCCTTTATATAACCGTATTCATACTACCCTTTATATAACCGTATTCATACTACCCTTTATATAACCGTATTCATATTACCTTTCATAACCGTATTCATACTACCTTTACATAACCGTATTCATACTACCTTTCATAACCGTATTCAAAACTTCCATTACAATAACCATCTATAACGTCTATTCAAGACATGAAAACACTCGAGAAATCAAGATTATTGATGAAGTCCAACGACGGCGAATTCATCGTGCTCAACAAATCCGCCACCTGGGGACTTCGAGGGGTTTTCGAGTACTCCTCGATTTGCAAGTCTCGAGGGTCAGGCATGTCGGCCCTTAGTAAAGCAGTTCTTTGTAATCCAGTGCCTAGTAATCCAGTGCCTTGTAACCCAGTATTATTCTGTAATTCAGTTTCTTTTTGCAATCCAGTGCGTTGTAACCCAGTACCATTCTGTAGCTCAGTACCATTTCGTAATTCAGTGCCTTTTCGTAATCCAGTGCCATTTCCATTCTGACCCCCTCCTCTCCCCGCTTCTTCCTCGCTCGAAAGCATCTCATCTATACTCATATCCTTCCTCTTCACCACGTACTCCTCCGCCATACTCGAAGCCCCGTAGTCGTGTATCTTGTGGCGGAGATCATCATCATCCAACGTCTTCGACTCCGTGAGCCGCGCGAACGTGCTCTGCAAATTCGCACTCGTCTCGCACCACACCTTGCCCAACCCCCAGAAGCGCCGCCACATCTTGAGCTCGTCCATCATGTCCAGCGCCATCGCCTTGTACTTGTGCTGGAGCTGCGCCAACTCCGCGGACCCATCCACGTAGTACCTGAGCCACATCTTCGCGGGAAAGGTATTCACATAGAGACAGGTGGCTGCGGTCGTGAACACCTGGAACCCCGTGAACGGCGCAATCACCATCTGGTTGATGGGACGGAGCTCCAGCGTATTGTACGCCAACTTGTCTAGGGTATCGAGAAGAACCGTGGTTTGTGCTTTCCACCACCCCGTAGGAAACCCCTCAGGCAGACAGAAAAAGTACTCGCGGTTGAGAAACACTCGACAGAGAAAGAAAAGCCCGTGAAAGTACGCAAAGTCCGGCCCAGAGCCATCGGCAACGTGTGCCTCCACGTTGAACTTGCTGAAACTGAGGTGTGCCGGAAGACTGTTCTCGAAAATATCGAGTTTCTTCGTGAATACCGCAAAGTTCGAGCTGGGGTCCCATGGGGGAAGTCGTTCCAACTTGCGCCCAGTCTCCCCCACCCACTTGGAGATCTTGGTCCACGTGTCAAAGAGAACAATCAAGAATCCGAAGCAGGACATATCCCCCACTGCACTGCGGTCTCCCAGGTATATCAACGAGTCCGCCTCCTCAAAAGTCAACGCCTTCAGGTTGTGGTTTGCAAATATGAAGTCCTTTTCCTGGCTCGGAAGCCGCACCTTGATATCCCCCAAGAGAACACACGATGATCTTTGTCTCCCACTGGCATTGCACCGGTCCATCATGTAGATACACCACATGGCACGCCGTTTGCTTTCCTGGTACACAAAGCTCGGTTGGTACACAAAGTTCGGTTCTCCCTGGTGGCTTTCCGGGTCGCTTTCGTGGTGCACAAAATTCAGTTCACTCTCCTGGTCGCTTTCCACGCATAGTCCCAACAAGTGCGCCATTCTGGCTGCGATGCCAACGTAAAGCAAACTCCGCGATGCGTTGCCCTCCCCCCACTCGTGGCTGCTCAATATCGAGAGTGCCTGCACACGCTGGATCGTTGGGCTGTCAAACACCTCCTTGAGAATGCACCGAGCGTGCCACCCGAAGTAGCACGACGCGTTCGACGCATAACTCTTGTAGCTCGTGTTGTAGTAGTCCCTGCTGCTGTACTGGTTGTCGAAATTGGGCACGAACGACTCGGCGGCCGCTTCTGTGAACTCGCCGTATATTTTGGGCATCACCGGGTGGAGCCGCGCACAGAGCGCCAAAACCGCCAAAATCACCACGGGATCGGGACGGTCGAGTGCCGGGCGCGCCTGCGGGCTCGAGTGGTACTCGCCAAGGTACGTTTCGGGGTCGAAATCCAGCGACTTGAGAAACGCCACAAAAGTGGGCTTGTGGAGCGACGGGAAGATGCCCTTGTACTGGTTGTCGAAGTGGATGTCGACAACCTCGAGGAGGAGGTCCTTGGGGGGGAGTATGGGGCCTCGGGGTAGTCGTTTGGGCGGTGGATCGAGGAAGCCTTTCGAGATTGACACCTTTTTGAGTTGTGACTTGCGGAGCGTGTAGGAACACGGGAGATTGTACTTTGCACAGCGCTGGCACTTGGTGTTCTTGTTGTTTCTGTTGATGCACCGGAGCTTGCTGTCTCGGCAGACGTTGCAGGCGACGCTTGCCCTTGGTTTCTTGTCTTCAGGCTTCATGCCACAGTGATTGCAAATTGATAAGGTCACGTGCGTCGAGTGAATAACGGGTGAAGACGAGCGCGAATGAGAGCAAAAGACAAAATGCAGTGAGAAAGACAAGAAGGTGAAAGAGAGACAAAAAGACAAGAAGGTGAAAGAGAGACAAAATGTAGTGAGAAAGACAAGAAGGTGAAAGAGAGACAAAAAGACAAGAAGGTGAAAGAGAGACAAAATGTAGAAGGTGAAAGAGAGACAAAAAGACAAGAAGGTGAAAGAGAGACAAAAAGACAAGAAGGTGAAAGAGAGACAAAATGTAGTGAGAAAGACTAGAAGGTGAAAGAGAGACAAAAAGACAAGAAGGTGAAAGAGAGACAAAATGTAGTGAGAAAGACTAGAAGGTGAAAGAGAGAGTAGTGAATAAGAGGGTGTGGTGAATGAGAAGTGTGGTGAATGTGAACAAACATGAGTAAGATAACGCGTAATGTGAACAAGAGAATAAGGGTAGAAGATACAATTACAGATTTGGATTAATTGACTGCAGTGCAGATCTGATCACTATCTGCCGATCGAGATCAGGAGATTGAAACAAAGCTCACAAAATTGAACAGCGCTTGAAGCATTGACCCAAGAGTATGTCATTCGCATTCACTAATATCATTGGTGTTCTTTCGATTGTGTTCTTTCGTTCACATTGTGCTCTTTCATTCACATTGGTGTTCTTTCATTCACATTGGTGTTCTTTCGTTCACATTGTGCTCTTTCATTCACATTGGTGTTCTTTCATTCACATTGGTGTTCTTTCGTTCACATTGGTGTTCATTCGCTCACATTCATTCACTATGTTCATTCGCTCACTCACTACCACTCTCTCACCTCCTCCTCCACCCCCCTACTAAAATACCCCCGAGCATCAAGCAAACCCGCCCACAACTCGCGATCCAGCTCGCCAAACACAGGAAACACCTCGCTCTCCTTCACAACACCCCCCACTGAAATCTCCATAAACGCACTGTGTAGGCCAATCTGGTTGTTTTTGAAGACGGTTGAGTTGGAGGACTGGGGTTTCGCCGTTTTCTCCAGAACCCACTTGAACTCCTCGAAATTATCGTCATTCAACAAAGGCACGCCAAACGCCTGCACAACATGGTCTCTAATCTGGTTTTTTCGCCCCGTCTCAAGCTCAAATACCACTGGGTAAATCACCTTTGATTTGTACAACCCCGGGTACTTTCGCACCATGTTTGCCAGGGGAAAGTACTTGTGTTCGTGGAGTATCTTGAACCTGGTGACTGCCGGCTGTGTGATTACCCGCCGACTCTCTATTCTCCCATGGTAGTCTTTTTCAAGCAGTTCAACGTTGTAGTTGATGTAGCCAGTCGACGGGGATTCGAAGAAGATTCCGGTAGATTGAGTAGGTAGGGATTGGTTAAAGGTTTTGGCAAGCTTTTCCCGCAAATTCTCGTCATCAGTCTCCTTTCTTATGTCTCTCTCCTTTCTCATGTCTCTCTCCTTTCTTATGTCTCTCTCCTTTCTTATGTCTCTCTCCTTTCTCATGTCTCTCTCCTTTCTCACGTCCCTCTCCTTTCTCATGTCTCTCTCCTTTCTTATGTCTCTCTCCTTTCTTATGTCTCTCTCTTTTCTCATGTCTCTTTCCTTTTTTATGTCTTCCACCTGCTCTTCAAACGGACCAACACCCAATGGCAACAATCCCACATACCGTCGGGTCACAGTGCAGTTAGAATCTACGTGCTGAAAAGCCTGGTTCAATCTCCGTGTGTGTTTGTCGTCCCGTGACACTACAAGCCCTCCCGTGACGTACTTATCGAGCCTGTGCACGAGCGCGAATTGGTTTGATTTGGAGAGCGTCTTAAACCTCTCTTTTAGTAGCGGCACGAGGTTGCTGGCGTGGTTTCCATCACATCGCACCCCAGCGGATTTGTTCACAAGTGCGTATTTGAATGTGTACTTGACGATGTCAATCATAGATGAGATCAAAAGACAAAAGATGGAAAAAGGTGACAGACAAGTAGTATTGCAGGAAGAGATATATACACAGAAAGAGATATATATTACAGAAAGAGATATATATTACAGAAAGAGATATATATATTACAGGAAGAGATATATGTTACAGAAAGAGATTGTCGTAAAACATATCGTCACTATGAGTTTGCCGTGAACATATCGCCATTATGAGTCGTAAAACATATCGTCATTGCGAGTTTACGTTATGATATTGCCACCATTTGCCGCTATAAAAAAAAAACCAAATCGCTATTTCTCTCGCCATGACTGAAGAACGCCGAAGAAAGAGAAACAAGCCTAAGGATGACAAGAGAGACGGCAAACAGAGGTCAAGAAACAGAAACAGGAAGAAATCAACACAGCCGGTCAGAGTGGAGAACTCACAGCGGTATTTGCAGATTTGCAAACTCTTCAGACACTACAAGCCGTTTGTGGTGAATGGTATACCCACGGGGAAGATAGCTGAGACGATGAGGGTGAGGGAGGAGGAAAACGAGGAGAGAAAGAGGGGTGATTTGGAAGGGGAAGTGGCTGGAATGGAAACAACTTTTACTGGGATCTCTACTGGTGTCTCCACCCCTACTGGTATATCTACCCCTACTGGTGTATCTACCCCTACTGGTGTACCTACTACCCCCATAAACAACCGCGACAAACAAAAGTACCTCAAGCAGTACCTTCTCGAGTTCATGACCAGACAGACCGATGCGCCAATACGAGTTTCGTTTTCGATAGCCCCGACTGACCCCGACTTTCCGTTTGATTTGGAGACGTTGAGTGTGTGTCTTGTTGTTCCTGCGCAGTACCCATTCGACGAGAGGGATCTCCCGTACATTGTGGTGTTGAACGAAGAGATTCCGCGCGGATTCGCGGTGAACCTCGAGGAGGGATTCAAGCGAATCTGCCGGGTTAGCATACAAAACAAGGAGGACGAGGACATCGTGATCGAGTCGAAGAAGTCGCTAGTGGCACAGGTCGAGGCGTTGGACAAGTACTTGGAGCTTTTCTTGAAGATTGAAGAGAGACCGACGATGAAGATTGTGCGGCACAAAAATACAAAGAAGGTACAAGAAAGGGAGAAGATTGAAGAAAAGGAGGTCCAAGGAAAGGAGGCCCAAAAAAAGGAGGTCCAAGCAAAGGAAAAGGTTAAAACTCCCATACAAGCACCTTCCTATTCGCCTGGTGTTGTGGAGGTTCGCAACGGGATGATTGCATATTTGCTCAACAGAACCGGTGCACAGACGAAGCTTTTTAAGCGAACTGCAGCAGAAGACAGATTCAAAATCACGCTACCGGTGTACCAGAACGTGCTAGTGCCTGAGTTATGGAAGAAGAATAGAAAGCTCGAGCTCATGGTGAGTGTACCCGCGAACTACCCTGAAGCGGGCCTCCAGTTCCTGTTTCCCAACAACTTCAACACGAATCTCATTCTCAAGTACAAGAAGGACGACGAGCAGCTCACGCTCTTGGAGCACACTCGCGAGTACAAGCAGATCGAGAAGAACTTTGTCGCCAACACGGCTTGCACGGGCTACGGGGGAAACGCCGACTTGGTGGGGCGCATAAACTGGGTTGCCAACAACTTGGGGGTGTTGGCGATGCCGATTCAGCAGCATGAGGAGTGGCAGACGAGGTTGGGCATGTTGCGGGTGGTGGTATAGACAAGGAACGGTACAATGGTTACGAGGTTTGATGTTTAGATAATTATGTGGTTGGTTTTTGGTATCGTTGATATAACGGTACTAACTGGTTTTAGGTTATGAACCATCGATGTCGCATGAATTGCCGATGTCGCATGAATTGCCGATGTCGTATAAATTGCCGATGTCGTTCATCAATTCTTGTGATGTCGTATTTCTGATTTATTTTTCGATCACGATGTCGGAGAACGTTTTTTAGATAATTGATGTAAATGCGTTATCGTTTTTAACGTTCAATTCAGTACGCGCTACATGACTTTGTTCATTCACTGGTTGGCTGTTCACTTATTCTCGCTCGACGTGCTTACTCGTATTTCTGTCGACTCCTGTCGTGTGCGTTTATTGTTTGCTCACTCCATCGATGTTCGTTTATAGCTTCTCACGTCCATTCGCTCATTTCGTTTGAATGCTCGTTCGTATGTCCGTTCGTATGCTCGTTCGTATGTTCGCTTGTTTATTGTCTGCTCACCTCTTCGTGTTGCTCGCTCATGTTCGTTCACTCATATTCGCTCGTGTTCGTTGGTCTAGACCATGATGTCATCCACCCCACATCATTATGTCATCCCACCCACATATCACCAGAATCACCACCTCTCCACCCTACCCGTACCCAAGACCCTCTACCCGTAGCCCCTCTATTGTACCCTCCGCGTCCACGCCTCCCGCATCGCGCCCCCGAGCCGCACCATCTCGTTTTGACTCACCTGCATGAAGTCACGTGCGACCTGCAGGATCAGATTTAGAGGAAGGCGTTAGTCGAAAAGGATAAAAACAGTGTGACTGGAGACAATCGGCATGGATGACAACAGCGAGCAAAAGCCGACCACGTTCCAGTACGCCAATGAGTGCGAGCTCGAGATACACTGCTCGCCGTTTGGGATCAGCGGGCTATACATCAAGGTGATTGGAACCAACTTGATGGGCATAGGGTCGGCCATGGGCCTAATAACGGGGAGCACGCGAGGGCTCATCCATTACAACGACTGCAACGATTTTGTGGACCAGAAGTACAAGTTGTATGTGGTTGTCGACGACGAGGGGATCCTCCGCATCGACTTCACCAAGATCTTCACCCTTGGCAAGGAAAAGAGCGAGGACGGTAAGAAGGAGGACGGGAAGAGTGACAGCGTAAAGAGCGAGGAGCGGGGAGAAGAGGAGGAGGTTCCGGCGTTGATATTCACAGGGAAGTGTCCAGAGGGGCGGTCAGACAATATTGAACCGTTTATTGGGATATTTTCGTTTGAGAGGGAGGATTAGATGAGGAGTGAATCTCGATGAGGAGGAGTAAGTTTGGATGTGTCTGGATAGTCTATCAGGTTATGTCTGGATAGCCCGATAAGAATATGTCTGGGTATGTGAGGACATCTAAGAGGAGAGGAGCCTGAGGAAATGGATGAAGTCTGATATGGAGAGGTTGACGGATGTCATGACTGATGATATGTCTGTTGACGAGAATGAATGATAAAGGCTGAGACTTCGGAAGACAATTGTCAACAAAATAGTACCAAGATGGTACATGTATGAATAACATTGGGTTTGTGATATAGAATTGCATGATCTGAATAGAGCATGAATGCGAATAGAGAGTGATGTAGGATGAACGAGCGTGAACGAAGTAGGTGAGCAAAGCAACATAAAGACTGGACAAAAGAGAACCAACATAAGGACTGGATACAGAACCAACATAACTGGACTGAATAAACGAGAACCAACATAAAGGACTGAATAAACGAGAACCAACATAAAGGACTGGATAAAGAACCAACATAACTGGACTGAATAAACGAGAACCAACATAAAGGACTGAATAAACGAGAACCAACATAAAGGACTGGATGAACGAGAACCAACATAACATCAACAGCTGAATAAATGTGAGAATATAAGCACCAACATTACAGGACTGCTGAATAATTGCGAGAATAAAATTGCCAACAGGACTGCTGAATAATTGCGAGAATAAAAGTGCCAACAGGACTGCTGAATAATTGCGAGAATAAAAGTGCCAACATAACAGGACTGCTGAATAAAAGTGTGGATTGAGAAGGCATGCTTCATAAGGATGTGGTTGTGGATGTATGTATGTAATTTGAAGTGGTGAGGGAATGTAAAGTTAGTAAGGATCGATGTTGAAGTGATTAGACTTTGTAAATTGGAGCAGAGGAGTATGGTTCAGGTGTTGGAAGTGGGATAAAAGTGCTAGAATCTTGTAAACGGGGTAGTTGAGATAGATTGCAGATAAAAATGAAAATAAGATTGATCTTGTAGCTTGTTGAGATAGTTTGGATGTCATAGCTGAGATAATAAGATTGATCTTGTAGCTTGTTGAGATAGTTTGGATGTCATAGCTGAGATAATAAGATTGGTGGTTTTGTAGATTGAAGGTAGATTGCCCAGTTGAGATAAAAATGAAGATAGACCTTGTAGCTTGCTGAAAAAATTTTGATTAAGATAGGTGATCTTGTAGCTTGTTGAGATAGAGTGGGTCTTCATAGCTGAGATGGTTAAGTATGGCTTTGTAGATTGCATAGTGAGGTGTATTCGACAAAATTGAAGATTGAAGTAGTTTTCTAGGACGATTGAAGTGTTGAGGTTGTCGGTGGGTGTAAATTGGATTGATTTTAGGTTACTGGAATAGCGTAGAATATGATATCATTGACGACGACAGATCAGCTATGCAAGTGAGCAAACATCAAAATCCAACTTTAACATCTTCTCACATTCACTCGAAAATTGATCACACTCATTTTTTCAGCTGCAAGTAAACACTTCGCCGATTCATGCAGATGTTCATCCCCATACTACTTAACCGATATTCCCAATCCCAACACCACCTCATCCCAACACCACCTCATCCCGACACCACCTCATCCCGACACCATCACTTCTTTCCGACAACTGCCTCCCATTCTCCATCACGTCAAATGTGGAGAATCATCGGCTGTGTATATGCAGGTAATCGAAGGTGCACAAAATGGGGTGGGAGGAGAAGCAGAGAGATGGAGGGAGAAGACGAATAAGGGAGAAGGTAGAAAGGAGAATAGGAAACGGTAGAAAGGAGGCTATGTATGGAGAGGGCGAATAGAGAAGTGTAGAGAAGCGGAGAGGATCGAGAAGCGGGGAGGATCGAGAAGATGGAGACTGAACAATCCTCGTGGTTTCACTATACTCATCGTTGTTAATCCTCTCTTTGGACCCTTCTGCTTACAAATATTCTCCATCCCCACCGGCTTATTCCTTTTTAGCACATGGCCGAATTTCCCCTCTCTCGGTTCTTACTCGGGTATCAAAAAAGAAACCTGCATACAGCAGTCAACCTCGGTACCATGCTCACGGCCAGAGAAGTGACCCTCGGAAGAGCATGGTTATGACTCGGGGGCAAACCTTTCGCTGCTTACGAAACTGCGTCAGTTGTCGCCGACCCGAAGTACTAAACCCATTTCAGCCTGATTTCTCATCTCCATATTTTCCCTGTGATTATATTTTGGCTGCCGAATATATAAATACCCCATACTTTCCACCATCAATCACCACAAATCACACACAATGGAAAGATTGAACCAGTTATCCGGCCAGTTGAGCCCCAACACCAAGCAGAGCATCCACGAGAAGAACCCAGACGACGTCGTCATCGTCTCTGCCTACAGAACCGCCCTCACGAAGGGTGGCCGCGGTGGGTTCAAGGACGTGGGGTCCGACTACATTTTGGCCAAGTTCCTTGAGAAGTTCATCGCCAAGAGCGGTGTGGACGTCAACCTCGTCGAGGATGTCGCCGTTGGTAACGTTTTGAACAGAGCTGCTGGTGCCTCTGAGCACAGAGGTGCCTGTTTGGCTGCTGGTCTCCCAAACACCTCCGCCTTTGTTGCCATCAACAGACAGTGTTCCTCAGGCTTGATGGCAATCTCCGACATTGCCAACAAGATCAAGACCGGCGAGATCGACTGTGGTATCGCAGCGGGTGTCGAGTCGATGTCTGCCAACTACGGGCCGCAGTCTATTCCAAAGGTCGACACACACATGTCTGAGGATAAGGAGATGGCCAAGTGCTTGATTCCGATGGGAATCACCAACGAGAACGTGGCCAAGAAGTACAGCATCCCAAGAACCAAGCAGGATGCGTTCGCGGCCAAGTCGTACGCCAAGGCGGCGGACGCCATCGCTTCGGGCAAGTTCAAGGACGAGATTTTGGCGATCGAGTCGATTGTGGCCGAGGAGGACGACGACGACAACGTGACGTACTCCAAGATCACTGTTGACACCGACGAGGGTCCTAGAAAGGGCGTCACTGCCGAGTCGCTTGCCAAGTTGAAGCCTGCGTTCTCGAAGGACGGCTCGACACACGCGGGTAACGCATCGCAGGTGTCTGACGGTGCTGCTGCTGTATTGTTGATGCGGAGATCGTTGGCGGAGTCCAAGGGCTACAACATTGAGGGCAAGTTTGTGCTTTGTGTGTCTGTTGGTGTTCCACCTGAGATCATGGGTATTGGTCCAGCGATTGCGATTCCAAAGGTGTTGAAGAAGACGGGATTGACTGTGAGCGACATTGACGTGTTTGAGGTGAACGAGGCGTTTGCCGCGCAGTGCTTGTACTCTGCGGAGGAGTGCAACATTCCACAGGACAAGTTGAATATCAACGGTGGTGCGATCGCGTTGGGACACCCATTGGGCGCCACTGGTGCGAGACAGTACGCGTCGATTTTGCGTTTGTTGAAGAAGGGTGAGATTGGGTTGACGTCGATGTGTATTGGGACTGGTATGGGGGCCGCATCGGTCTTGATCAAGGAGTAGTTGCCGCGAGCTTGCGGGTGGGGTCAATCTATGAAGAAATAGTTACTGTGAACAAATCGTAGCGACCAGTTGGAATGGTTGATTAAATTATTGAGGAGAGTATGTAGATGAATGGTTGAAGAGTAAGAGTGTGTAGATGATTGAAGAGCAAGAGTATGTCGTTGAATCTGGTAATAGTACTAGATGAATGATTGAAGAGTATGTAGATGAATGATGAAGATGAGTATGTAGATGAAATTGATGAAAGAGAGTATTGAAATGGGTAAAAAATGGTAAATTATACGAGAAATGAGGAGATTAGAAATGGTAAATGAAAAAATGAGCTTATTAAATGTGATGAAAAATGAAGGATGTTGAGATCGGAATGCGTATAAAAGGAACAAATTGATACGGCAGATGAAGCATCAAGACGTTCTCTCTGAATGAGTTTTCCAGCTCTTCTGGACATCCATTTACAATTTCTCTTATCTATCTGGGGTCATGCAGGTCGGCAACACAAAAAATTGACAGCGTGGGGTAATTAGTATCCACGGATCGATAACTAGTTTAGTGTGTTTAATAATACAATAGTATCCACGGATAGATGAGATCATTAGTTTATGAATATGTGTTGTATTGTCTATCAAGTCAACCTCGTCAAGTACTAACTATAAACCCTTGGTCCTCTTTTATCTCATTTTCTTCGGCAATCAATTTGGTGTTCAGGCTCGTTGCTGGGCAGTTTGATCTAGTATTCAAGTGTGTGGTATAGTGATTCAGTAGCTCCATCGCGGTTCAGTCGTTTGATGTAGAAACATATTTCGTTGAGCTAAGTCTGTTTATGCCTAGTTTGGATCTGTTTTCACTAGTGTACTTCGCTAGCTCCGGCCGGTTGTGTCCGTTCGATCTAATTCACTCCGCGTTGAGATAAGTCTCCTCATGGCTAGCTGTTCGTTTAGTTGAGTTAGTTCGTTCAGTCAGTCGTTCAGTTTGTTCGATTAAGTAGCTCGTTCAGTTAAGTCGTTAAACTAGTCACTCGGATCACTCGTTCTTCAGTTAAGTCGTTAAACTAGTCACTCGGATCACTCGTTCTTCAGTTAAGTCGTTAAACTAGTCACTCGGATCACTCGTTGTTCAGTTAAGTCATTAAACTAGTCACTCGGATCATTCGTCGTTCAATTAAGTCATTAAGCTAGTCACTCGGATCACTCGTCGTTCAGTTAAGTCATTGCTATTCCCATCGCCTCAATCGCCACTTAAGCTCGTCAGTTAAGTTTCATTGAACTAATTCACTCACTCGCGCTGCTCATTCGTCTCACTAAACCAATTCACTCACTCGCGCCGCTTGTTCGTTCATTCAAGTCTCTTTCAACTAGTTCACTCACTCGCTTCGCTCGTTCGTTCAGTAAAGTTCGTCACTTAAAGTAAACGTTACTTCCCTTCCTCCCCTCAGCAACCACCGGCGGAGCCTTCACTTCATTCCCAGCCTGATGCGCACCGTGTGGAAAGTAAACCACATTCACCGGAGGCAAGTAGTACACACTGCTCACCGGAAAATACTCATACCTCTTCACCAGATCCAAGTTCACCGCCTGCTCCAGGAACGGCTTCTCCTCCTCTTCCAGCTCCGCCACCTCCACGCTCTCCTCCCGCACAGGCTCCGCAACAACCTCCTCCGCATCCTCGTCCTCGCTCGCATCCACGAAACTCAGCCGCGACCCGCTCGCACGCCCCTTGATAAGCACATCCTTGCGCTCCAGGTAAAAGTTCGGGTTCCGCCCCCGCACAATGATCGGCTCGCTCACAAGCTCGCAGAGCGTCACCTCGTTGCCCTCCTGGGCGTTTTCCCCGTTTTCCTGCGGGTAATCCGCATCCACGTAGTCATCATAGTACAAGTCTGCCACCACCGCACTCAACTTGATCCGGAGATGGTAGTAGTTCTGGAACGTGAGATTCCCGTTGTTTGGCGTGGCGTTCTTGAACTGGACCTTTTTTATCGTAAAGTACTTGTCCACAGAACCATCCTCCACCACGTCGTCGTTAAGCAGAAAGAAATGCTCGCTTTCCGCAATATTCGTGAGCAGAATGTTATCGCCATCTTTGCGCGCACCTTTGTCGTCGTCGCGTCCCAACTCCTTGATGAATATCGGCACCACACGGCTGCTCAGCATGTTGGTGCTCGCGGAAATCTCAATCTTGAAGTACTTCACCACGCGGCTCACCGTGTATCCGTACTCGTCGCTGCGCACCTTCAACATGCGGTTCTTCAGCCGTATCCCGTCCACGTGCATGTTGAGGAGAATCTGGATGTAGTTGCGCCGGTAGCACAGAATCACCTTCGCGTCCGATTTTGCCTTGCGATCACGCTCGTCACGTGACTTGTTCAATTCGCTTTTTGCGTGGAGGTAGTTTCCGTTGTCGACGTCGTTAGTGAGGAAACGCCCGTTCAAGAACCCGCTAAACGAGATGTTGACCTCGCGGTCGTCCTTGTCGACCACCGTGCAGTTGTCGTTTGCACGAGGCATCTTTTTAAAGTCCAACAACTTCTTCAACTTGCTTGGCCTGTAGTCGATTTCCACGTCTGCCGTGACGTCGCGAGCCCTGCGGACTCGTTTTCGTTTTGGCGGAGTTGCGACCTTTTCCTCGTCGTTGGGCGGCTCGTAGGTCCACGGTGCATCTGGCTGTGGCGACCGCGAGTATCCCGCCAAGTTTGTGCCGGAGTTGTTGTAGGGGACGTTTTGCTGGTAGAGCATTTGCTGCTGCGACTGGAGCGTGTTGTGCGTGCCGTATGCGTTGGGGTACTGGCCGTTCATGTAGTGCATGAACAGCTGGTTGTAGCCGTGATGGTGATCGAAGTACTGTGGGGGTTCGTAAGGTTTGGGGGGGGTTTCGATTTCCTCAGGGACGACACGGCCCATTGTGACGTTGACGAAGTCATCGGCTTTGCGTTGGTGGAGGATGTCGGGGAGGAAGAGCGAGGCTAGGTCGTCGAAGCGTTCTTTGTCCATGATTTTTTGTACATGCGGATTTTGTAGTAAAAATAACAAATGGTCATGGGTGCGACAAGAATATCAATTCATCAATAGGTAAAAAGGTAACACATCAATAGGGAAGAAATAGGTATCACACCAATAGGAAATAAATAGGTAACTCATCAATAGGTAATAAATAGGTAACACAATAGGAATAAATAGGTAACACATCAATAGGGAATAAATAGGAAACGCATCAATAGATAACACATCAAGGTGGGAATTCAATACGAGCGGATATTAATAGGTAGTACATGTGGGAATTCAATAGGAGCGGGAACAATAGGTATGTGGTTTGAATATCAGTGAAAAATCAGTAGGTATGTGAGTGCCAATAACACCAAGCGAATTTGTGACGATATGTGAGTGAACGATATGGATAAATATGTTGGACTAGGTGTACTGGTATGTTAGGTAAATATGTTAGGTATACTGGTATGTTAGGTAAATATGTTGGACTAGGTGTACTGGTATGTTAGGTAAATATGTTAGGTATACTGGTATGTTAGGTAAATATGTTGGACTAGGGATACTGGTATGTTAGGTAAATATGTTGGACTAGGTATACTGGTATGTTAGGTAAATATGTTAGGTATACTGGTATGTTAGGTAAATATGTTAGACTAGGTATACTGGTAATGTGTAAGTGTGACTAAATTAAACCAGCGAGATCTGGAAAATGAACACAGAAAATGGAGGCTATAAAAAACGAATTCTACGCTCGCTATTGTGGAACTGTGCTGCGTTTGTGGTCGGGAAGTGAATTGCGATATTTCCGGGGGAGTCGAAGAGATGGTTAGGGAGCCGTTGGGGAGCAGTGGCGACGAGGGTTAGGTGGGGATGCGTTGGGCAGTTGGATCTGCTTCTACATATAAGCTCTATACAAGATATAGAAATCTTGGGTTGGTTAGGAATTTGAATAACGACTCGGCTTTTTTTAGTCTTTGTCATTATGCACCTTTTTGCCAATTTCATATTCCGCTCTGATTCCGCTTTCAACCTCGTTGTACAACGACCAACGCACATGGAAATCTTTACATAACTTTCCTAGTTCTACTCATATCCGCATGTACTTACTCGACTCTCGCTCAATCTTCTCAGTTAACTCTCTCAACTCTCGCTCAAATCTTCTCAGTTAACTCTCTCAACTCTTCTCTTTCAACCCTTCTAAGTTAGCTCTTCCCAGTCAATTCTTCTCAGTCAACTCAGTGCTCCATCGACTTTTCTCAGCGTGTTCTCCTAACCTTACGTCAACCACTACGCCTCCAACCTGACACAACAAACTCGTAAAAATTGCGTACTTTTAGATCTTCTGTTTACCTGATAAAAATAGAAGTAGGAAAACACGCCCATATCACATCGTCCATCACATATCATAATCGTCATATCGTCTGTCATCACGTAGCATAATCATCATATCGTCTGTCATCACGTAGCATAATCATCATCATATCGTCTGTCATCACGTGGCATAATCATCTATATTAGTATCGTCAACACCCATCACCCATCATCACCTATCACGTATAATCACCCACCGCCTACCTCCTACTGCCTATCCCCCCATCTACCCCAGCATTCTAATTATAGACAACGCTATACCGGCTATCTAATTGTGAGCATTGTAGATCCCACGGGGAACAAATCCGACGAAGGCTTATCGATGAAAATTTTCAATGCCGTTCGACTGGTAAAGTGTGTGTGGCATTGTGAGTTTGTGACAGCTGATGCTGAGATCTTGATTGTGCTCAACCGAGGTAGTCGCTCGCCGCTTCGCTGATCAATCCATTCTAGTCGCTCGCCGCTTCGCTGATCAATCCATTCTAGTCGCTCGCCGCTTTGCTACAGTTCACTCCATTCTCAGTGCTGATGTTCACTCCACTCTAGTCGCTCGTCGCTTCGCTCACCATAACTCTTCTTTTGTTCGCGCATCACTTTTTTAGTCGCTCACATTCGCATTGTTCGTGTTCACTCTGCTCCGTCACTCTGCCCCACTCATCACTCTTTAGTTAGTCGCTCACATTCACCCTGCCCATGTTCACTCTGCTCTCACTCTGCTCTCACTCTGCTCTCACTCTGCTCTCACTCTGCTCATGTTCACTCCTACTATTACGTCATTCTTCCCTGCCGTTTGTGTGTACCTTCGGTTACGAACATGTGAGTCGAATGCCAGCCTCCTGCACACATAGTGCCTAGGGTCCGGATTTTAAAAATAGTACCATAAAAAATACCAACTGGCATAAAAGGCCCCCAAAGTAGGGAAATCAGCGAGAAGACTTAATCGATCAATTTGGAGGACCGACAATCAAGACAGATAAACGGTACAGAGAAGGTATAAACGGTACAGAGAAGATATAACCGTACAGACAAACGGCACAGAGAAGATATAACCGTACAGACAAACGGTACAGAGAAGACATAACGGCACAGACGCACAGATAATCGATATAAACAGATATCTTACACGATAACCCAGATAGCCGAATCCCTCGATAAACCATCAATACACCAACAGCTGCCACCATACCGCTACTATATCCACCCCCCCTCACCATCCAATCGTCCATGCCAGAACTCTACGGGCGCACCCTCCACAAGGTCTTCAACCAGGACTTTGTCATCGACAAACGGTTCCAGATCGTCAAGGAACTCGGCCACGGCGCGTACGGCATTGTGTGCCTGGCCAAATATGACGACGGGGCGGGCCACGACGGGTCGTACGTCGCCATCAAGAAAATCACCAACATCTTCCTGAAGAAGATCCTCTGCAAAAGATCGCTCCGCGAGTTGAAGCTCCTCCAGTTCTTCCGCGGCCACAAGAACATCACGTGCCTCTACGATCTCGACATCATCCCCGACGCCAGCGGCGACTTCAACGAGGTGTACCTCTACGAGGAGTTGATGGAGTGCGACATGCACCAGATCATCCGCAGCGGCCAGCCGTTGACCGACCTGCACTACCAGTCGTTCATCTACCAGGTGTTGTGTGGGCTCAAGTACATCCACTCCGCGGACGTGTTGCACCGCGACTTGAAGCCGGGGAACCTCTTGGTGAATGCGGACTGCGAGTTGAAGATCTGCGACTTTGGGCTTGCACGTGGGTTCTCCGAGGACACCGAGCAGAACGCGGGCTTCATGACGGAGTACGTGGCCACGAGGTGGTACCGCGCACCGGAGATCATGCTTCTGTTCACCAACTACACGAAGGCGATCGACATCTGGAGCGTGGGGTGCATTCTCGCGGAGTTGCTAGGGGGAAAGCCGCTCTTTCGCGGCAAAGACTACGTGGACCAGTTGAACCAGATTCTCTTGATTCTTGGAACACCCAAGGAGGCCACGTTGACGAAGATCGGGCTGGTGCGTGCACAGAACTACGTTCGTCTGTTGCCGTTCATGAAGAAGGTGCCGTACACGGAGCTCTTTCCGCAGGCGAACCCGCTTGCGTTGGATCTCCTCGAGAAGATGCTCACGCTTGACCCACACGAGCGCATCACCGTGGACCAGGCGCTCATGCACCCGTACCTCGCGATATGGCACGACCCGCAGGACGAGCCGGAGTGCCAGGTGAAGTTCGACTTCAAGTCGTTTGAGACGGTGGACGACATGGCGCCGATGAAGCAGTTGATTGTGGACGAGGTGCGCAACTTCCGCGAGTTTGTGAGAAAGCCCATCCAGGAGCAGCAGCAGATTCTGATGCGGCAGCAGGAGCAGATGAACGAGACCGTCTATGGGAACGAGGGGAATATCAACGACTTGAATGAGAATGTCTATGAGACTGCGCAGTATGAGAACGAGTACGAGGGCAATGTGCAGGGGCTCAATACGACGGCGTCGGGGGCGGAGAACCAGTACTACCAGCATGTGCCGAAGCCGCAAGAGTTGGAGGAGTTTTCGTTGAAAGGGTACGATCTGGATTTGTTCAGGTTGGAGGAGGAGTTGGGGTTTGGGTTGGATGGGAATTTTAACGGGGGGTACTGACCCCACGGAAAGTGACCTGGGTTTTGAAAGACGAACGTTAATGTGAGCGAGCAAACGGGGTTTGATGTGAACTAGCGAGTTTGATCGAACTAGCGAGTTTGATGTGAGCAAGTGTTTTGACCTCATGTGAGCGAGCAAACGGGGGTTTGATGTGAACTAGCGAGTTTGATCGAACTAGCGAGTTTGATGTGAGCAAGTGTTTTGACCTCATGTGAGCGAGCAAACGGGGGTTAGATGTGAACTAGCGAGTCTGATGTGAACTAGCGAGTCTGATCGAAGTTTGATGCGAGCAAGTGTTTTGACCTCATGTGAGCGAGCAAACGGGGGTTAGATGGGAACTAGCGAGTTTGATGTGAGCAAGTGTTTTGACCTCATGAGAGCGAGTGTTTTGACCTCATGCTGACCGTTCACGTGAGAAGCTGTGTGAGACATTGACTGAACGGGTGAGGACTTGACAGATGATGAATGGTGAACATTTGAGACTATCCTTAAAGTGAGCACATGCACGAGTGCTAGTGAATGGACTTTCGGTAGAACTGAGGCATTGTTGGGTGGCTAAATGTGCCATTTACTACTGACTAGTGATGACTGACTAGTGATGACTGACTAGTGATGACATGACTGACTGGCCATCTGACGCCTAGTGAAACTTGACTATGCTGTGAACAGTTATATGAAGCCAATCCCACGGCCTCACATTGACGAGCTAGATGGCATTCGAGTGGGAGGTGATAACGTTCCTTTAAAACCTTGGTTATTAAAGCTGGGCTTCCCCGGAAGTTGGCTCCTTAGAGCGCTAGACCTCGTGAGTGAGTAATTATATTCGAGCACTGTGAACTTGATCTAGTGAGTGAGTAATTATTCGAGCACTGTGAACTTGATCTAGCGAGTGAGTAATACTGTGAACTTGATCTAGTGAGTGAGTAATTATATTCGAGCACTGTGACTTACCCACGTTCGACATTCTCAACCGGCAACTAAAGTGATTCTCAGATGACCTCTAAGGTCCACGGACTCATTATTAGCAACATTCGAATACACATGACCTCACCAGTTATGTGCCTACGAAATGAGACCAAAAATGAGAAATCAAGAGAGTGGTAGATCGGTGTCTCCTGCAACGGGCAGCCGTTTATAGATTAGGTGATTATATGTTTATTGGGGAGGTGTAGAGAAACGACCGACAGAACGAAGCGACGGAGGAGTAGAGGAGCATTGTGAATATGAAGTGGCGGAGTAA
Source organism: [Candida] loeiensis (assembly GCA_030563775.1). Taxonomy (NCBI): domain Eukaryota; kingdom Fungi; phylum Ascomycota; class Pichiomycetes; order Serinales; family Debaryomycetaceae; genus Kodamaea; species [Candida] loeiensis. The sequence goes on along the minus strand of JAJMKD010000010.1, from coordinate 210,286 downwards.
GGGACATTGTGAATGTGAAGTGACGGAGGAGTAGGGGACATTGTGAATGTGAAGTGAAGGGTGGGAGTGAGAGGGAAACTGAATGTGAACTGACCAACGAGAACGAGTGAACGCATGGAGTAGACAGAATGAACCCAATGAATGAACTGACTAATGAATGAACAATGAACCTAACGAATGAGAAATGCAGTGAATGAGCGGAGGGATGGAAAACTGAAGGTTAACTGTCTGAAAGAAGAACGCGGAGATTGAGTGAATCGACGACAGATGACTTAATGGGTGAGTATAGTGACCCAATGAATGATGGCTTTAAAACTCACGAACCGAAACTCGAATTGGAGTTCGGCTACGCCGACAATAGGCCCCTAGACTATTTTTCTGTCAAGGATATAAGTTTATATCATCTGAATCATCCCACAGTGAAAGCAATCTTCGCTGTCATAGGTAACATTGGTGGAAGTGAGATTGGGGTCAAATTGTACCAATAGGAGCTATTTCACCCAAGTCGTGCTAATAAGGACCCTCAACATGGAAATGGGTAAAAATGCTCTACAAAAGTCCCTCATGTTGCAATTCCTTACATATCAATTTCAAGTCTCGGAATCCCTTGACCTAATTCACATGATCTTACACTTCCGCGGTTATCGTATACTTTTGTTATACAACTACGCTCGTCTGGTTATTTTTGCACGCAGTTATTTTTTGCACTCAGTTTTCTAATTGTTCATTCCCTCTTTATGATTTCTTGGGTTCCTTTTATATCATTTTCACATTTGCTGGTTCACATAATGTGCACATATCAATTGTTTTGCAGCCCACATAATTTGCACATATCAATTGTTTTGCAGCCCACATAATTTGCACATATCAATTGTTTCGCAGCCCACATAATGTGCACATTTCAATTGTTTTGCAGCCCACATAATGTGCACATATCAATTGTCTTGCAGCCACATAAAGTGCACATATCAATTGTCTTGCAGCCACATAATGTTCACCATTATAGCCTCTAGTTCACTTAAATTCTAGTTTTATTTTGTTTTCACGTACGTTCTCTTTTCATCACCCACTTTCACTAGGGCACTTTTTAGTGCCTCCGTGTTAGCGTCATCTGTGTGCTGAATTTGTCCACTTGGTATTCACCTTTTAGATGTAATACGCTCACATTTCTTTGTCAAGTTTGCTCAGTGTTTTTATAGTGCGAATCGCTCACATTCTCTTCGCTCAATGTTCACTTTCAGGTCTTATTCGCTAGTATTCAGTCAGTTGCTTCGCTAACGTTCAATCAGTTGCTCGTTAATGTTCAGTCAGTTGCTTCGCTAACGGTCAGCCAGGTTCTCGCTAATGTTCCTGTTGCTCACCGATTTTGTAGCTGAAAACATCCCCCCCCTTACTGAAACACCACAAATTCCCATCCAAATGCACCCCCTCTACCTTCCCATCCTTGATCAAACTCGACAAGTCCACACTCCACAACGGCACCTCAAACGTCGGCACCTCTTTGTCCGGTACTATCGGATGAAAAACAGTCCCGTGTGCCTCCTCCTCCTTCTTCGTCTTGTAATGCCTCTTGAGCCGCAAGCTGTAGAGCGACTGGTATAGCGTCGAAACCGCCTCCGGGTGCTCCAGCGACTCGTGCGAAACATTGCTCAATATGCGGTTCAAACTCGCGCCATTTTGCGGCGATGTGATGCTCAAGAGCGGAACACTGTACTCCTCCTTTGTAATCGAACGGCTTCTCGCATGCAAGTCTCTCCGTGGCGCAGGGCTACTTGAAACCACCAACGGCCGCGAAGACCGGATGCTGAGCGATCTGCGCTTTTTCGGCGCATCGCGTTTCGCTGGTGTGCGCTTGATTTTCGTCACCGCATGGTAGTCAAACTCCCAGAGAAAAACCTTGCCGTCAAAACCACAGCTGATGATCTTGTAGATAAGTCCCGTGGGCTGGTCCCGTACAAACTGCACACGGTGCACTGTGTTCGTATGACCCTTAAACCGCCCCACCATCTTCACGTCCTTTATTATTGGCGGGTACGTTTTTGCAGCGGGTCGGTCATGCGGCGACAAAAACATGTTTATTGGCGTGAGACTCGACAGCAATCCTTGCATCCCAGAGAGACTTCCTGTTCCTGTGAGGTTGTTCATTGTGGTGGGCTGCATTCCCGAGTGCATGCTGTTGAGCGTCCCGCTACGCGATCTCTGACTCGTGGAAGGTGTGAGCGATTGCTTGTTCACCAACCCGTTCACGTTGTAGTAGGTCATTTTGAAGATCTCGATGACATCGCCTTTTCCAGCCACACAGAGAAAGTTGAAATCCGGGGAGAATTTGATGTCGCGAATGCCGTCGTTGAAGTAGTTGGAAATCACGTCGGAAAACGGCGACAAAGGCTCTTCAGTCAACACATCCCCGGTTAATACGAGATCAAGGAACCGCACAAATCCGTCATCGCCTGCTATTGCAACCACCCACGGTTGGATTTCGTGTTCATGTTTGTTCACAAGCAGGATTGTGGATGTGATGGCGGTGATTGCTTTGTGTGAGAGTTTGAAGTGGCCGACAAGCGTTGACGTTTGTTCTTCACTGAAGGGGCCCAACTTTAACGGGACGTAGTATGTTGCACAAGTGTCGTGGCTCTTCTTTTCGTTCTTGTCATTGTCATTTTCCTTTCCATTCTCCTTTCCATTCACTTTTCCAATTTCCCTCTCCTTCCCATTCTCCTTCTCCTTTTCTCTGAACGCACTGTACACTGCCACCTCTCCATTTGAATAGCCCGCAAAGACCAATATCTCGTGGTCCGGGTGTGCAACCACATCTAGCGCCGTTACTGCTGCGTCGTTCTCATTCGCAAGCACCTGGTAGTCCAAGTGGTTCAAGTTTATCGCAATAACCCCAGTTGTAGTTCCCAACACCACAATCGCATCGCCAACTGGCGAAACAAACGCATTGAGTGCAGTCACCACTATGTCGCTGCGCAAATTGAACCGAAGTAGTGGATCCTGTATCGTCCGCTTGTACTCCTTTATCGAGTTCGAAGCCGTGGCTATCGAAGCTGCGGCAGATTTGCTGCTGTTGTCTATGCGTGGTTCAAGGTCATCTGTGTATGGAACTAGCGGGGTTTTCGACACAATATCGCGCCTATTGCGGTACTCGCCGTTCCCGTCAATTGCAACGACATTCACCGTGTTTACGTGCGTGGACACCAACAATTTACACGTAGCTGGGTCTACCAATTCGTCGTGAAACGTGTCGGTATTCAACGTGAGCACCTCGTCAATGATCCCATCTGCGCTTTTCTTTGCAATGCTGGGAAACCCAGACCTTTGTGGTTTCGAAAGGTGCAAAAGCCGGTTGAAACCGGTGGTGAGCTTGTTGAATGGGTTTTTCGGGTTTGCTTTGCGTTCCCCCCTTGTTGTTTCGTCCAAGTCTATGATGCTCGTCAAGCAGCCGGGATTGAGGTCTACGAGCACAGATGGGTCTTTTGCAAGTGCGTTCACATTTGCGCCTATGTGCATGTTGACATCAGAGTTCTTGCTGCAGTTGCGTGCGGCCTGTTCGTGCGCGCTGTTAATGTGGTACGGCACGCTCACATACGTGGACGACTCGGTGGGTGTTAGCGGAGGCCGTGCAATGTTGAGGTACTCGTGGGAGAGTTTGGCTGTGGCGCCTTTGCGCAGGAGCCAGGGGAGTTCATTTTCGCCATGTTTGAACTCTTTGTCTTTGAGGGAGTAGACGACGTTGTGGTCGAGGAAGGGGAATCCAGGGCAGACTGAGTTGAGGAAGGGGGTAATGTCGGTCATTGTTTCTGGTGAGCTTGCGAGCTAGAAAGAAATGAGTTCTGGTGACTTGGGAGTCAGAAACTAAAATGAGTTCTGGTGACTTGGGAGTCAGATATGGTTATGGTGCTTTTCTAGCTTTCAACAGAAATGAAAAGCTTTCTAGGTTGAATCGATAACGCTTTCTCCGTTGAATTGATAACGCTTTCTAAGTTGAATGATAACGCTTTCTAAGTTGAATGAAACGCTTTCTTGGTTGAATTGATAACGCTTTCTAGGTTGAATTGATAACGCTTTCTAAGTTGAATGATAACGCTTTCTTAGTTGAATTGATAACGCTTTCTAGGTTGAATTGATACCTAGCTTCCTAGTTTCGATCTAGATTGATAGTTTTCTATTTCGAATAGAACGACAGCTTTCAAACCAGAAACTGAAAACTCTCAGGGATGTAAGAACCTTCTAGCTTTTGATCGAGGATTGAGAATTGTCCTGTATCGAGTGACTTTCTTGTAAATAGGTCTAGTGTTTCTTAATGAAAACAGAAACCTATAATGTCTTCCAAGTCCGCTTTTCGTGAAATGGTGCTACCTTGAGACAGGTATCTGTAAAAATTCTTCCAGAAGATTGACCTAATAGAATAGTCACTGATACTCGACTGGTCAATTCAAATTTGTGGTTCAATTGTAGGTAAAGGAGTTCACTAGGCTTCGAAGTTCTGATCTTACAGTATCGGAGAGCTTCTGCTTGTCTTAGTGGTTGATCTGCCAAATTGGTTGATCTTTTCAGTTACTCTGTAGTGGTTGATCTGCCGAATTGGTTGATCTCTTCCTCCGTAGTGGTTGATCTCTCCTGTCTATCGTTGTTGATCTCCTATGTCTTCAGTATTCCTGTAGTGGTCAATATCTCCTATGTCTTTGTTGATCTCTCCTATGTCTTCAGTATCCTGTATTGGCGTGGAATCCTCTATATCTATCTTAATGGTCCGTTGACCTATTTCATTGATTTACGAATTTCAAATTCAACGTTGCAATAAAAGTTGGGTCAAAACGCCGTTCAAAAAGACCCTTTTTCCTGACAGTTGATTTTCCAAAACGAGTTAGTGCCAGTGGTTCAGGCTCCTGTAGTGTTGGGAAGGTCTAGGGAAGTATCTACCAAATAAGATTCCGAGTATATATCCGCCTTTTTGTGGCAGGAGAGATAAGGAGTTACAGATTGTTGGGAACGCCAGTGAGTATATGTAGGTGTTTGAGGTTTATGTACATCGTATTTAGATGTATGAAGATGGTTGTAGGTGTGTGGATTGTATGTAGATCGCATGGGAGAGTATATTTAAATTAAGTAGTGAATGCCCGGCCATATCCGAATTCCAAGTACTACTTTCACGCATAGATACTACAGATACAAACCAGTTCGTAATCTTAATTGCATCCTGGAACTTGATCAGTCTCTTCTGATGCTTTCCAATGCTTCCTACGCACTTTTTACTGAACCAAATGCGTACTTTCTACCGAGCCAATTGCGAGCTTCCCACCTCTGCTCCAGATCCTCCAGATCCAATTCTTTTCCTACATAAATCTTGGCCTCGTAACCATTCAGTACTACCATTTGCTACCCACTCAAGACTTCCATACTACTAACCACTATCCGCTCGTCTCTCCTCGACCGCTTACGTCATACCCACATACCTTCTGGGGACTCAATGACCAATTCGGCTATTTTAGCCTAAATCAATGCATTCTGACAATACGTACAATCAATGCATACAATACGAGCGTACAATCGGAATAATTCACGAGGTGTATGTTCACGGGGTTCGAAGCACGTTAATGTGCCATATTCCAACTGAGGATTCTCCACTAATAGAATGCATGTATGCTCGTTCATCCATAGTGTTTCAAAACTACATTTCAAACCCTTCTATCTCGAATCATTTTCCACAGCCCATATATCCAAGTCTTATCTACCCATGATTACTTATACTCAACTTCGCACTTCATTCCTTCCATGTTTACACTCCAACATGAGCATTCACCTACCGCCATCTGTACATCTCTCACACAACTGCTTCACCTCTTTCTACCGCTCCCTCTTTCACTTCTCCGTCCCTCTCTGGTTTCTTTTTCCCAAAAGAAATCAAATCCGTGGGAAATCGCAGAAGACAATTCAATTTCTACTGGTCGCTCTTCCCAACCACTTCCATCAGAATGACCTAAACTTGAGAAATACTAAGAACTTACTATAGTTTATGTGAAACCACACGTAATGGGACCGTCCTTCACCACCCGCCCTCGCTCATCTCGCCTGCTAGCAGTTCCGCCTTTTGGTAACCGCTGAGTCGTGACCAAGCGGAGATGGCAAGGAGCCAGAAGTGAAAGCTTTCCTTGGGAAATCTCGAGGAACAGAGCGCCAACATGGAACACGTTGTGTATTTTGTCCTCATCCTTCCATGCTGACGCTTATCGCCTGCATTCCTACTGGCCCATCGGTGCAACCGCCCTCGAGATTTCGAATTATAAGAATTCAACTTTTCAAGGAGTAACAAAACTCACTGCCACAGTAACAATAATCTAGTGTCCCACAACCACGAACTACAGTGTTTCAAACACACTTCTTTAGCATGCTTTTTTATTGCGCGGCACGTGACCATTCACGTGGACGTGCACGTGCTGGGGGCAAAAAAGGCCACGCGGATAAAACTATACTTGCTGAGCGAAATTAATTTTCCCCTTTCGCCCCCCTAATTTCAAGGCACTTTGACGACCACTCTTGGAGCATTCACCGCAGAACGACTACAGGACTTGCGTATTCACCAGATACCATATTTCTAAGACTAACTGTGCTCCACACTGTTAAATACACCCCCTGACGAGCCCCCTCCACCGTCAGCTGCCGTGTTTCAACCCCCTAGTTTTGTCAGACCAGGCCAGCGTTTTTATTGGTCGAGAGGCCGCAAAAAAGAAACGTAGCGCACAAGTTTTTTTCTAGATTTGTTTTTGTTTGGCAACCGGGAAACATCCTAACCGCAGTAATCCAGCGGAAAATTTTGAACAGCAGTCTTCATCAGCGCAACTTCAGGGGCAATCGAAGGATAGCGTATGGCCACCGCATAGAAAATGGCCGTCCTACCTGCGAAAAATGCTGCCGAAACTAAGCAGCATGTGAGTGGTGCACGGATTCGGCAGCGGAAGATCTCAGTAAAGCAGCCGCTAGCTATTTTCAAGCAGAAAGACCTCCCTGCTTTAGACACCACAAACGAGCTTGAGCCGAGCCAAGTCAACCATCTAAATAGCAATGGACAGCAACAACGAGATCCAAATGCCATCGAAACCGGTGTGGACAAGAACGAGGAAGAAGAAGTTCACTTGCAACAAGTGATTAACGCCGCACAGAAGGCCTTACTCGGGTCACAAGATAAGTCCGACAAGCAAAAGAAAGCCGAGGCCGAAGCAGTATACATTCCAACCCCAGATGCCTCGCGAGTATGGCCGGATGCCAAACGATACTACAGCGATCAGATTTTCCAAGAACCTGAGTCGTACATCAAGTTCAGCGCAACGGTAGAAGACACTGTGGGAGTGGAGTTTAATATGGACGAAGAGGACGAAGCCTTTCTCAAGGACGTGTTAAATAAGAAGCCGTCGAAGAAGGCCGCCAAGGAGCCCAAGTGTTCGGAAGCAGAGTTCGAAATTGTATGCGACAAATTCGAGAAGGCCATTGAGCAGAAACAGCCGTTCTTGTCAATGGACCCCGTCAACATCTTGAGCTATCAAGAATTGCATTCATACATTATAGACGATATCAAGAGCACCAGCAGCAGTGCGCGAGCTGGGGCAAACCACAACCTCAAGTATCTTTCCACAACTTCGCTCAAGGAAAAGCTCTCCAAAGAGCTCAACAAAGACAGTTTTGAGACGCTCTTTGATAAGGACCCTCAACCGGGCTCCGGTGAATTGCAGACTCGCACGATACCGCGGTTGTTTGAGTTATTTGGTGAGCAGATATACGAGCACTGGAAGAATAGAAAGATTGAAAGAAAGGGCCAGTCGATACATCCCAACTTAAAGTTTGAGGACCCCAATGCAAACGAGAAGGACAACGATAACGACCCGTATGTTTGTTTCCGCAGACGTGAGTTCCGCCAGGCACGTAAAACGAGACGTGCGGATTCATTAGGAGTGGAGAGAATACGCATGTTGCAGAAGTCGATTCATCGCGCCCGTGACTTGATACTCTCGATCAGTCAAAGAGAGCTTCTTAAGCTAGAGCTGCTTGAGAGTGAAAGAGATATCTTCAAGTTGCGTTCGGAGGCCAAGACCGTGAAACGTGCTGTGGGTGTGAAGGGAGACGACTTTCTCTTCTTTCCCCACAAGCGCAAAAAGGTATTCAAGCCTGTGGAAGACGACGAGGAGACAATACGCCGCAAGACCGAGAGGAAGCGCCAAGATATGCGCGAATTGCTGGCAGGGGCAGTTGCTGCCAAAGACAAGGTCATGGTTGCACAGCAGGAGGGATCTGCGGCTCCATCCAGCCAGCCATATGTCAAGTTGCCTCCTTCAAAGATCCCCGACATGGATCTTGTTACTGTTTCGTTAGTTTTGAAAGAAAAGGACGAGACCATCAAGCGCGCGGTGTTGGAGAAATTGCGCAAGAGGAAGGAGCAAGACAAGGGATTCGTCAACATTACAGACGACCCATACCAGCCATACTTCAACATCTCGACAAATGCTTCTAACAAGGAGTTGAGCCATATTCCATACCTGTCTATCGCGGCTGCAAGTTTCCACCAAATCAACATGACCAATGTCATTAGTGATTCTTTGAAGAAGTTGTTGGAAGAGGCGAAGAAGCCATTGCCAGGTATGAAGACGTTCCGGGGTTCTAACGGTGAGCTTATTCCTTCCAAGGCATTCCCGCACTTGCTGTCGCTACTTCAAGATAAGATCAACAATAGCAAGGTGAACTCGGAGAGCTATGTTGCGCAGCTTTTGTCGAACATTGAGACGCACAATTTCAGTGCTTATAACAATGGCTACGGGCAAGAGCAGCGACAGAGTATGGACTCAGATGAGGATTCGAAGATATCTGATCCTATCTTTAGGTTGAGGAAGCGTGCAGGCCGAGCGAATCGTACTTTTGTGGATAGAAGAGGGTTGATTTCGCGGCCAGATGATGTGATTGATGAGTTTTTGACTTTTGGTGACGACGAGAAAGATGAAGACGATGACAAGATGGATGTTGATGTCAGCGAGGAGAAGAACGCGGTGCCAAACGTTTACGATTCGCGGTATGACACGATCAACAGGCTTGACTCGAGGTGGAAGTTTGACGACGATCTTTCCGAGAACCAGCGCGGTGATCGGAATCCGTTCGACTTGGATCCTTCGAGACTCAATTGCATTAGTGACGACACACAGTCGATTCGGTTTGGATCGATGTTGTTGTCGAAGTCATATGGTTTATTGAGAGAGTCTGTTCACCAGAAGCAGCAGTTGTTCATTCAGCAGGCAAAGATGCGTGCGTTGCAGCAACAGAGCTCGCGAAAGCAACAGCAACCGCCACCGTCGGCCAACGGACCCAGCAGTGTGAAGTATCCTACCAAGGGGCCGATAAGCCAGGTTGCGAACGGGTCGCAGTACGGGCGGAGTTTGGGCCAGAGAAACAGCAGCATGCAGAATGGCACGGGGAACTCGCGGGCCACACTTTCTAACGGAGGACGTGAAATCAAGAAACCGGGTAGTGAGCAGCCGTTAACTGCAGCACAGATTGCAGCACTCAAGGCCGAGAAGCAAAAGCAGCAGCTTCGCGCGGGCTCATCAGTGCCGACACTGCAAACAGGGTCTCCACAAATGTACAATAGCAGCCCAAGAACGCCAGGAGGGATGATTGGGAAGTCGTCAGTGCAGATCAATTAGGTAGAAACCTAACAATAGCATCCAGGTTCTGCTCTTGATGAGTAGGGCTTTTGTAATATATTGGCTATTGGGAGGGACGTTGGTACTTAATGTATTATACTAGCATGACTGTGTAGAGTAGATTTTTGAGGCGTACCCCCACCAGTTTAATCGTGTGTGAGGAGCTTTCGAAGTAGGTAAAGAAAGTTGAGATGCTGAGGTTTTCACGGGAGAAGCGACCGTTGAGGAGTGGAAAAAGCTCGCGTGCATCTCAAGGGATTTGTATCAAACAATCGGCATTCATGAGGAAAGCATTTATAACAAACCAATATCCTGCATATAACAATGGCTGCAAAAGTGAAGCATCATGCAATTGTTAGCTAAGAATTTGCCGTAAACCTATCGACAGATAATCGTTTACGGGACGGAGTAGATCCCGAAAGACAGTGTGGAACGGGCTACACTGGAGTGTAAAAGAAGGTTCAGAGAAACTAGTTGAAGTAGAATGTTTCACGTTTAGTTATGATTTGGAAATCTGCCAAAGGTGCTCATTTACAAATTCTCTTATAAAGGTGTAATTTGGTAAAATTTCAGTATAAAACAAATTGTCCTCAAACTAAATACCGAGAATTCTCAATTAGATCTTTTGGCCTTGAAATCAAGAATTTGCTGCACTGCGTCAATGACAGTCTGCTCGGGTGTGTATCTCTCAAACCCGAGCAACTCACGACTTTTCCTATCGTCCACATTGTAGCTGGCAGTGCTGGCAGCCTCAGGGTCGCCCTTCACAAAGCCCTCATTGGGAAAGTGCTTGTTCATGATGTTCAAGAGATGCTGCGAGTTGAAGCCTTGTTCATGAACAATCAAACGTTGACCGTCCAATGACTTTTCGAGTGCTACCAAGTGTGCACGTGCCACATCTCTAACATCGACGAGGTTGTTGACGTCAGCTGGAATCTCATCGCCCTCCTTCAACTTGAGAAGTTTGCTCACAAACTCAGCAGAACCACTCAAATCTGGCGACACATTGCTTTCATAGGCCTGAGGACCAAGAATCAACACTGGGTGGATGGTAGTGACTGCAAACAGCGGCTTCTCCGTCTTGACAAAGTTCCACACAGCGTGTTCGGCCAATGTCTTCGAAAGACAGTAAGCAGCGATAACGTTGCTCAAACCGGTCTCGCGTGTGGTTGGGTTGACAGACTTCTCGTTGATGAGCTCAGTACTGCCACTCAAAATGTCGTACATCGCAACAAGCGAAGAGGTGACAATCATATTTTTCACGTTCTTGCCATACTGTGCGGTCGATTTCAAAACACTCACCGTGCTGTCAACAGCTCCACCGACCATGAACTCCTCCAATTTATCGACTGGAGTCGCGAAGTCAACTGCTGGAGTAGCAGTGTGGAAGACTGCGTCAAAAGCGTACTTAGTAAAAACCTCGTCAAATGCTCCAGCAGCGGCGATGTCGGCGACAATTGCGTACACGAAATTGCCACTGTTGAAGTCTTTTGCGACAGCTTCACCTTTGGCGACAGATCTGACGGTGCCGACGACCTTGTAACCGCGTTCTAACAGTTGCTTGATGAGGTGCATGGCGAGGAAACCAGTGGCTCCAGAAACGAGGATTGTTTTAGACATGATTGATACTGAGAACACAGCAGAACTTCCCAACTTTATAGTGATCTGGTAAATTTGTCGACAACATACATTTGAGAAAAATCGGCTGCAAATCGGAGTTAAACTGGATTGATTTTGTGGTCCTGGCTCTGACGCGCTTCCATATCTTCCAATGAGTGCATAAGGACTTATAACGTGGGCGGATTTAATGCTCACCATCTCATCGGAGTTAATGAGGTCAGCATAGTGGTTTAGGCAGACCAAAGGGGCCGGTAGCTTTGACGAAGACAGAATCAACGTTCCATCCACAAGAGATTTAATTCCGGGTCAAGATTTCTGGAATTGGGTACTCAGGAGAACTTCACAATACTCTTAGGCAGTTTCGACTATCCAAAACACAGTTATAAAGAAATGCACAAAGTGCAATTTAGTTTTAAGCGGTGCATGTGGGATGACCGCGGTAAAGGAATGTTGAGAAGATAAAGCCACGAGGTGTTCTCTGGTAAATTATCGAGGCTTACTTCCCCGCGTTAAGGTTGAGTTTATTGTAACGATTGAGGTTCAGCCGGGAGCAGTAGTACGGGTCTGGATGTGTAATTGATTGCAAAGGGTGGCATACCAACTAGAGACCTCAGTTTTTATGAAACGTCTCCTTGACATGATGATTGCAAAGGGTGGCATACCAGCTAGGAGACCTCAGTTTTTATGATCCTCGGCATCTTGTCTTTGTCACTTTGCAATCCCGAGACATTGCGCGAAACAATTATGGGAGGATATTTGCAGTTGGCTGAAGCTTGAGTTTTGTGTCAGCGGAGATAACTTAGTACACAATGAAACGGTTTTCTGCGATCGTTGGATGTTGGTAGATTCTTCGTTTCAAAGAGATTCAAAGTTTGAGTACATCGAGTGAGAGCAGCTGACAGATTGAAGCAGCAGGGCCGAGGTGGGTGACAAGTTGAATGGGTCCGATACGTTTACCTAGGGGAGTTTAAATGACTGTTGCTGATGTTACGAACCCTCAAGCAAAGACAGAGCCTGTTATGCAATAGTTGGGTATAACTGCATAAGTCCTCAGAATCCGAAGTAAGGTTCAGAAAGCTAGCCGCACTCCAAAGAGATTTCAACACAAACTAGGAAGAAATATGTTACGAGTGAGAACCTTTTCGAATAGGCTCTGAAGCAGAATTTGAAGTATACTTTACTTCTTAAGCTGTCATTTGCGGTCTTCTAATGTACTTTTGAGTGTGTTAATACATGCATATACAAGTATACCTCTCTATTCGATTACTTTATGAACCAAGACGAAACTAATCCATATCATTGCCACCGAAAGCAACGGACAGTCCCTAGTAATGATAATTACGTCCTAAATATTGCTCCAGTTATGATCTGTTACGCTCATTATTCTTATGATGCTAACATTTACCAAGTCTACTCACCTTACTGATATTTTGATGTTTGTCTACACTCACTTAGGTTTCTCTGCTTACGTTTCTCTTGAAATTCGTTCGCTTTGTTCACATTCTAATCCACGCGTTCTCTGTTCCCTTTAGGGATCTTTTTGCACCCATGTCTGTTTGTAAAATCTACCCGCCTATAAAATCTCCAAAAATCCTAACAACTTATACTTATCTATTACATTATCAGGTCAAACAGTGCCACAGTGGGTCCCAGTAAGCACTTCCTACCGTCAGCTATTGGATTATATTAGCCACGAGGATATTCCCACAAGACTGAACGAACCAAAGGGAGCGAGATTGCTGTCGTCCATGGATTCCTGATTTTTGCAAGACTGAACAAACCTAAGGGAGCGAGATTGCTGTCGTCCATGGATTGCTGATTTTTGGACGCGAAAAAGGGCAGTTGGTAAGTTATGACTTGTTGTTTATAGTTATTTATGGAGGCAAACATAAGCCTTTTGCCCCTCGATGGGGCAGGACTCCTTTCCTCCTTTCACTTTCTGAGGATCCCTACAGTCAGCGCGATGCATGTTGGGGTGTGATTTTTATGGAAAGAGGGGTGGCTTATATGCACAAATACGCAGACCCATTCAGACCCAAGCACTGCGCTCATCAAAGAGTCTAGACTTTATTTCCTGTATACAGACCAATGGCTGCAAAAAGTTCAGGTTTTAGACCATCGTTTACCTTCATCATCTCCTATTCGACACCTAGAGTTGATTCTTTCCTCTTTATACAGCGAGCACCTCTGCACTTCTCGCAACAATATTTGCCCTTGGAATTCCCGATCTTCTGGGTGAACACGCGATAAATCGCGGTAGGTGTATGATTGACTTTGCGAATAGCGTCCTAGTACGGTACGTTCAACAAGATTTTGCAAAAGGCAATTGAACAAAGCCTTTTGGTGGATCTCCTACAAGGTGACCATTTGCGAAGCTAACATGAACGGTAGTCCAGAGCCACTTGAACCTCCCAATGGATCAGACAACTTTCAATCATTCCAAACGATCTAAAACATATGGCTAAGCGATTGGTGATGTGGTGCTATGCAGATTGCGATAAATCAAAAAATTCGATGGTCACTAATGTGGCCAGCCAGCGATTGTATGATCAGTGAGTACAGGTCAGTAACCGAGTGAAAATGGAATTCTATTTCATTGTTGGCATCTTCATCCCATTTAGCCGTACGTGAAGGTTATTAGAAGTCACACTTGTAGTCGTCTAGTACCACATTATCTCAAGATCAGCTTCGTTATATCAGTTTGCCCGTTATCAGTCTTGTCAATAGTGCCAACATTCGAGTTGCCAATTGTTGGTGCTTCGAGTTTTAAGAGCTCAATCGTCTGTTTCTAAATCCTGCCAGTTATTTCCAACTTTTTTTAGCCATGGGAAACAATGCCTTCTTATTGAACAATTATATTTTTTAACACCCACATCTTTTTGAATTCTCATTTTTACTTGACAACCTGCATCTGCATATCAAAATCGCTTTGAATTGACCTCTTGAGAACCTTCGGATGTTTCTTAAACACCACTTAGCAGCTAGAATTTAATATACGGCTGTCTTCGTTCATATCTGCTGTCTCCAGGGCTGTTTAATTAGGCTGCAAAATATTGCGTACACCTACCTCAGCCAACGGGAGAAGAGATCCCAAAAGAAGGAACTCAAATCACCGCTTTCGAAAGCTCGTGACGCAGAGGCTGCAAATTCACTCTCACTAGTTCTGTAACCTCAACTGTTCAATGACTCTGGTTGGCAAAGTACATTCCTCTTTCAAGAACCTCTGGAAGCATTCCCTTTGACAACTTGCGGTTGTAGTTTTTCGAAACTGCTCTGGATTGACTTCTGGCACCGTTTCGTTGCCATTTCTAAAGTGATCATTTTCCTATTTCTATAAGCGGTCGTTTTAAATGGGCACTCTACCAGCACTTTGACAATTTAGTGTATTTTCAAACTCCACTAGATTACAGCCTGGTAGATCATACCATCTTCTTAATTATTCGTTCATGAATTTATTGTTAAACATCCTTCTGTACTAAACTCAGGTGATCATGGGAAAAGCTGAAAAATTTGGACCCAAGTCGATACTATGTAGAGACTGACATCCACTCATAACAATCACTTTACAACCTTGGTTGGCATTTAAACAATATTTCCTTGAGCAACCTTCGGTTGACTTCTCTGGATCATCTTCACTGAACACTTGACAACCTACTGTTCTCTAATCACCACTATGTAGCTCCAATGGCAATGTATCCTGTCTTTCTACGTCAACTTTTCTTACTGGCTGTAATAAATGCAGGACACTCACCCATATGTGAGATATCCATACCAGAAGTGTAAGAGGCTCCATACATCCTCCTCCGTTGTAGAGCACCTATAGTCATCAGGACACAACTTTTGAAAATCCTGAATTGACTATAGCTCTTTCTCCGGTTGTTCATCTTGAATACGGGATCGACAACCTACAATCTCATCTAGTATCACGTAATATCAGAGTATTCAAGAAGTCAATTGAGAAGAGAGCATGGTGAATCTCTCTAGAAAATAAGAGAATGATACGATAGCATGGTATCGGACCATGCTATCTAGTCTCTCTAGTTTATCAGACAATAAGAGAATGAAAAGTTAGCATGGTCCTGTCGGACCAAAGCTCTCGTCTGATCATGACTTCTCTGGTTTACCATGCTCTCTCAGGAGTCCGACCTTACATCACAAACTGTATGTTCATGTCCTGCGGATGCGAAGAACTCAACTGCGGCTTCTGACTGTACTTCTGACTCAACAACGTCCGCATGTTATTCAACAACATCAAATACGACTGGTTCGGCTGCTCCGTCAACGACTTGATGAACGACCACGACATCGCACCCGTAGCCTGCCCTCCCTCGCTCGCATCCGCACTCGTCTGGTCATCCTTGCACCCCGAGAGCGAAATCACGTCCGCAGGCGACATCTTCATCTGGCGCACCTGGTCCTGGTTCACGTTCCTGCTGGAGGACACCTTCTTCACCATGTTCGTCAACGACAGAATGGCCCCCCCAATGTTCCCCTTCTCGTACGACATGAACGCCTCAAGCGCACCCGAACCTGCGTCCTTCCATAAGTTCGGCTCCTTCACCACTCCCTTCGTCAGGTACACGTACGGCAAGTCCAAAGCGGTGCCCGAGTGGCACGAGTCATACAACGCGGTCAATTTGCACCCGGCAGGCAACGGACGCACCATGATGTCGTGCATGTCGTCGTCCACAATGTGCCCCGCCTGCTCAAAGTCCAACGGGTAGATCACCTCGTCGAATCCGTTGTCTTCGTCACCATCCAAGTCCTCAGTGACACCTCCGTGGCCGGAGTAGTGGAAAACAAGCGAGTCGTTGGGTCTGGCGTCCTTGACCAACCACTGCATGGCCCTGATGATGTTGTTTTTGGTGGGAATGCGTGCATTCTCCCTCTGGTCGTCGGTCAAGATGACCATATCGTCCCACAGGTAGCCCCAGCGGTTGACCAAGAACTGCGACATGTTCTTCACGTCGTTGATGCACCCACGCAACTCGCTCTTGGTGCCGAAGTAGTTGATGCCGATAAGCACCGCTTTTTTGCGCCCGGTACAGTTGGAGTACTGGAAGGTCATGTTGGTGTTTTGGCCGAAGTTCTGGGGGGCGGAGGGAGGGGGAGCTGACGATCTGTTGTAGTTGTAGTTGCCCTGGGGTTGTGATTGGGATTGGGATTGTTGTTGATACTGTTGGCCTTGGTAGCCTCCTTGTTGGCCTTGTTGGTATCCTTGTTGGTACCCTTGTTGGTTGCCTTGTTGGTATCCGCCCTGTTGGTGGCCTTGTTGGTATCCGCCCTGTTGGTGTCCTTGCTGGTAGCCTTGTTGGTATCCGCCATTGTTGCCATTGTATCCCTGTGGAGGGCCCTGTGGTGGGCCGTAGTTGTTTTGGGGAGGGCCGTTTGGTCTTCCGTAGCTGTGCTGTCCTTGTCCTGGAAACATGTTGAAAAAGGAAAAGGAGGAGAAAAGAATACACACGAAATGGAATGCGCTGGAAATCCAGAGTACAGAGAACACAGAGAAATGAGTGCAGAGAAGACAGAGAAATGGAATACACAAGACAGAGGAATACACAAGACATGAGAGTACAGATGCAAAAGAAATGCGAGTACAGTGCAGGAGAAATGCGAGTACAGTGCTGAAGAAGTGAGAGTACCAGATGCAAAAGAAATGAGAGTACAAGGAAGCTGGAGGAGAAAGAGAATAGGATCGCCATGGAGTAGTATGACATCTCGAATGAACTGGGAAAAGATGAGGGTATGGAGGATGATTGTAGGACAAATACCTGATTTTCTTGTGATTCTTATATGAAATTTGGTGGGCTGAGATCGTGAAACGATTACGTCATTGCTGCAAAGGCGAAGTGCCAATAGACAAAAGAGTAATAGAATAGTCAAGAATAGTACAAAGTAACGGCAAGGAGAATAAGGACCACATGGCTATATGACAATACAACAATACGACAATACCAACGCGGCATGTCAAGCTGAACATGAGCGAAGCGAATCTGAACGAATGTACATTATTTTCACATCTGAGGCACGAGTGAATGAACGAAAAGATGCAGACGAAACTTAGCATTCACTCAATGCTTGTATAAATTGAAAAAGGAATTCAGCCATTTGTTCATGGTGGTATTTCGGGCCATTATCAGCAGATACTGCTTTTTCCATTCGTACCCTTATATGTACCATCTTTTTACCTTCGTCTTGTTTTTGTTGTCTTCTTTCTCTGCCTTCCATATTCATTTCACATATACCATCTTTTCATCATTTTGTTCTCCTTCTTGTCTTCATCTTCTCCTTCTCTTATCCTTTTCTTATCTCTTCTTCTCTCCATCTTCTCCTCTCTTCCTCTTCTCCTCTCTTCCTCTTCTCCTTCTCTTATCCCTTCTCTCCATCTTCTCCTTCTCTCTATCTTTTTATCTCCATCTTCCCTTCTCTATCTTTTTATCTCCATCTTCCCTTCTCTATCATTTTATCTCCATCTTCCCTTCTCTATCTTTTTATCTCCATCTTCCCTTCTCTATCTTTTTATCTCCATCTTCCCTTCTCTATCATTTTATCTCCATCATCTTTTTATCTTTTCTCCACATTTCTCTAATCTTTCCTAATCTTTCTTATGTCACGAATTCGCATAATAGACATCCCCATCATTGCCACCTCCCTCGCTGTGGCCTGGACCGAGTCGCTCCTCGCACTCATCACGTCGCTCCTCCCCGACTTTGTCATCCTGCTCTTCACGCAGGCCATCTCGCTCGTCTACTTCGTCTTCACCCGCGTGCCGTTCAAGGGCCAGAGCAGAGCAAGCAAGTACGTCGCGGTGCACGACGACCCCAGCCTCACCGAGGAGATCTACCAGAACATGCTCCTGATCCTCAACGCGCAGACCGTGCACGAGTCCGCAGAGATCTTCGGCTACACGCTCGAGGACAAGATCGTCAAGACCAAGGACAACTACTTGTTGACGGTGCAGAGAATAATAAAGGGGCCAAGGGAAAGACCGGACAACATCGGCGTCATCTACTTCCACCATGGCTTACTCATGAACAGCGAGGTCTGGATCACCATGGTCCACGCGCACGACAACCTCCCGTTGCTCCTCTACGACATGGGGTACGACGTGTGGCTTGGCAACAACCGCGGCAACAAGTACTCGCAGAAGCACATGTTCCACAAGCTCAAGTCCGAGGCGTTCTGGGACTTTTCGCTCGACGAGTTCGCGTTGTTCGACATCCCCAACACCATCGACTACATCCTCGACTTCACCAAGCAGAAAAAGCTCACGTATATCGGGTTCAGCCAGGGCACCGCACAGGCGTTTGCGTCTGTGTCTGTCAACACGGACTTGAACGACAAGATCGACCAGATCATCGCGATTTCGCCGGCGACCACCCCACACGGGTTGTACTCCAAATTCCTTGACATTTTGTTCAAACTGCTGCCAAACTTCATGTACTTGTTGTTTTCGAACAAGGTGTTGCTCCCGTCCACGCTCTTCTGGCAGTCGATCATCTACCCGCCGCTCTTCATCACCATCATCGACTTCTGCAACCACACGTTGTTCAACTGGGACCTGAAGAACATTGCGTACGTGCAGAAGGTGGCGCTGTACGCGCACTTGTACCTGACGACGTCGGTGAAGACGGTCGCGCACTGGTTCCAGATCATATCGCTGCGCCGCTTCCAGATGTACCACGACAACTACACGAGTTTGCTGGGCTTGAAGACGATCCCGTACCCGTTGCGGGGGATCCACATTCCGATACACTTGATATACGGCACGATCGACTCGTTGGTGGACATCCAGGTGATGCAGGACCAGTTGCCGGAGGGCATGACGACTGTGCAGGCGGTGGAGGGGCACGAGCACTTGGATAACTTGTGGGGGAGCGATGTAGGGGAGAAGGTTTTTCCGTATGTGTTGGGGTATTTGAGGGAGGAGAGAGAGAGGGTGGGGGAGGGTGAGAAGGGTGCAGAGAGGATGATTACAGAGGAGATGTTTACAGAGAGAAAGGGAGACACAGAGAGGAAGGGAGACTCAAAGAAGATGATTACTGGAGACTCAAAGAAGATGCTTACTGGAGACGCAGAGAAGATGATTACTGAAGACTCAAAGAAGATGCTTACTGGAGACGCAGAGAAGATGACTACTGGAGACGCAGAGAAGATGATTACTGGAGACACAGAGAAAAGGGTGATTTATGGAGACAAAGAGAAAAGGGTGATTTATGGAGACAAAGAGAAAAGGGTGATTTACGGAGACACAGAAAATACGGAAGGGTTCGACGAGTATTCGTATCATAATCTTGCGAAGATTGCTGAGGAAAGCGAGAGGTCGAATGGGTCGGTTTTTATATAGGAGTGAGCGGAGGAGCAAATTCAGGGCGAATTCGGCAAAGCGAGTTCACATGGCAGAGCGAATTTGAACAGCAGAACGAGAAGAGCAGTGGATGACCGAGATACCAGTGTTTGACGAAAGTTACCAAGTCAACGTGATGAGTCTTGAAATCAGCAGACAGTTTACATTCGCAACTAGAACGAGAAGCATCCCGTATAGGCCCGAAGGAAATAGTGACGGACAGGAAAATGACGAACTGAAGAGGATGAGAAGTATCATTGAAAATGAAGAACCGAGAATCATGATATCCGATAGTGAAAGAGTACGAGTAAGATGAAAATCAAGAACCGAGAATCATGATATCCGATAGTGAAAAAGTGCGAGTAAGATGAAAATGAAGAACCGAGAATCAGATCCAGCATGATAGTGAAAAAATACCTAGGAACTGGTTAGACTCATCAGCTCTAGTGCAACAGGTGGTAATCCAGAAGATCTCCAGAAGATCTGATTAAATGATAATTAATAGTTAATGATGTTTTTGCCTTGATTGTACTTTTTTTTTTGTGTGCACCAATTACTGCAAATTTTCAGCGAATAATTAAAAGGAACTGTTTGACAAGTGTTGCCGAAGGCGACTCTGACACCTCAAACCTGAAGAGCCACACCATGTGATGCCACAGTAAATAGGATTTATTCTGAACATAGCAGTATCATGGACTTGACTACAGGATTTAGTATTCGGCACATATATCATAGTCTCCATGACTATTGATTTTCCGCAATTCTCCTCAACTCACACCTTATATTTTTATTCTAACGTACCTGCTATCACCAATTTTAAGTCTGATCTACCTGCCATCACCATCTTTGTCATTTCTGTTTCATCTTCCTGCTCCATCTTCGTCAATTCTGTTTCAGTCTACCTGCCATCCACTTCAAATCATTCTTATCGCTTCGTCATCTTCATTTTTCTTTTTTGTTGCTGCACTTTTTGCAATTCACTTTTTGCATTCATTCCGTCACACATGTCCTCCGAACACTTCCTACCCACAAGTACGTAGCAATCCCAATGACCCAACCCTACTAACCACAGACCTACTAAAAACCCTCCAGAACCCGTGTGCCGACCCAATCATCCACGACTTGATGAAGTTGTCCCCCCACGAGCACCCGCGCATCGCACGGTGCGCGCTGGAGGACGAGAACCCCGAGGATATCAACACGTACTCGGCCAAGTTGCTGGAGCTCCTCTACCTCCTCACCGAGGAGCAGCACTTGGACGAAGAGGCGCGCATTTCCATCGAACACAGCCTATTGGCCCTCACATCGTACGTGCCGTCCCCAGCAGCACAGTGGCGCTTCCCAGCCGCGGTCGCCGTGGACGAATGCGACGGCGAAGAAGAGGAGTCGGAGCCCGAGGAAATCCCCGAGGCAGAGAGCATTTCGCCCGCGCCGCCGTTGTACCCGAAGCGCAAGGGCCGCAAGCTGAAGAAACAGATCGAGGAGGAGGCAGAGGCCGCAGCACGATACGCGGCGCAGGCCGAGGCTGCTGCTGCTGCACACGCCGCGCGAGTAGAGGCGGCTTCGCGGGCTGCAAAGGCGAAAGCAGCCGCAAAAGTGGCCGCAAGCGAGGCCGCAGTGCGAGCAGAGGCAGACGAGGACGCGAGAATAGCGCGCGAGATGCGCCACAACCACGTGTACCCGAATATGGCGTTGTCGAAGATCCTCATAGACAACTATGCGCAGTTGCTTCTGTTTTCGTCGCTGTACTTCAACTTGTCGCTTGCGTCACACGTGACCCGGTATATGGTGGAGGTAGTGTATGCGCTCCAGTACTGGGAGGTGTACCACTTGTTGTATTTGTTGCGGGACTTTGACTACTTTCTCGGGTTGGTGAGTTTTGACGTGACACACACGCCGTTGGGGCCGTTGGTGCGGCCCCCGGAGAACTACTTGGAGCAGTCGATGCAGTGCGGGTTGCAGTTTCCGTTTCCGTATCCGTTCTACAACTATTCGTATCATTCCTTCAATCCGCGGTCGGAAAGGCGGAAGTTCGACGGGGTGGTGGTGGAGCCGTATGTGGACGTGAGGGAGGTAGGGGAAAAGAAGAGGGAGATAAAGCGAGGGGAGGAAGTAAGGAGGAGGAGGGGGGAGGAAACAAGGAAAAGAAGGAGGGAGATGGAGGATGATGAAGATGATGATGAGGAGGAGGAGGAGGAAGAGGAGGAGGAGAGGGAAATGAGTAGGAAGGAGACGAAGAAGGAGAAGAATGAAAGGAGGGAAAGGAACGAGAGGAACGAGGAAAATAGAAACGAAAAGATGAAGGAGCAAGAAAAGAGGGACCAGGAGAAGAATGAAAAGAAGAATCAAGAGAAGAACGAAAAGAAGAATCAAGAGAAGAACGAAAAGAAGAATCAAGAGAGGAATCAAGAAAAGAATCAAGAGAAGAATCAAGAAAAGAGGAACCAGGAAAGGAGTGGAAAGAATCAGGAGATTTTCAAGCCGTATCAGTTTCAGTATGAATATGGGAGGGATGAGGAAGACTCAAGACAGGGATATCAAGAGCCTAAAGAGAGACAAGAGAGACAAGAGAGACCTCAAGAAAGAACCCATGGATTTGCTCAAGAAAGACCTCAAGAAAGAACTCATGGATTTGCTCAAGAAAGACCTCAAGAAAGAACCCATGGATTTGCTCAAGAAAGATCTCACGCAGGATTCGCTCAAGAAAGACCTCATGCAGCTTTTCAAGAGAGACCTTATGCTGACAGTTTTGCTCAGGAACCTCAAAAACCTTTTGCGTTTGCTCAGGAACCCCATAAACCATATGCAGAGAAACCTCATGGCGAAGCTTTTCCTCAAAAACCTTACAACTTCACTGAAACACCTCAAGAATTCAAACCCTATCAACCTCCCACAAACACACAAGATAGACAAGACAGGTATCAAGAAACCTTCAGATATCAACAAGAACAAAAAACAAATCAACCAATCACCACACAACCCACACAACCCACACAACCCACACAACCCACACAACCCACACAACCCACACAACCCACACAACCCACACAACCCACACAACCCACACAACCCACACAACCCACCACACACCAAGACATCCCTTACCAAGTTACAGAATCGGTCCTCAATGACAAACCGTCCGATGTCAGCAGCAGCGACGAAAACATGGACGACACCACCAGCGACGAGGAGTACCACGCGCCAGACGCGCCAGCAGGCGAGTCTGTGATGGCGCTCCCGGAGTTGGTGATTGTGGACGACAAGTACAAGCGCAACAAAACCGGGGTAATCCACCAGTGCCACTTGACGGACCCAGTCTCGTCGCAGCCGTGCAAGAAGATTTTTTACGGGAAAAACGAGTTGCTCAGGCACCAGGAGTTTGTGCATGCGACCAAGAAGAAGATATACAAGTGCATCTACTGCACGGAAAACGGCGCAAAGGTGCAGAGCTACCCGAGACACGACTCGTTGGCACGGCATATCCGCCGCAAGCACGGAGTTACGGGCAAGGAGAATAAGCTAGCGGTGAATTACGCGAAAGAGAACGTGGAGGTGATTGACGACCCGGCAGCGGCAATCAAGTTGCATCTGTCGAGCAACCCGTTGCCGCACCCGCAGTACTTGAACCTGGACTTTACAGTGAAGCCGGGGTACA
The DNA here is from genome assembly GCA_030563775.1 of [Candida] loeiensis. Lineage (NCBI taxonomy): Eukaryota > Fungi > Ascomycota > Pichiomycetes > Serinales > Debaryomycetaceae > Kodamaea > [Candida] loeiensis. Next base: position 186,978 of record JAJMKD010000010.1, on the reverse strand, counting down.
CGGGGTTTTTGCTGTTCAACAGTAGTAAGAAGCCGCAGTTTGACAAGATCACGGATATAGTGGTGAGGAGGGATGGAGAAAACGAGGATGAGGGAAAGTCGAAGCATGCTGATAGAGAGGTGACGGATAGAGAGTTGTTTGATAGGGAGGTGACTGAACCTAGGACTGAACCGATTGAACATGGACAGCCGAATGTGCCTGCTGATGTGACTGCACCGACTGAACAAAGACAGATGACTTTGCCTGCTGATGTGACTGCACCGACTGAACATAGACAAATGACTTTGCCTGCTGATGTGACTGCACTGACTGAACATAGACAGATGACTTTGCCTGCTGGTATGACTGCACCTAAAACTGACCATAGACAGATGAATGTGCCTGCTGCACCTGAACATGGACAGATACCTGTTATCACTCAGCCTGATATGAGTGCACATGATGTACCAAATCAAGTACGGCCCGAGGATCGCCTCGAGTACGCTCCACATGAATATCGCCCTAATCCAAAGTCTCCAAATGTGCGGAATTACTTTCCAGTTATTCCGGCTGCACTGCCGAGTGCCAACCGCCCGGCTGTATTCCAGAACCGGTTTGAGACGCGGGCGCCAGCTCCGCGGTACTACGAGCGGGAGGAGGACAGGGAGGATCTGTGGAAGAAGGAATAGAGAACTAGAACTGTGGAGAGAAAATGTGGAAAGAGCATGAGCGAAGCGAATGCGAACGACAATGTGAGTAAATGGGTAAACGTAAGGAAGTGAGCGAAGCGAATGTGAACACAATGTGAGTAAATGGGTAAACATAAGGAAGTGAGCGAAGCGAATGTGAACACAATGTGCATGGGTATGCGAACAAGTGAACATGTAGCGACAGATGTAAAAAGTGAGATTGAGCAGAAGAACAATGGCGATCAATGATTGTATGAGGATGCTTTGTATGAGAATTTAGTGAGAGAGGAGGAGTAGAATGGCTGAAAATGGGGTTACTGATGGTAGGTAGGGTTGGAGAGAGTATTATGGAAGATTGCATTTTCGAGCGATGATACCATTTGCTGGATGTACACTTTTGTATGGTGTGCACTCACGGAGAGCAGTCAGACCAAGCCTTTATATGGAACTTGATCTACTTCTTCAGACCAAGCATTTAAATGGAACGTGAACTACTTCTTCAGACCAAGCATTTGAATGGAACTTGATCTACTTCTTAAGACCAAGCCTGAAAATGAAACGTGATCTTCTTCAGACCAAGCCTTAAAATGGAACGTGATCTTCTTCAGACCAAGCCTTAAAATGGAACGTGATCTACTTCTCGCTTCAGCTAAATATAGAGTAGATCAACATCAATCCCACTTCTGTTTTACGACATTTCATTCGCCACGTTCGCTCATCATTAATAAATGTTCCCAATAGTTCAGTCCTCACTTTCTGTAAATCGTTGCTATTTTTATACTTTGTAAAACATTTTTGCAACCTCTTTTGAATTACGTAATCACAATAAAGAGAACATTTGCAGCTTGCTTAGATAACTCGCAGAAACCTAGGCTATATTCACTCATCCGTTCGCATTAGCCGACTCCTGCTATGTCGTTCTTGATTTCTCGCTCACATTCGCTTTGCTCATGTTCACGCAGCTACTCAGGTCACGTTTGTTCCGTTCCTGCATACACCGCGTTTGGGTGCAAAAGCGTGTGCCGCCCAATCGCCGCGCCGGGTAAACATTCGACAAGTTGCAAAAAGAGGATGAAGAGGGGATGGTAGGTTGGATGGTACGAAATGGATATGAAATGGATAACACTGGATAGGAAGACGTCAAACTCGTGGATAGGAAAAGCATAATACTAGGAAATGATAGGAAATGGATAATACTAGGAAATGATAGGAAATGGATAATACTAGGAAATGATAGGAAATGGATAATACTAGGAAATGATATGGATAGAGGAATGGAAGGAGTAAATGCAAGACAACGGGCAAACCGGATGAAAACTAACATGAGAAAGGACAATAGAAGACGCCTACCGATAACTTTCATCATTCAACAAATCCGCTCCCAAATCCCCAATCTTACAGCATAACAAATATTTTAATGCTCTTCATACATCGTATCCTCTACCTCTCTTTCACTGAGGTGCCTCGTGTACTCGCTCGATTTGCTTCGCAAATATTCACCCTCATTTTATCGCTCTCCGGCTCTTATTTTATCCTGTCGCTCAAGTTCGCTACGCTCACTTTCGCATTTTTTTTACACCCAAGATGAATAGAGGCCCCCCCATACACTCGATGTTCCAGTTCCAGGCAATGAGACCCAATCCACCCCACCTCCCCCAGCCCATACCGCTGCCCGCACCACCAACCCAGCAAACGCCCCCAAAGCCTCCCGCACGACTCTCCGCAAAGTTGCCACCATCCACTCCACACCTCAAAAACACCGCGCTGCCCATCTACACGGGCATTCCGGACCACCACTACCACCCCACACTCCGCATGGACGACTTGTACCACCAACAACGCCCGTTTTACGCGGTTCCGTACTCAGGCATGCCCGTCTACCCCGTGATGTACCCAGGCTGGGTGCCACGCCCCATAGACGAAGGCAAGGAGAAGGAATACGTTCTGAGCGCGCCATCCAGTGCCAAACTGGCCCCCGTACCGACATCCGCGACCTCAGTCGGTGATGCACTCGCCAGCACCGAAGCACTCCTGTTGGACGAGATAGTGCGCATTTTGGTGGCTGTGGAGCCGTCGACTGTGCGCGAATACTCCGAGCATGTGTTCAAGATAGCGCTGATGGTGGACGAGAGGCCAGCGGGTGTTTCCGCGGCACAGGCTGCGTCGTTGTCGGGGAAGTTGTTTGTGCTTTACGCACAGGTGGACAAATTCGTCAATGCAGAGGACCCCATCAACTCCAAGTTGTATCTTGTGGTGGAGCGCAATTTCGACGTTTTGGTGAAGATATCGATAAACCACTCGAGTGTGGAGATGTCCACAAGAACGATAAGGTTCTTGTCGACACTCATGATGGCGTTGAACTACTGGGAGGTGTACAACTTGTTGCTGTGGAAGCCTGCGATATACCACTTTTTGCTTGTGATCAAGTTTGACTTCACGGACTGCTACAGGCGGTTTGTGTCGGACTACGAGAGCTTCAACTACAAGCGCGTCCACCAGCCCAACGCGCTCGCGCGGCGTGTGCGAGCGCGCAGACGGGCAAAGAGAGCGCTCGCGATGGCCAGGCGCAAGGCAGAGTTGACGAAACCGCGTAAAAAGAAGGACGATGCGTACTATGAGAGCGAGCTTCTTGGGGAGCTGCTCACGGCCAAGGAGCGGAGGAAGTTGCGGCAGCAGGGTTTGCTAGTGAGCCACAAGGTGGTGAAGCGTGCGGACCAGTCGCCGAACTTGACGTTCCAAGAGATGGACACGCCGGATCTGCGTGACGACGGCACACCGGGGAAGAGTGCGAATAAATCGTCCAACTACGACCCGGATGTGGTGCACGAGTGCCAGTTGCCGTCGCCAGATGAGCCACGCAAGATGTGCATGCGGCGCTTTTCGCGCAAGTACGAGTTGATACGGCATCAGGAGACGGTGCACCTGAAGAAGAAGAAGTTGTTCAAGTGCTTTGTGTGTGTGAAGCAGAATCCACAGGTGGGGCCGCGGATTTTCACGCGGCACGACACGTTGGCGAAGCACATACGGGTGAACCACAAGATCCTGGGGAAGGAGGCAAAGCAGGAGGTGGCGTATCTGAAGAAGAATGCCGAGATTGTGGACGAGGGGGATATCACGGTGCATGTGGGGCGGAGAAAGACGAAGGTGGACTTTGAGTTGAGAGCGCACATGGAGAAGAAGAAGATGGAGAAGGGGGAGATGGATGAGTGGGATGAGTATTCGGAGGAGGAGGAGGTCACTTTCAACTGAACACACGAACGTAGTGAGTGGGTGAACGTCACCAATTAAGATTTTCACTGAACGCATGAACGGTTTTCGCTGAACATATGAACGATTTTCGCTGAACACATGAGCGATTTTCGCTGAACTCATAACGAGAATGAGTGAACTAGCACAAGCGAACTGGTTTGCACTAAGCTCATGACCTACGAATATTTCTGAACTCATGAGCGAGTGAATGAGTCCCTTCGGGTGAACTCAAACCAGAACAGGCGAAATGAATCAGTAACCACCACTCATCCGCTTCTACGAGTGAACCGGTGATGAGTGATTAATATGTGAACAGGTCATATGTGACTGGCCATGAGTGACTAATATGAACTGTTATCAAGTGGACCAAACTGGTAAGTTAACGAGTAACTGATACTAAGTGGACTGAAATGTACTGGTATGTGCATGAGTGGACTGATACCAACCAATATAAACCGGTGATTAGTGATGCCAAGTGGACTAGTGGGAGTCAATGAGGTTACCTGAGTGTGAGGATTATGAACAGTGAACGGTGAATTATGACAGCGACAACTGATAAATTTTTGATTGAAGGAACTGGTGGGAAAAATGGCCTAAATTAAACTGGTGATAAGTGATCGGTGAAAAATGGACTGGCAAAGCAAACTATTTTTTGGACCGCTAAAGTGAAACAAAATAAACACCGCTTGTGATGTGATTTTTTTTGAACTGATGACTAACTGAAACTACTAAAAGTAGACTCTTGTTCGATTTAGGTGTTCTGAAGGATACTCCGTTCACTTCCTGTTCACTCACTTGGATTAGACGGTCAGACATTAGCATGGGATGGGTAGAGAATAGGGTAAATAATGAATGGTAAGATTATTATAGTAGGTACTGAGGAAAGATGACATAGAGAATAGGATGAATAATGAATGGTAAGATTAGGTACTGAAAGGTGATATAGAGAATAGGGTAAATAATGAATGGTAAGATTGTTTCAGTAGGTACTGAGGTCTGAAAGGTGATACAGACAATAGGATAAATAATGAATGGTAAGATTATTATGTAGATACTGAAGGTACAAAATATTTCGAGGTCTAATCTTGAGCATGCGAACGTCAGCGCAAGAGTACTGCTAACAGCTTTTTAGGTGCTTTGGGACTGACTGCTATCTCGGCAAAATCACTTATAGTGGGGCTCTTACGTACTTACGTTTTGGCTTTTATGGCCATTATTCAAAATTGTCCCCGTGCTCAAATTGTAAATGCGAGCGTACTGAAAGTGGGCAAATAGAGAGCTTCGAGATGATCAGAAAATATTCTTCTGCCATCCAGCTCGTATTTTCTAGTGGTATATTTTCTTATTTGCTCACGCAATTCTCCTCTGCTACGTTCACAGTCCATGTCTTCTGCAACCATTTTTTTGCACCCAAAATTCCTCAATCCAAATACTGTCACCATACATTCTTCATCTAACCCTCGTGGTTGGATCCACGCAACTGAAAAAAATCACTCTTCTTCAGCTCGTCACAAAGTTAAAGGTACATTGTGCAACGAGTTTGATCTCCAGGCTCTGTGAGTACCCACCGTACAATGTTCATTGTAAGGAGCACAGATGCAAGGGAAATATCCTTGAATATGTAAGGGGAAGGCTGAGTACTGACCAAATTTGCTCATTGGGGTAAAAAAGAGGTCACCAGATAAGCAGCAAGATCTTGCTGCGATCGCTGTCCAGCTCTTGTAACTTCTTCGAAGTAAAAGAGATCGAAGGAGAGCTCGAAGGTGATTCGAAATAATTACTTCTCTCGACATGAACTAAGTAATTCCATCTGAATACGTGACTGCATAATAAAGCTCGATGAACAATGATTACTAAATGTGGGCACCTCTAAACTTATAAATATTTGCTTGGGGTGTTTATATTGGGCCCTTTTAATGTTTTAACTTTTTGCAGCCACGGAACTTGTATTTTCATCCTACTACCTTTCGAATGCCCAATAAACCCATCAAAACCCATTACGCTCTTTAGCATTTCACATGTATTCCTCCATGTCTACTATAATACATACACCTTGGGTCATGTCGCCAAACTTCTGTGATTCATATTCTTTTGAATAGCAAGTTTGACTGGCACATCAAGTTATCGGGCGGTCGAACTAAGAAGCATATCGAAGTATTCCGCTTGCGAACATGGGCAAAATAATCCTCCAACAATTTCAGGCTCACTTGTCGCCCTTAAATTACTGGATGATGTTCACTTGACATGTTCCTCTAATAATCCAGCTCACATTTGCCCGTATGAGTTCGAGTGCTCACTCAGATCACGTCATTCATGTAAGTTCAATGCTCTTTGGATACGCGTACTCACATTCACTTCATTTACGTGAATGAGCTTTCATACTCCTGCTGCTCCAATATCGCCCTCCTCACCTCCTCCGAAACATCCAGAAACACCTCCTTCGGCACACTCCCCAATCCCGTCACCCTCCTCCGCAAATCCTTATTCTCAAACACAGTATCATACCTAATTGCAGAATCACTCCCCACCCGCGAAAACCTCACCCTCGTCGGCTGCGTTGACTCCGGAAACATCGTGAGATTAGTGTACACGTCCTTGATCCCCCTGTTGAACGCAATGCTCCTAGCCTCATTCAACTTCGCATTCTCGTCTTTCGCCCTGGTGGCTATCTGGTACAACCACGTCACATCCGTCTGGTAGTTCACAAGCGGCGTCAGCGTCACCGGCGTGCCTGCCCCAGTAGACGTAGGATCCACCAAGAAGTTCGGCATCAGCGGAAGACGCAAAAACTCGCTTGGATCCACAAACTCCCCCGAAACATCGCCACGGTCAATCGCACGCTGTTCCCAAAAGTCGTCAATTACCTTCCGCCCACCGCGGATCATTTTTGCGCCAAACTCGCGGAATATCGACCGCGCAGCCACAAGATTCACAGACCTACCCTTGTACGAATTGGGGATGAGTGCGCGGTCTATCAAATCCATCTTTTCCTCGTTTGTACACACCTTTTTGAACAACAGCCGGTGTGTCTTGAAAAGCAAATAAGAGTCGCGGAATCCCACCAAACGCGCCGGTTCTGTGGATATCATGAAGAGCTTATTGCCGGATCCCAACACGTTAAATGTTTTCATCCGGTATTGGCGTCCGCCTTTGAGATTTCCGTCTTCGTCCACCTTTTCTTTTCCTTTGGGGTCTTCGTGGTCAATCACAACCTCGTCGCGGGTCACGTTGATGGGGTTTCCGTCCATGTCGAACACTCCCTCCTCAAGAAACGTGAACTTGGTCTTTTTGCGCCCTCTTTTCTTGGGTATTTTGATCTCTGGCTTGGCTTCCTCGGCTGCGCGTTTAGTTCCCTGGTCAGGGTTTGGATTTTCGGGGTCCTGGGCTTCTTCGTCATCCTGAACGTCATGATCGTCTTCATGATCTCCATCTTCTCCTTCTTCTCCATCTTCTTCATCTTCATCATGTTCATCTTCATCATGTTCATCATCCTGTTCTTCCTGTTCATCCTCATCATCATGGTCCCGTCCCTGTTCCTCCTTGTATTCATCTTCTATCTGTCCGTTAGATTCGTCAGGCTGCTCGTAGCTCACGTCGGCAACCGAGTCAATCGGTTCAGTCGGTGTACTCATGTTGTTTTGAAAGATGAAAAATAAAAAGATTGACAAAAGAATTTAGAGTAAAGCAGACAAGCTAGAAGCACAAGCAGACTAGTAGAATCAAGAAGAATAAGTAGAATCTGGAAGCAAGAGTAGACAAACAGAATCCATCACAAGTGAAGACAAACAGAATCCAGCACAAGTAACAAGCAGAATCTAGAAGCACAACCAGATTGGTCGAGCAGTCGACTACTATAAATCGTATATCCATTTGTCCATACAAACAATAATATATCATGCCCCATCTACTCTTATCTATATACAATCTTCATATCAACGAGCGTTGTGTTCCTTATGCTTGATTTTGCTCACGTATTCACGAACGATGACCTTCAATTTGCTCACTGAATATCACTCCTTGGCTTTCAAACACTAAGCATTCTCACTAATTAAAGTTCGTTTCATCTCGTCGCTTGCCCCGTTCTCACATTGGCTAACGTTCACTTAAAATCAATCCACTGGCCGCTCACGTTCACTCTGCCTTGAACGCATCCTTCCCATCAAGATACTTATCAAACGCATCGTTATTCTCCTTAAACGGCCGCTTCCCAAGCAACCTAATCATATCCTCCCTCGTGATAAACTCCTTCTTCAACAACTCCTGCGCAACCATCTCCACCTCCTTCGCCTTCTCCTTCAACAACACCCTGCACTGCTCGTGGCACTCGCGCACGATTCGCTGCACCTCCTCGTCCACCAAGCGGTTGGTTTGATCGCTGAACGGCTTCGTCAAGTCGTCAGACCCCCGTGCCTCGGCATAATTCACCATGCCCACCTTCTTCGACATGCCGAACCCCATCACCATCAGGCGAGCGATATTCGTCACCTTCTTGAAGTCATCGTGTGCACCGCCAGTCACAGACGAGAAGTGAAGCTCCTCAGATACACGCCCTCCCAACGTCATCACCATCCTATCGTTCAACTCGTGTGTGTTCATCAAGTACTGGTCAGGTGGCAAGTACTGCGCGTACCCCAACGCACCCAGTCCACGCGGAATAATCGAAACCTTAAGCAATGGGTGTGCGTGCTTCAAGTACCATCCACAGATAGCATGTCCTGCCTCGTGGTACGCAACCACACGCTGCTCCTCCTCGTTTAAGATCTTCGACTTCTTCTCAACACCGCCAATCACACGCTCAATCGCCAACTCGAAGTGGCGCAACGATACCGCAGTGGCGTTGAACCGTGCAGCGATCAACGCAGCCTCATTGCACACATTCGCAATGTCCGCACCCGAGAACCCAGGCGTCAACGCTGCCAAACGACCAGACAACTCAGGGTCAATGTCCTTGGCCAAAGTGATCTTCTTCAAGTGAACCTCAAAGATCTCCTTTCTGCCCTGCAATTCAGGGTTGTCAATGTTGATGTGACGGTCGAATCTGCCCGGTCTCATCAACGCACGGTCCAAAATATCCGCGCGGTTCGTTCCCGCAAGAACCACCACGTGATCAGATGTGTCAAATCCGTCCATCTCCACCAACAACTGGTTTAATGTCGTCTCACGCTCGTCGTTCGCACCACTGGCATTGCCCTTGGAACGCTGTTTACCAATCGCATCAATCTCGTCCACGAACACAATACTGGGGGCGTTTTCACGGGCAGTCTTGAACAAGTCGCGCACACGCAGTGCTCCCACACCCACAAACATCTCCACAAACTCAGAACCAGATACAGAGTAAAACGGAACGCCAGCCTCACCGGCAGTAGCTTTCGCGATCAACGTCTTACCGGTACCGGGTGGCCCCGACAAGATCGCACCACGCGGGATCTTGGCTCCCAACTGTTCGTACTTTGCCGGGTTCTGCAAGAACTTCACAAACTCCATCACTTCCTCTTTCGCTTCCGACATTCCTGCGACATCCTTGAAACGGATCTTCACATCCGTCTCCTTGTTGAACTTCTTGGCGGTGGACTTGCCAAATCCAAGCGGACCGCCCATTCCGCCCATCGCACCGGCCTTTTTCGTCATGTAGTAGATCGCACCCAAGAAAATGAAGGTCGGCACAAAGTTCACGAGGAGTTTCGACATGCCGCCCTCGGAAGTAAACGTAACCGGCACACGCATGGCGTCTGCCACGTTGTACTCGTCCTGAGCATCGCGCAAAGCACGCTCAAACTGCTCCACAGAGCCAATGTTGAATGCGTAGTCACCCGAGTAGTTCATCTGGTTCTTTCCGTTTTCATTGAGCTCAATCACCGCAGTGCGGTTGTTGACCACAATCACCCTGCTGACCAATCCCTTGCTCAAGAATTTAGCCACAAACTCCTGGAACGTGATCACATGTTCGTCGGCTTGGTTGTTGTTGAATAGGATGTACACCAAAAGACCTCCAAGAACACCAAACTGGAAGAACTTGGCAACGGAGGGAACATTAAACTCGAATTCGTAAAAGCTGTCGGGTTTCTTCTTGTCACTCTTGCTATCCTTTTCTTTTTCACTGCCTTTATTTTCTTTCTTTTCATTTTCATTCCCATTCTTTTCAAACTTGTATCCCCCAAAGTCCTTCTTCACAAACTTGTCTGCAATGTGCTGGAGCTCGCTCTTTGCGGTCTCGTATCTCTGATACTCGTACGGACACAAGATGTTTGTGTACCTGAGGTTTTCCGTGCTGAACGGTGTCAGGTTGAACACGTCAAACGACTTGAACCAGGTGGAAACGACCTCCTCTTCAATGCCGTACGATTTTGCGAGTTCAGCAATGGTAGTAGCACTAGCAGTTTCGTCCTCAATCTTTAGGTAGTCCTTTAAAAGGTTTCCCACCACCGCGTTGTCTATCTCCAACGACTCCAAAAAAACAATATTGTTGGAGAGGGCGTAGAACAAGTGCGAGTTGTCCAAGACCTCGTGCTTGGTGAGGGCGTCCAGCTGCGGGTGGAGGTCTGCGAACTGCTTGATCGATGCGTCAATGGCGAGCTCGGGGCTCTCGATGCTGCCCTTAGTGCTTAGCACCAAAAAACGGCCCAACATGTACGAATACACGTCGCGATAGCGCTGGGCGTTTTGCGCGACGAGCGGGTCGTTTTTGAAGGACACCACGGGCGGATCCACCTGCTCGTCGATGATTTTGTACAGTTGTTGCTCGGAGACCTTCATTTCCTGGTCGAGAAGGTCTTTGCGCATGCGGAAGCGCTCGATCCAGCCTGCGTTGCGGAACGTCTCGCGGAGGTTTTTGAGTTTTTTGATTTCATCGTTGAGGAGTTCGTCGCTGCTTTTGCGTTTGAAGAGCCTGGTGGACGCGTGTAGGCGGCGTGTGGGCCTGATGAGGGCTCTGGGTATGCGTTTTAGCATGGTGGCGAAAAACGAGAAAAACGAGTGAAAGTGAGAAAAATGAACAAAGCGGAGTGCGTAAGAGAGGACAGCGAACGAAGTGAGAAAGGACAGAACAGCGAAGTGAGTAAGAGAGAACAGCGAACGAAGTGAGGAAGGACAGAACAGCGAAGTGAGTAAGGATAGAACAACGAATGAAGTGAGGAAGGACAGAACAGCGAAGTGAGTAAGGATAGAACAACGAATGAAATGAGAAAGGACAGAACAGCGAATGAAGCGAGGATAGAACAGCGTACGAAGTGAGTAAGAACAACCAACGAAAAGAACGAAGTGAGTTGATCATTCGAAGTTAGTAAGGAGAAACAGGATCAAATATGGAAGAATGAGACAATGTAGCGTGAAAGAACAGATAACACGAGTGAGAATAAGAGGTGAAAAAGGAGGTGAAAAAGAGTGGAACGAAGGCACACTCGGTGTTAATGTGGACTTGGACATAAAAAATCAAGTTTAATCTCTCTTGGATATACTTAATCGAATGGGTCTACTTTTGGATCTTCTCATTCGAGAGCTCAAAAATCAAGTTTTCCTTTGGATCTCTCAAAATTCAAGTTTTCCATGGGATCTCTCAAAATTCAAGATTTCCATGGGATCTCTCAAAATTCAAGATTTCCATGGGATCTCTCAAAATTCAAGTGTTCTCTTTTGGATCCAAAATCCGGTTACAAACGTTGACTGATACTGCGAAGTGAATTATTGAATTTAGAGTAGTCACTCCTATCACTGCTTTGGCATCTGATATCGCAAACATATTTAAAGTATTCGAAAACGCACTAGAATACCGAGTATACCAGAAAACCAAGTAACTGAGTATCCATCGCGTACCATCACTCTTGAAAACTTTTGAAAGAGCACCAATAAATACTGATGATGCGTATCCTAACCCAAAACTGTATATTAAACAAGTGCACTTAAGAGTGCTAAGGCAAAGAACTACACTCAACTCCCACCACATACACTCTCCACATACAACACTCTCCCACACACCACACATACAACAGTCTTCCACATACTACACTCAACTCCCCACGTACTACACTCAACTCCCCACAACTGCTATCAACAGTACAACACACGCTCACTGGAACAAACATTCCCACTATCGTCACCACATTTGCTTCTTTCACCACTTTCCCAGATCTGATGCAATTTTGTGGTTGCATCGATAAGGAATCGGGCCGAACAAATCACCGGCCATCAGATCTCACATTCTCAGCAGGTCCCAGATATTCCACCGAGTCCCGGACATCCTCTCATACATAACCAGCACTAGCCTCTGCGTCCCCATTTTCTGCTCTCCCATACATAACCCTCACCTCTACCATTTCTCCATCTGCGCATTTTCCACATCCTCGCGTTACCCCATTTTACGTTTTGTCACGTGACCTTATCGGAGATCACCGACGGCATATATAAAGCGCGATTGCCAAAACCAAGTCAAATAACCATAGATATGTCCAGCATCTCCGAATCGCTCTTCCACTCCCAAGTCGTGCTCAACTACACCGACGTGATCGGCGAGAAGCTCGGCGGCAAAGTCCTCTCGTTTTCCGACGAGTGGTTTGCCGCGGCCGAGAACCTCATCAAGCCCAAGGCGCCCATCAGGGACGCCACGAGATTCGTGCACGCCGGTGCGTGGTACGACGGGTGGGAGACACGCAGACACAACGAGGCGGAAGCTGACTACGTGATCTTCAAGCTCGGGGTGTCGCTGGCACAGTTGATTGGGTGCGAGGTCGACACCGCATTCTTCAACGGCAACCACGCGCCAGCGATCTCGGTCGAGGCAGCACAGAGACTCGACGGGTCCGACAACATCAACGAGGACGAGTGGGAGGAGGTCATTCCAAAGTCCGAGTGTGGGCCCTCGCAGAAGCACTTTTTCATCAGGGACGCAATCACCGACAAGAACTACACGCACGCGCGTTTGAGAATGTACCCAGATGGGGGAATTGCCAGATTCAGACTCTACGGGAGCGTGAAGCCGGTGGAGCTTTCGCTCAGCGACAAGTCCACGGTGTTGGACTTGGCTTCAGTGAAGAACGGCGGTGTGGCGATCAAGGTGTCTGACCAGCACTTTGGTTCGGCAGACAACTTGCTTTTGCCGGGCCGTGGCCACGACATGTCGGACGGGTGGGAAACAAGCAGATCCAGAACCCCGGGTCACGTGGACTGGGTTGTGATTCGGTTGGGCGCGGCTGCCAAGATCAGCGAGTTTGAGGTGGACACTGCGCACTTTAGGGGGAACTTTCCGCAGAAGATCAATATCAAGGGGATCAGGACGGACGACGAGGGTTCGTTGCCGGCGTTCAACTCGGAGAAGTGGGAGACGTTGGTGGGGGACAGTAAGACTTATGCGGACAGGCCGCACAACTTCAAGGTTGAGGGTGGGGTTTACACGCATGTGTTGTTGACGATTATCCCGGATGGGGGGGTCAAGAGGGTGAGGGTTTTTGGGACGATTGCGTGATCACGAGCGAACCAACGAGATCGAAGTACGAGTGGGTGAGTGAGTTAGACCATAAGTTCGAACGAGAGCGAAGTGCGAGTGGGCTGACAACTACAAGTTCAATTCGAACAGCACAGGGAATTGGCAACTGCTCAATTCGAACAGCACAGGGAACTACTGCTCAGTTCGAACAGCACAGGGAACTGGCAACTGCTCAATTCGAACAGCACAGGGAACAGACAACTGCTCAATTCGAACAGTACAAGTGAGCCTTAATGCGAGTTCCGAATGAGTACCAAGCCCTGATGCAAGTGTTCCAAACACAAGATAGAGCAAGTGAGTACGGTGTGATTTAAGTAATAAAAGGATTAGTACTCGTGAACTGCATAGTAGATAAATGTCAGTGTTTTGTTCATGATCTTTTATTCGCGTGGTAAAATTGGGTGCAAATGTTCTTGTGTAATATTGTGCGAGTACGTAGGTAGTGATCTGTGTTTCTGACCTCTAATACAAGAATGATACATCTCCTCAAGCGAGTAGAGGTGTTTATGATGATGTGATTGGCAAGAGTGTTGGCGTTTTTCGTGTGGAATGGGTGCAAATTTTGCATGATGTAATCGGTATTGAATTATAACACTGTAGGTGTCTCCAAAACAGCTCCTATGGTGCCTACAAGTCTGATAGATGTGTATTATCCAAACATGAATCTGTGCATAGCATGAACTTGGACATTTCTCGTCATGTTGGGCATGATTGTTCTTACTATGACTCATATGAGACAACACATCTTCGAATTCAACCCTATAGACCGAAGTAGCATGCTTAGAACCTACCGTTTATTCGTGCCTGCGACTACTGTAGTGTGTACTTTCCTGGTTTACCAACACACCAGTATTACTAATAGTGTGTACTTTCCTAGTTCGCTAGCTCACCGCAGAAAGCTACTATAGGTATTCGTTTCCTGAAAGCAATCAGTTTTCTTTCCTGAAGCAATCAGTTTTCTTTCCTGAAGCTATCAGTTTTCTTTCCTGAAGCTATCAGTTTTCTTTCCGTTTTCTTTCCTAAAGCTATCAGTTTTCTTTCCGTTTTCTTTCCTGAAGCTATCAGTTTTCTTTCCTGAAGCTATCAGTTTTCTTTCCTGAAGCTATCAGTTTTTCGTTTCCTGGTTCGCAAGCTCACCAGAAAACATGAACATTTCCCAACTCCTCCAGTACCTCAACCAAAGAGCGCCACCCCACGAAATCCTCGCCAATGCCGACCCCTCTACACTCCACACCCACCAGTCGCAAATAGTCTCCTTTCTCCCTGAGCTAATCAAACACAACCCCCACTACACGCAGCTCTTCCTCAAGCAGTTGATCCCGCTTCTCGAAAAAATCGAGGTCCACGACGAGATCTACGAGATCTTCTGTCTGCCGGAGGTCATGGGCGCCAAGGAGCTCGAACCCACTGCCACCGACAGAGTCACGTACTACGTGGGGGGATTTGAAGACGATGCCCAATGCGTGGGTTCAAGTGCCAAAAACGATGCGCAATACGTGGGTTGTGCCCAAAAATACGTCCTGATCAACGAAAAGCCGCGTTTGATCTCGGGGAGCAACACGACGGGATTGCGCACTTGGGAGGCAGCATTGTACCTCCTGAACTACCTCAACGGTGGTGCGGTGGACTTTGCTGGTGCGACAGTGTGTGAGCTAGGAGCGGGGACTGGGTTGGTAGCCACGGCATTGGCAAAGAGTGGGATGGGAATAGAGCGGATTGTGGTGACGGACGGTGCGGCGTCGTTGTTGGATGCGTTGGGCGAGACGGTGGAGATGAACTGTGGAAAGGCTAGAGAGATGGGTGGGGACATAGATTACGAGATAAGTGGAGAGATAAGCAAGAAGACAAAGATAGAGAAGATAGATGAAAACACGGAGGATATGAAAAAGACGGAAGACATGGAATTGGATGTTTCCCACAAATCACATTCGTCTTCGCGTTCTTCTCCCACCTTCAAATTCCAACAGCTTCTTTGGGGAACAACCAATCCAAAGTGCGAGGACTTCGCAATGGAGCCGCCTTTTGCGGATTACGTTGTTGCTGCAGACGTCACCTACGACTCGCGGGTGGTGGGGCTCTTGGCTTCGACAATTGAGGATTTCTTTGCAGCCGGAACAAAGGCGGCGTATATCGCAGCCACTGTTCGGAACGAAGACACTATTCTTGCGTGGGAGGCTGAGCTCGGGTCGCGATTTGGGGACAGGTGGCGTGTTAAGGAGGTTTGCGAAAGGCCGTCGGAGGTGGATTCGATGTGTTGGTTCAGGGAGGGGACACCGGAGATCAGAGTTTATGAGATAAGGAAAAGAGTGATCTGAACTCGTGTGAACTTGAACTAAGCCGATCAACGTGATCTGAGTTTATGTGATCTGAGTTTATGTGATCTGAGTATGTGATCTGAGTATGTGATCTGAGTATGTGATCTGAAAGTTTACTGATCTCGAAGTTTGCGATCACTTGAACTGATTTGTTGAACGTGTTCATTCACCCGACTGAGCTGAGTTGTTGAACGAGACCTGAAACTTGAACTGCAATGAACTGAAGAAGATTGTAATCATGTGAATGTATAGGATGACGGATCCTGATTTGAACTGAGAGACACTGATCAAAAGACGCTAATGTCAATAGACTGAGTGAAGAGACTTGCACCGAGCCAAAAAACAACCATGTGATAGTCACAATTATAGATTGGATACCACGGAAGAGATGGAATATAATAGAGCACAAACAATACAGTAATTAATCTATGGAATATAGTAGAGCTACAAACAATACAGCACTCAATCTAACGTCTCGATATACCCGACTGACTGACCACGCATCAAGCTCCATACGCACTACAAACTGCATCCCTAATTGTATAACATTCATACAATCTCTTAATCTTCTCCTCCTGCACAGATGCCAACCAATCAAACCGCGCATTCGGTGTACGGGCACGAAAAAATTTATAGAATCCGAATTTGTTCAGTTTTCAATAAACAGTTAATCGTCATCATGGTTGCTAGATTCCCATTCCCTGTTGCTAAAACTTACTGGCCATACGCTGCTGGTGGTATGTATACTCCTGCTGATTGATGACAGAAGAATTGCGACAACCACATACAAGGAAAGACCGCGCTGAAAATCGCGTTATAAAAGACGTGGAACCACTGAATAGATGTTTTGAGGATACGACACCACTGTTCTTGATGCGTCTTACGACTGGATTTATCCGAGAGGGGTTCGAGGTTACGTCTCACGACTGGATATCCGAGGTCCTTGTACATTACCTTTTCTTCGCCATCTGCATTTCAATACTAACATTTTAGCTGCCATCACCTACTACTTGGTGTACAAGGGAGCTGAGGCTTCCATGAACTCCGACGAGTTCATCAACGACCCAAGACACCCAAGATTCGCCAAGGGTGGCAAGTTCATTGACTTGGAGAACAAGGATTAGATTGTCATGAATAAATGTTATGCAAAAGAGTGTGAGGTGTAAAGATCGACTGCAAGCATCAGAGATGTGATCACTGTAAGAGGTGTGATAGACTGAGGCAGTGTGATCACTGTAAGAGGTGTGATAGACTGAGGCAGTGTGATCACTGTAAGAGGTGTGATAGACTGAGGCAGTGTGATCAGACCAAGAGGTCGCAAGCAGAAGCGACTGCTAGACTTTTAGTGAATTTGAAAACTGTAGAAATGAACTTGTGTAAAGGAACTACGTGAAGTAGGACTGACTGAACGAAAGAACTTGAGGGAGTCGAATTGGCTATTGACATCCGAGAATATTACCACAAGTTATTTATTTGCTTGTGTTCTATGCCATGCAAATTGAAGTAGGCGAGATCAGTGTGGTTCGTAGATACAGTAGCAACCTGTAGGCACAGTATTTGAAAAAGTCGCGGACACTTTAGAGTCGAAATCGTTTAGACAATTGGTGATCTCTGCCACAGTAATTTGACAACAACTGCAAGAAGGAATAAGTCATAATTTGAAGATCGTGATCGAACATGTGATCAAAGTTACAAGACGTGAACATTTGTCTATCCACTTAGAATCTACTGTTGAATTAAGATGCGACACATTAACCTTAGAATGTTTTGTACTGTTGAAGTAAGATACGAAACATTGATTATCAACTTAATGTTTGATATCAAACATTGACTATCTACTTAGAATGTTTTGTACTGTTCGATATGAAACATTTGTCTATCAACTTAAGAATTGTACTGTTTGATACGAAACACTTGTCTATCAACTTAGTATATTTTGTAGTGCTTTGTTAATTGAACTGAACTGCGGATTTCTAGCCCTGATACACCGAATCAACCCACTAAGACAATCGTGTCATTCTTCATAAGGCAAAAATTTGGGTTTTGACTTTAGACGGACATTATTGAATGGTGCGGAAACCAAGACAGATGATCTTGTTGTGGACTTTTGTGAGAGCAATTTCTATGGAAGGTACATCTTCTTCGTAAATGCTATCTCCAAAGGTATACAAACTCTGGTCTTCCTTCTTCTTCTTGATTGAACTATCTCTAGAGTACGTATCCTTAAAGGTTTCAGCATCTTCCAACTTCCGCTTTCGTTGACTAGCTAACTCTTTTTGGGTGCGAATTTCTGCAACCATTTCCAATTGCGGAACATGATCCAGTATAATTGCATCCAACGATATTTTGGAGCACAGGAACGGTAATAAGCTACAGCCCGAGTTTCCTTTCCAGAGCTTAGCCTTAGTATTCCCTGTATGGCTCCCCAAGCTCCTCAGTCTAGTTCATATCCATTTCTGTCCTTCCTGGTCTCCTCCAATTCTAACTTGAATTGTGCCAGCCCTGAATCCAACTGGTATACCATCCCTCCAGTTTCACGCGTAAACCAGCCACGAATATTACTGTATATCATCATGAGTCACTTCTCAACTTTGTGGAATTTCAATACCGTGAAAGCGTATATTCTTGTCACGCTCAGCAATTTACAGTTCACTTTCGTCACCGCCCCTCGTGATTCGCGCAGTACCACAATCACAAAGCAATCCTTCCACATTACCCTTCCTCATCGCCTTTGCATTGATCCACTTTGTTACCCCATCGTGCCCCTCTTCCACGTGCACGTCATCCACGTTCCTTTCCACGTTCTTTTCCACGTTCATCTACGTTCTTGTGTCTTCTTACACTAAAAGCCCTGCATCCACGTTTTTCACCCGCACGTGTAGCTCTTGCGTCTGGATATCCCTAACCGGCAATATCAATCGTCGCCAGTTCCGCCGCTCTGAACCACTGCCGATGACCTGATGCAGAGGTATTTGACTCTGGACTCATATTATGGACTGATATGATGGTGTGGGCGACCGTGGCTCAGCTCACGCTAATCACAAAAGTATAGTCAGCTGACAAAATGCGTTTTGAATACCTGGTCATCTGATTGATTACTCAGAACTCACCTGAGAATCACTGAGAACTTTGTACTGAGCATCACAATGTACGATTGTTTAAAACAGATCGTTACATTCTGTAATTATAAATCGCTGATCTGAAACAGAATTTTCATCACTATAGTCACTATATGTCTCACTATAGAAAAGTCTCACCCTAGTAAAGTCTTACCCTAGTAAAGTCTCACTCTAGTAAAGTCTCACCCTAGTAAAGTCTCCCTCTAATCATCTAACCCTTCTACCTCTACAAACATCTCCAATTCTTCTCTCATCTTTCCTTGCCCTGCGGTCTAGCCCACATCTACTAACCTTTTTTTTCTTCTATTTTTTAGCGACACATCGCCGTTGCTTTTTATGCGCTCAAACCTACAGTTGAACGGGACTCCACTACAGCCATGGCTCTATTTACTGAATACGATTTAGACCCCTCTCATAACACCCCTACCTCCTTAATCCCTCCTCCTATTATCTACACATTCGTACCCCATTCTATTCTCCTCATACCGCATGTACACCCTTTAGCAAGACCCTCTCCCCCTCCCGTCACTCTTTATTTGTCCCCACTGTTTACCAGTCATCCAGATTTGTCCCGCTCGTCCTCCCCGCTCTTCTCCGCCCAAACCATCTCGCTTGCCAGATCCAAAAAATACCTAAAAAAAGAAACTTGTTTGCCGTGCCGGAGAACCCTTGGCCAGCAACACCGATTGTGGGGGAATTTACGCTACATTAAGCCGATGGCCACACAAAAACAATTGTCCTGGTGTAGTCCGATAATGAGCACGGATCACAAGCCCTACCGCGGGGAAATGGCCCCACTAATTGTCGCGGACACGCGGCACAACTACAACGAAATCTCACTTCGTATCACTACGCAATCTTGCTCTTTGTATTACTGTTTATGTAACAGGGTTTCGTCACGGCAAAGTCTGGAATTGCGAATCAGTCACGTTGCTGACGTACTTGGCAAACTTTTTTGGTAAATTTTACGACCGAAATATTTGTTGAATAACGGTCCGTATGAAGACAGTTGCGACTTACGACGGCCGAGGCGCATTCAGCCCTGTAGCCACCACAATACCGAACAGCAACTGTGTTTGTATAGAAGTATCTTTGTCTGGAACACGTTTGTGGTTTTGTTTTGTGGTTCCACGAGCAAGAGTTCTATGACGCGATGTTGGTGCTTTGTGCTCTAAAACGCGCCTCACTCAACACGAGCTATGACACCCAACAGATAGTTCCTATGATACCAGAACAATGATACCAGATCATACTTTAACAATGATACCAGATCATTACATGTGATTATTGTGTTCCTTATTCTACAATAATGTCTTCTATAATTTATTCCCGACCCCAAACCATGAATTGAATGTATGCAAAAGTATCTCTAGTTTGAGATTGTTATGTTCTGCCATTTTCTGTAATTCAGCATGATAACCTGGTTGTTTAACTGGAAGTCGTCTTCTCCCGAAACGTGCTCGCACGGCACGTTGCTGCTTGTGTTGCATATTATACACTCGTAAAGAAATGTGGTTGGGGAACCGTAGTTCATTCCGTACAGCGATGGAGCGTATGAGTAGTTGTATTCGTCGTCTTCTTCTACCGGCGTCTGGAGTGGTGACTGTGGCATATCGAACTCTTCGTTAAACTGGAAAATGTCTTCGTCGTATGACATGGCTGCAATTGTGTGTGGGTATGCGATTGTGATATGATATTATTGTTAGAAGTCCTGTGGAAGTCTTCTTGATGCTTCGTCTTGAAGGTTAGTGTTTGTTGATCTGATGAGATTTTTAAAACTTGGGTCTCGCCTGTTTATATATTCTTTATAGTAGTTATCTGAGTAATTGCATGACATTGAGTCACAGAAAAAAATTACTCATTTTTTGGCACTGTGGTTGTGAGGGGCGAAAATTCATCCGCACGTTCTCCCCAATCGGGCAATGGCAACCACTGACAAATTTTGCTGTGGAGTTTTTTTTGTGGTGGTGGTGTTTTATTGCAGCACGGCACGTGCACATCGCCTCCAGCATGTTCGAGTGGCTTCTGTGGTTGGTTTTTGAACCCCGTGTTCGAAAATGCTTTGTCTGGCTCCGATGCTTTTTGCGAGCCAGCACTCCGGATTTACATCTCCGCCTGGCCCAGCTTTCACTTTTTCGAGGTCATGACTCTTATGACTCTTCCAAGTACATGGTATGCTTGGGTGTATGTAGGCTTGTATCAGGGAACGCAGCTCAACCCAACAGATTCATTTCCACCTCGGCTTTGTTTGTGCGCACGTGAGCGGTCAGCTGACTGTGGTTGCAAAAAATCTGGGGTAAGACTGTGGAAGCTTCCACAGTGGCTGGGGGGTGGTGGCTGAGAAGGGAGGAGCAATTTGAGAGAGCCAGAGAGAAGGTGGGTAGAGGATTTAGCAAAAGGAAGTTATTTGAAGGAGTTGAGTGAGGAGGTGAGTATGAGTGGAGTTCAGTTGCGGCCAACACATTTTTGATGGGAAGTAAAGGGGTGAGAGGGTAGTGTTTTGAACACTGATGGCATGCGGTGGCGAGAGTTGACATAGAATGATGGGTAGGAATTGTGGGTAGAATGGAACGGGGTACAATTATGTAAAATGTTGGTGCAGAAATTCTGGAAGATAGACATCAATAGCCGAATGATTTTGAAGTACATGCCTTGCAGATCGATTGTTGGGGTAATTTTCGATTAAGGTAAGGAATTAGGAAGGTGATAGGTATAGGTAAGGAATTAGGAAGGTAAGGAAGTAGGAAGGTAATAGATTAAGGGTTGTAGATTAGAGAAGGTACGGTGGTGAAGGTGGTTGGATATGAGAAATGAGTAAAGTCTCTTGGAAACCCACAGGGGAAATCTCTAAGACTTGGGCTTCACAATGAATCTCCCACACAACTGTTGAGTCGGAGAAATTGTACAGGGTCCGGTCAATAGCTTAAACTATTGGGAAGACTAGTCAAAAGCAGCAGTTACGGGACAAAAGTTCTGCAGTTGTGTTCACAAAACTACTCACGCCTGAATTTGCTTACACTCTCTATACCTATGTGAAACATTTGGATCCACGAACCTGTTTCACAACCGCTTCGCGTTTGTGTCAATCTTGTTTGATAAAAGTTTGACTTTTTGACTCAACGATGATTCAATTGACTCATGACTGACTCAAAACATGTTTTCCGCGTAAGCCTCAACATTCAACAGTTTTATATTTTCTAGTGCAAGACTGTAACAGCAAAGCCTCATCGGTATACTTACTTCAAACACGCGTCAGAGCTGGTCAACAGATGTTGAACTGTGTTTACATTGATTATATAATATTGCAATATTGATTAAGTAATTTCATTGAGGCAATGATCTTGCTTACAATAGCTGAAGATCTCTTGCTCAAAGAGACATTGCTGGTTTTTTATGTTAGTATAACGCTCTCATTTTACCAAGTGCGACTTCTATTTTCACGAAAATCGTTTATAAAATCCTAACGGATCATTGATCTCAGCAGACACAGCCAAAATAATCAAAACAACAAGCAATAATCATCTAATTCAACTTCCAACATGACCATACATTCATTCTTCATATTCGATAGACATTGCACATGCATCTACAACCGAGAATACACCAACAACAGCACCAACAAAAATAACCAGTCGGACACTGCAAAGCTCATATTCGGGATGCTCTACTCACTCAAGCAAATCTCCTCCAAGTTGATTGATCTGGACGACGAATCTGCGCTCGTCAACTCGTTGAAGTCGTTCATGTTGGGTGAGTATCGCGTGCATTACTTCGAGTCGCCTACAGGCATCAAGTTCATATTGTTGAGCGACAGAGAGACTGACAACTTGCAGTCTGTGTTGTGGGAGTTGTACTCCAAGTACTACTTGACGTTTGTGGTGCACAATCTGCTTTCCCCGGTGGAGTTTTCGGAGGAGGGTCGTATCTGTAACGAGGCATTCATTGAGCAGACAGACGAGTTTGTGAAGGGGTTGTATGCCTAAGGGAATGGTAATGGAGAGGCAGGGAATCGAGTTAGCGATTCGATGAGGTATTAGAATGAGGCAGGATTAGAATAAGGTATTAGAATGAGGCAGGATTGGCATGAGGTATTAGAATGAGGCAGGATTAGAGTGACAGGATTAGAATGAGGCAGGATTAGAGTGACAGGATTAGAATGAGGCAGTCACTCATACAGGCATTAAAATCAGGTAGGATTAGGATTCGAATCAGGTATTCCAGAATACAGAAATGCATGTTTCAAATATCCTACTTGAATCAGGGTCTTGAAATTACTCAAAATCTCATGCCGTTTCGGTTTTCCGATCGTCCATGTCTGATCTCCCCGCCGTAAACTAACTTTTATGTGGGCCAAGTCATGTTTATTTCTGGGCTGCGGGAAGATCCGAGCCAATCGCTCATAAACCGAGGTATAATGGTGACCAAATGGGTGTATGATTGGTGTTAGTTATGGAATGTTAATATAATGACTGAGATAAACAGATGGATGTGACGAGATAAATGTCATGAGAGATAAATGTAATGAAGGATGTTTATAAACGGTGAGGCGGAAAAATCGTTGATCACGATTAATGCTTTAAGATCTTTGTGACGAGTGTAAGCTGTTCAACTAAAATCAAGTTTACAGATACCAACTACCAAGTACGTAACTATCAGGTCCACAGATTCGCAACCACGTCCATCCCCATAATCTTGCATATATCGCCCTCTTACAATTAAATGATTATATTTCTATACGTAAGCTGTCAATTCATTCTATTCGCTTCTCTTATCTATCTTAACCTCTTATCGATCGGCCCTCCGAATTTATTTGCTCCTCGCACCGGCTCACCGGCGCAAGAAAAATAGTATTGCGGTGCGGGTGCGTCTTTCGGCCCGCCGACATCTTCCCCATATATAACACCAGCGCTTGATCCGAAAACTTTTCACCACAACATGGAACCACGACCTAAGATCTTTACCTCCGGACTCCAGGAACTCGTAGTTGGGTTTCTCGCATGCATGGCGCAGTTTTTGTGCCAGGCCAATGTGGTGCTTTCACTCACCACCATGAATGTGGTGATGGACTCGCTAACCAAAGACGGCGAACACATCAACGACTCCGTCAAGGTGTGGTTTCCCGGCTCTTTTGCGCTCACGGTCGGAACTTTCATCTTGCTCAGTGGCCGCATAGGCGACCTCTTCGGCTTGAAGACCACCTTTGTAGTGGGCTGGATATGGGTTGCTGTGTGGACATTGATCACGGGTTTTTCAGTGTACACCAAATCGGTGGTATTTTACATTGTGTGTCGGGCATTCGAGGGAATCGGATTTGCGCTTTTGTTGCCGTGCGCGATGGGCATCGTGGGGAACATCTACCCCACCGGCAGTCGAAAAAACTTGGTTTTCGGTGTCATTGGTGCGAACGGCCCACTCGGTGCGGCACTCGGTGCGATTTTCGCTGCCATTATTGCGCAGATGTGGTGGTGGCCATGGGTGTTTTGGTTGATGTCCATCTCTGCCGCCATTTTCACAGCCATGCTGATATGGTACATTCCCGCAGGTCTCCAGCCCGATTTGGCTCCTCCAAAAGAGGCATTCCGCCATCTCGATGTGTTTGGGTCCACAGTGGGCATTGTGGGCCTCATTCTCCTCAATTTCGTGTGGAACCAAGGCCCCGTAGTCGGGTGGAACTCGCCGTACATCATTGTGCTTTTGGTGGTGTCGGTGGTGCTCGTGGTGGGCTTTTTCTTTGTTGAGCTCAGGGTGGAGTTTCCACTCTTACCACGGGCAATTTTCAACGCCAAGGTTGGCTTGGTGCTTGTGTGCATCTCGTTGGGCTGGGGATCATTTGGTGTGTGGCAGTACTACTACTGGAGCATCATTCTCAACCTCCGCAACTACACTCCGATAAACGCGGGCCTCACATATGTGCCGTTTTTGGTGTTGGGAATTATTGCATCGCTTTCGGTGTCGTTCATCATCAGCCGCACGAAACCCTCGTATATCATCTGCATGGCGCTGACATGTTTCATGGTGGGGTGCATCATGCTCTCTGTGATGCCTGTTGAGCAGTCGTACTTTCGCATCTCCATGGGCACGATGTTTATTCTTGCGTGGGCCATGGATTTGAGTTTTCCTGCGGCTGCAATTTTGCTTTCGGACTACCTTCCCACGAAGCACCAGGGCATGGCTGGATCGCTTGTGACGACGGTGATCAACTACTCGGTGTCTTTGTTTCTTGGGATGTCCCTGACTGTGGAGCTCGAGGTCGCCAAACGCGGTGTAAGTCTATTAGAGGCGTACAGGGCTGCGATACATTTTGGGACGGGTGTCGCGGCGGTGGGGGTGCTTTTCTCGGTGGTGTTTGTATTTTCACAGCGGACAGATGAGGCAGGCACGTTTGGGGATGAGGATTCTGACGAGGTGAGTGTTGAGAAGGAGGAGGAGAAGGAGGAGGAGGAGAAGTTATAGAGAATGGTGTAATGCATAGAATATTGGAATATAGAACATGATAACCAATAAGTTATAGAGAATGGTGTAGAAGATTGGAAAATGTAGATAACCAAGAATTGATGGATGGATTGAATTCTGGAATGGCTGCGAAAAAATAATTTTCGGTTGCAAAGATGCAGAACCGTTACAGCATTTCAGATTTTGTTTCGTGATCTTGTAGCAGGCAATAAGGAAGAGGATGTAACGTACTGATCCTAGTGAACCGGGATTACTAGTCGTGTGGTACTTCGAAGCTCAATCGATCCTGGCTTGACTCAACCTAGATTTCACTGGACCTCAATTAATATTCAACGTGTCTGATAGTCTCGCCACTTCGAAGACTTCATGAATATTGAGGTTGAATTTTTCCTCCTTACGAGTTCTTGATCATCTTTAAATCTGCCTATTATTTTTCTCGTAGCATCGCCTAATTCATCTCCTCTTCGTTATTCTCCTCGCCGACTCTCTTTTCATTCTCCTCGTAGACTCTCTTTTCATTCTCTCGAAGCTTCTCAGTTCATTCTCTTCGTAGCTGTCTTTCATCTCTCCTCTCGCGTTATTCTTGTTTTTCTCACCTCTTCCTCTCCTCCTCTTTTGCGTTCTTTCTTCTTCTCTCCTGCATATTTACTTGTTTACTTTACATTTCTCAAACATGTCCAAGATCCCACTCCCTCGCGATCCACATAAAGGGGGACGAGGGCCCGCGATCCCCCAGAAGCGCGTCCTCGGCGACATACAGAATCTCGTGGATACTTCAGACAAAGACATGAGAATACTAAGAGATCGACCAGACGCCATGCGGCCACCAAAGCGACTAATGAAAGAAGCCAGAAATGGAACCCAAGGACAAGGACCTACTCAAACTGTTTCCGAACAAGCTGCTCTTGCAGCCGCTTCTGAGAAAACTACGTCAGCTACTTCCGATACAGCTAGTCCTTTTGAAGCTTCCAGAACTATGCCCAATCGCATTCTCATCAACGACTACCTCAACCTCAAACTGAAACTCAGACCGGGGCAGCCGTTGCTGTTTGATCGCCTGAAACCACAGCCGGTGGTGGAATCTCCCAGTCTCGCGAAACAGGTGCACGAACTCAAAGACAAAATTGAAGACTTGGAGGAGGAAATCAAAACTATCGTGCGCGAACAGCACAAGCACAAGAGCCGGATATCCGAACTAAACCAGATCGGTGCGTCGTCCCAGCGGCAGTTGGAGAAAGAACAGGACCATTTTGATAGAGAAACGCGCCACGGCGAGCAGATGTTCCAGCTCCAACTCCGCGAGTTGAACGTCAAGTTGCAGGACGACTTGAATGAGCTCAACTTCAACTTGGCAAGTGAGCTCGCAGACGTGGAAAACTTCCGAAACGACGACTGCTGGGAGGAGGTAAGAAAATCGAAGGAAAGAGTAAAAGAGTTGAGGAGCACAATTGAGAAAATCGAAGAAAGCAACCGAAAGCAGGTGAAAACAGCCTCGGAAGTACTAGCACAGGAGTTGGATACATATATGAAACTGAAACTGATGGAAACTGACGCCCTAGCAGAAGAGTTCGAAGCAAAGGAACGTCTGTTGGGTGTTTTAGACGACGAAATTGCGGAATTAACAGGGGAATTGGAGAAAGAAGAGGCGAATAATGCAAACACTGAGTGTTCAATACAAACAATCGAAAAGAACATGACGGACTTTCCAATTTTGAAGAGTACTTATCTCCAGGAGCTCGCGGAAATTGATGCCCAGCTCCAGAGGACCAAAAAAGAGCATTCTGAGGTGCAGTCTACTTTGAAAGCGGTGGAGACCAACTACAAGGCGATAAAGGCAAAACTGGATACGCAGAACATGCAACGGAGGGTGTTGGAGAACAGCATCATGGACTATGAGGGGAAATTGAGAGTCTACGCCAAAGGCGAAAACTTGAGCGGACACTTCAGCAAGATTCTCAAAGAGTACAACCACGAGACTGTGACTACTGAGGCCAGTTGTTTGATTAACTCGGCGCTCACCGGTGGTGCTGTTAGCGTGGTGTTTGTTGGCAGCGAAGAGAGAGGTTTTGCCGCGGAGTGTGTGGCTGGGATGTACCTGAATATGGTCTCCAAGGCCGAGGGCCACACATTCAAGTTGCAGCACCTTTGTTTCCGTGAAAACAGCGTGTTTGACGCTCTAAGCCTGTGTTCTCCGATTGAATGTGAGCCGAGCGGGTTTCAAAGCCAGCAGATGATTCTCGACGGCGTACCCGAACTCAACACAATACTTCGTGGTATGCGTGAAGCGGGAACTCGGCTTTATAGAATCAGCGTGGAGGGGAGTCACAAAGGGAAGTCTGTGGAGGGAGAGGTTCGTGTGTTTGATTTGACGGGACAGTCGACACACTCGCAAATCGACCTTTTGATGTGCTTTTTGGGACGGTCCAGTAGCTCGCAGTTGGCTCAGTTTTTGAGTTACTCGCAAAGGGAGAGCAAGTGTCTTTTTGTGGGGAGGATAGATGGGATGGTGGATGTAATGGAGCGGATAGGTAAGACAGATTCGATGTATGGAAGGGTAAAATAGGTAGGAATAGAATAGAAAGGAAAGGTAATAATTTATGCGAAGTTCTGGGAATTTGGGCAACATCTGGAGCAATGCGATACGGGTTGACTAATGCTACGGCCAAATCGAAATCGGGTGCAAATTTGATGCACACTTTTTTCGATTGCGTCATCTTGCAAAATTTCGGGAACTATTTGCAATCAGATTTTCACGAGATGTGATCTTGCGTGGTCATTACTAATACTGATGAACTCTTTTTGCATGATTATAGAACGTCCTCAAATGAGAAGTTGCGTGCTTTTGTGTGTCATTACTAGTAGTGTTGAAATTCTATTTGTTAAGTATGATTAATTCTAATCTGTACTTCATTGTACTTATTCTAGTTCTTTACGTATGTGAAGTTTTTAATTTGATGAAGGACCTCATGAGATTCTTCATAAATACCGCCCCTTTCTTGATGCGACTGGTTATCCTTCAGTGAGATACTCAAATCCTCATTCAAGTGATACTCAAATCTCATTCAAGTGAGTTACTCAAATCCTCATTCAAGTGAGTCACTCAAATCTCATTCGAGTGAGTTACTCAAATCCTTCAATCAAGTGATACTCAAATCTCATTCAAGTGAGTTACTCAAATCCTCATTCAAGTGAGTCACTCAAATCTCATTCGAATGAGATACTCAAATCTTCGTTCGAGTGAGATACTCAAAGCTTCATTCGAATGAGATACTCAAATCTTCATTCGAGTGAGATACTCAAAGCTTCATTCGAATGAGATACTCTTTTCTTTGTGAGGCTGATTATCCTTTTTTCAGGTGACTCATCTCGGTTTCTCACATAATGTTTCATTCGAGACGCCCAACCTTTTGATGATGAACCCATCGTCCAGATAGGGACCAAAAATACACATTAAAACGCATTTTTGATATCAAAGAACTCACTAAAACACTCACCCACATCTTGATATCAATACTCATTAAAACACTCTCTCCAGCCATTGATACCAAAAACGCTCATTGGAACTCTCTCTCTGATCGATCAGGAGTGTTCAGAATGCTCGTTACATAGTAGACACCAAATCATGCAAAGCCCACTTCAACTCATCCGCCAGCCCTATATGCGCATCCGCCCTGTACTCATCCGGCTGCTTCTCCTCCTTCTTCTCGTCCTTCGATATTCCATTCAACTTCTTCTCCCTGCGGTCCTCCGGCGGCAACTCGTAGTCCAACTCCTGTAGCGTTTCGTAGTCGTCCTCGAGCATCACGTCCGAGAGCCTGTACGACGGCCCGCACGGCTCAATCAAGTGCGGAAACATCTCAAACGTGTTGTACAAATCCTCAATGTTCAACGTGATGTCCTTTTTGGCGTTGGTCATGTCCTCGTACGTTCTCTTGGGCTTTTTCTCTGGCTTGACCTCGAGCGGGATGTAGTCGTTGCTGGTGTACTTTGTCTCGCGGTACTTCGTGACGTCAATAGCACTCTCGATGATGTTCTTGAGATGCGATTCAAGTCCGAGCAATATCACCTCCAAGACCTGCGCGTTGAGCATGCCCGTAAGCCCGTACTCGCGCATGGTCATGACTATGCGCTTCGAGAGGTTGTCGTAGTCGGGCAATTCGTAGTTCTGGGTGGCAATCGGGGTGTTTATGCCCTTTACCACGTCCTGCTGCCACTGCACGAGGTTGTTGACGTTCAAGTGCTGTTTGTCCTTGTCCTGGATCATGGGTATCTTGGGCAAAAGGGTATGTCTGGTCAAGGTGATGCCTGCACTCAACTTGTTTTTCTTTCCCGACTCCTTGGTGATGCTCTTTATCCTGCGGCGCTCGCGGATGGGGAGCTCCATGATGTTCTGCTTGAACTTCTCGTACTGCGACGACTTGACCTTGCTGGTCTTGGGGATCTTCTTGTTCCAGAACGACGCGACCAACTCGTTCGACAAGTCCGCGGGGATATCTCGCAACGAGTTGGCGAAGTTGAGGAGCAAGAGCTGGTTGTGGTAGTTCGTCAATGCCTGTGTGTTGAGGATGGGTTTGATTCCCTCCACGAACTCGGAGCGCGAGAGCTTTCCAATGAGGAAGAGCAGGAGTGTTTCGTGGTATTTTTCCCAGCTGTTGCCGAGCTTGGCCTGGAAGTCCCTGATGAGGACCTCCAACTCGGTCCGCTTGTTGTTTGAGGGCGTGGACATGATTGATTGGTTAGTGGGTGGTTGGCATGAGGGTTTTTGTTTGGATGTCGTGCGACTTTTTTGAACAGATCGAAGCGAACGAAGCGGTGAGTGAGACAAAAGTGAGCCACCGAACATGAGCGAGCGAGTGAGAGGAAAGGGGATAGAGCAGCATACTGTACAGGAATATTGTACGGATAAAGACGGGAACATGAAGAGGTGTGTAGAGATTTTTCGTGGATAGCGAGAAATAGGCAGGTGTGAGTAGCGAGGATAGGCAGGTAACTTGTGAGTAGCGAGGAATAGGAAGTCAGATAATTGTGAGACATTGATTGAGTATGCCTTTGTATGCCGTTTAGTCCCGTTAATGGATGGACCAACATCTTTATGGAACTTTTATATGTATTGCTTCAACATAACAAAATGTGAACATTCTTACACGTCGATGACCAATCTCTGCCTTTGAATAACTAGATTCAATGGGAATCCCGTCACAGTGCTGCTCTAACGCGGTCCACGGTCTACCCTTAATTCATATACAGCCCTTTATTCTAGACTCAGTCCATTCTTGCATTTATGCAGTTTCTTGAAGTATACTTTCTTTATTATACAGTCCTTCCTCATGATACATTCCTTAATTATACAGTCCTTAAATATACAGTCCTTCCTTAATAATTCGTCCTTCATTATTATACAGTCCTTCATCCTTCCTTATTATACATCCTTCCTTATTGTACATCATTCCTTATTGTACATCCTTCCTTATGATACATCCTTCCTTATTATACAGTCCTTAATTATACAGTACTTACTTAGTCAGTTCTTCATTTCAGTCATTCCCTCCTTTCAAACCTCACAATCTTTTTGCACCTCCAGCAGGTTCTATTTTGCACCCATAGGCATGGAATTAGCTTTTGTGCAGTTTTCACATTCTAGGCGTAGCTATTATGGCCCAATTGGTAATTCGTTCTGCATAATAGTAAAATCAGTTTCTCAGGCCCAACCTCTCACGCGTGTTTATCTGCCTGTGGTCGTCTAGTTCACTTCACCATTCCTCTTTCACTTTCCCCTCAGGTACTTGAATTCAAGTGCTGCCTTCGCTCAGTGTCTGTGTTTCCAGCTCGTGACTGTTCCTTCGCCCTCACTTATGCACCACTAATCTTTCGCCACTTATCAAGCTCTAATCGCCACTTATCGACTCATTGTCTGTTTCGCCACGTTCGCTCACAACTCAAATTGTGCTTCTTATCACACGACTCGGAAAAAATCGCGGAATTTATCCGAACCCCATCCTCCCATCTCTTCCTAGTCACCCGCTCTCCACATCCTCTACTCATCCTCAACCTTTTATCCTATTATTTATCATCTTCCCATTTCCATTTTCCTTTCTATCTCCTACTACTTCGGACCATTCACATCCATAATTTCAGGCGTCCTCGTATATCCGTTACACAATACCGATCGAAGCAGAGAAGGGATCATCATTCCAGCAGATCCAAGTCATTCCCTGTATGGATTCCAAAAAATCACGATGTCGATCAAGATCAATTCTAGATCAATTCTCAATTGTAGATAATACCTGATCCATTATTTGTCGATTCGACATGCATATTCATTATTGCTGTCCTGTACAATTATTTCTTGTAACAATTATTGGATATCCCGTATCCCTCTTGTATCCCGTATTCAGCTCCCAGTATCAAGAGGGCACCTGTTAAACAGCGCTTCAATCCATCTACTTCCTAGCTGTCCATCTACTACACATCGCCTCTCTCCCCTATTTGTGACAGCCCGCCCATGGGGCGTCCATTTTGTACTCCCGCCGCGCTAAAACGCAATCTTCCAATCCCTTCTTTTTTATTTCCACAGGTCACAATCGTTGCCATTGTCTATATCATATCTGTCATTGTCACTGAATCCGTATCATTGACCATCATTGACCACCATTGACTATCATTGACTATCATTGGCTATTGACATGTCCAAACTAACCAAAGAAGAAAAACGCTTGCAGGACCCGGCATACCGCACTTGGGGCCCGTATCTCGGCGAAAGACAGTGGGCAACCGTACGTGAGGACTACTCGCACGACGGAGACGCGTGGTCCGACTTCCCCTTCAACCACTCGCGTTCCCGCACATACAGATGGGGTGAAGACGGATTGGCAGGGGTCTCAGACAACCACCAGTTGCTCTGTTTCTCGTTGGGACTCTGGAACGAGCAGGACGACATCCTCAAGGAAAAGGCGTTCGGAGTCACCAACTCGCAGGGAAACCACGGTGAAGATGTCAAGGAGTTGTACTACTATCTTGACAACACACCCTCGCACTCGTACATGAAGTACCTCTACAAGTACCCGCAGAACAAGTTCCCGTACGAGGAGTTGATCGCGAAGAACGCCGAGAGACTGCGTTTGGAGTGTGAGTACGAAATTACAGACACAGACTTGTTCAAAGACAACGAGTACTTTGATGTCGTGTTTGAAATGGCCAAGGGCGACAACGACCCAAACGAGCTCTTGTTCCGTGTCACTGCGTACAACAGAAGCGACAAGGTGGCGCCATTGCACATCTTGCCGCACTTGGTGTTGCGTAACACGTGGGCATGGGGCTCGAACGAGTCTAAGATCGCCAAGCCGAAGCTCACACAGGAGGACGAGTATACAATCAGAGTGGAGCACGAGAAGTTTGGCACCAAGTACCTCAGTTTCGCACCGGCCCCAGGGTGCAGTGACGACGCTGATGATGTTGTTCCTGAGTTGCTTTTCACGGAAAATGAGACGAATACGAAACGTCTTTATGACCAACCCAACAAGCACCCGTATGTGAAGGATGCGTTCCACGACTTTGTGATTGATG
The DNA here is from genome assembly GCA_030563775.1 of [Candida] loeiensis. Classification (NCBI taxonomy): domain Eukaryota; kingdom Fungi; phylum Ascomycota; class Pichiomycetes; order Serinales; family Debaryomycetaceae; genus Kodamaea; species [Candida] loeiensis. The sequence continues at coordinate 154,136 of JAJMKD010000010.1, read as the reverse complement.
GGGACAAGGAAGCAGTGAACCCTGCACAAGAAGGTACGAAGTCCGCTGCACGGTTTGCGTTCAACTCTGGCGGTGGTGTGCAGCCGCAGGACTACGTGACGCTTAGATACCGGTTCTCTGAGAGCAAGGAGGAGATTGACGAGTACAAGTTTGACCAGGTGTTTTCTCGCAGACAAGACGAGGCAGATGCGTTCTACTGGAAGGTGTCGCCGTTGCCAATCAGCGACGACTTGCGGCAGGTTCAAAGACAGGCGTTCGCGGGGTTGTTGTGGACGAAGCAGTTCTACCACTTTGTGCACAACTACTGGTCTCGTGGAGACCCCAACACACCTGCACCGCCGCAGAACCGTGCCAACGGGCGCAACAAGGACTGGAAGCACTTGTACATCAACGACGTGTTGCTGTTGCCGGACAAGTGGGAGTATCCGTTCTTTGCAGCGTGGGACACTGCGTTCCACTGCATCCCGTTTGCGATGATTGACCCTGATTATGCGAAGGGGCAGATTGACTTGATGTTGCGCGAGTGGTACATGCACCCTAACGGGCAGCTTCCCGCGTACGAGTGGAACTTTTCTGATGTGAACCCGCCTGTGCACGCGTGGTCTGCGTACCGTATCTTCAAGATTGAGCGCAAGATGTACGGGCGCGAGGACGTTGACTTTTTGGAGCGTGTGTTCCACAAGTTGCTTTTGAACTTTTCGTGGTGGGTGAACCGCAAGGACCACGACGGCAACAATGTGTTTGAGGGAGGATTCTTGGGGTTGGACAACATCGGTGTGTTCAACCGGAGTGAGGAGTTGCCGACTGGTGGTCAGTTGGAGCAGGCTGACCTGACCGGGTGGATGGCTTTCTTTGCGTTGCAGATGCTCAACATTGCGTTGGAGTTGGCCAAGACACGGCCTGTGTACCAGGACATTGCTTCGAAGTTCTTTGAGCACTTTATCATGATTGCGGATGCGATGAGTTACCGTGATGCGCAGAAGGGGGACACGGAGCCCACGGAGCGGTCGCTCTGGGACGAGAAGGACCAGTTCTACTATGATGCGATCAACTTTGACGGGCACAACAGTATGACGTTGCCTGTGCGGTCGTTGGTTGGATTGATTCCGTTGTATGCGTCGCTCACGTTGGAGCCAGACATCTTGGACAAGTTCCCTGAGTTCAAGAAGCGGTTGGACTGGTTTTTGGAGAACCGCAAGTCGGTTGCAGAGCGCAACATTGCGCTGATGGACGCGAGGGGAGTTGGCGAGCGCTTGTTGCTTGCGCTTGTGAACAAGGACCGGTTATTGGCGATCTTGGACCGGATGTTGAACGAGGACGAGTTTTTGAGTAAGTACGGGATCCGTTCGTTGAGTAAGTACCATAAGGAGCATCCGTTTGAGATGGATGTGCACGGGGAGAAGTACAAGGTTGAATATTTGCCAGGTGAGAGTGACTCTGGTATGTTTGGGGGTAATTCGAACTGGCGTGGACCGATCTGGTTCCCCGTGAACTTTTTGTTGGTGGAGGCGTTGCAGCGGTTCTACTTGTACTACGGGCCAGATTTGAAGGTTGAGTGTCCGAAGGGTCTGGGAGAGTTTTTGAATCTTGCGCAGTGTGCGCAGGAGATCCAGCACCGTTTGATGCACTTGTTTTTGCCTGACGAGGAGGGCAACCGTGCGTGTCACGGAGAGGACGACTTGGTTAACAAGGACCCACTTTTCAAGGACTATGTTCCGTTTTATGAGTATTTTGACGGTGATACTGGGCGTGGGTTGGGTGCACTGCACCAGTGTGGGTGGACTGCGATCATTGCGAAATGGATCCACGACAGTGGGCTGCTGTGCCGTACGCCGAAGACTCCAAGGACGCCGAGAAGGAAGTTTAGCGAGGGCGATGTTTCGGACGAGACGATCAAGCAGTATTTCCCGACTAGCGGGCCGTTCCCAGGGCAGTTGACGCGGAGAAAGTCTGGCAAGTCGTTGTTGAACTTGACGGTGAATGCGTTGGACTTGGGTGAGGACGAGTTGGAGCAGCACTCGACGTTGGATGCGGCGAGACAGGACCACGGGCGGAACACGGGGCAGACGGATGCGTTATCGCGGACGGCGCTGCGGAGTTCGGTGGATCTGAACAGTGCGGTGGATGAGGACTTGTTGGGGCAGATCAAGCTGGCGTTTAACAGGTACAGTGAGAGGGATGAGGATGAGGACGTGGAGAGTGATGAGTTTGAGACAAAATGCTAGCTCACATGAGCTAAGCGAATGTGAGCGGGAAGCCCTGAGAGTGAATTAGATTAAGTGGACGTGAGCAAAGCGAACGTGAGCGAGAAATAAAGATAAAGAGAGAATGATGTAGTGAATGTGAGAGATAAAGATAAAGAGAGAATGATGTAGTGAATGTGAGAGATAAAGATAAAGTGAGAATGATGTAGTGAATGTGGGAAATAAAGATAAAGAGAGAGTGATGTAGTGAATGTGGGAAATAAAGATAAAGAGAGAATGATGTAGGGAGAAGCGAATGTGTGAGAATTAAAGAAGAAAAGAGGAAGTATTGAGAAGTGAGAACAAGAAAAGATGAGCGAAGTCCAAGTAGGATATAGGAGACGAAAGATCAACCTAGACGTGAACTTGAACTAAGTGCACTTGAACAAAGTCACCACATGGATACATAATGCAAGAAGATACCTTTGGAATCAACGATTAGAAATAAGTAGTGAACATGGCTGTCATTGTGAGCTTATTGTGAGAGAAGAAAAAGTTGGGATGTACTACAGTAAATTTACTTCTAATGAGGCGTGTGATCCACAGTGACCAAGCCCTCGGCTGCAGTTAAGTTATACCAGTACATTTGGTACTAGAGTTAGAGATGACAATTGTATTAATGTGAATGGAATAAGTGATCTGAAAAGTGGATTAAGTGGAACTCGGTAATTTTTAAAACTTTGCAGTAAATTGACGAATAATGACCTGGTTCAGAGGGCGTATTAGATTCGTTCTTCCCATTCTTGATGACCTTGCACACTTGTACTATCTTGGTATCATTGCACACTTGTACTATCTTGATATCATTGTACTCTTATACTATCCTGTTATCCTTGTACTCCCTTGTCGTCTTTCCTCCGTGGTCTGCCTTGTTATTCCTTATTTCTATACTCAATTCTCTTTTCTCTATTTCCTCATGGATTCCTTCGAGTCATACGAATCAGACTTCCAGCTCGCACTCCTGGAGGCCAAGGCGAAGCTCGCACAGGCCGCGTCCATCCAGGGCGAACCCCGCCGCGACTACCTCCACGCAGCCGAAAACGCCACCGAGGAGGGCCTCGAGGTGTTGGAGCAAATGAGCATCCAGGTGCAGGTTCTCCCCAGCAACCAAAGACTGGCGTTCAACACCAAGATACGCCAGTACCGGTCGCAGATCGACGAGGCCAAGGCCAAGCTCAAGCTGCTCGTGGACTCGCAGGACAGGAACGAGTTGTTCGGCAGCTACAGAGACGAGGAGGGCTTGGACGACGACCAGCGTCGCCAGTTATTGCAGAACAACTCGTCGTTGGACCGGTCGTCGCAGAGATTGCGTGAAAGCCAGCGTATTGCGTTGGAGACCGAGAGTGTGGGGGGAAACATCCTCAACGACTTGCGTTCGCAGAGAGAGCAGATCTCGGGGGCGAGAAACACGTTGCAGACGGCGGACAACTACGTGGACACGTCGATCAGGACGTTGAAGTCGATGAGCAGAAGGTTGACGGCGAATAAGTTCATTAGCTATGCGATTATTGCGGTGTTGATATTGTTGATTTTCTTGGTGCTTGCGAGTAAGTTTCTTTAAGTCACTTCAGAGCGAAGCGATGGAGTGAATGAGAAATATGAAGATTTTATGTGTCATATATTCATTGCAAAGCTATGAAGAATGATATCAGTACGTTTTGAAGTTATTGTTATGTCAATCCATTGAAGTTGATATTGTTATAATAATTTTAAGTTGAAATGCCAGTCATATTGTTGATTGTTGATCGATTGCTCCAGACTATTTCAAAGCTGATCCTGATGGACCCATCGCCATTAAGGTCATGTTCATGAGAGGTAGGGTGTTGGTTCTTATGCTCCATGGAGTACATGATACTTGATGATAAGGCGAGCACTTGACGCTCCTCGATCGTACTTGAAGGACGTACTTGATACTGATGATACGATACTTGAGTGATGATATTGAACTGATATTGCGAATGGTATTGAACTGGATGATGTTGATCTTGAAACTGATATTGAACTCAATGATATCCAACTAAATGATATTCAACTAAATGATATCCAACTAAATGATATCCAACTAAATGATATCCAACTTAATGATATCCTTGATATCCAACTAAATGATTTGAACCGAATGATACTGATAAAAGACTTTGTTGCCGACGTTCAGCCACAGATGATGACTTACAAGCTCTACGTGCTTCCTCCCTTGTTTGATTCTACTGGTAGTATTAGATGGGGATATCTAATCAGAATCATCTTAATAAATGTTTGCGAAGATAGTAGATGTATTTCGTTTGGGTATCTTATGACCTTGTGAAGGAGATATATTTACATGATTTTGGGATTGCTCTCATTAAATGTTTGTAGGTTCCTACAGTATTATATGTTTGTGCTTTTCGGTGTTCCTACAGTATTGGCTATATTTGTGAGTCTCTATCGGCACTGAAAATCCCGCTGGAATCCCGATGACTCCGTATCGATGCAATGACTCAAAATGCGACTAACTGATTCCATGACTCAAAATGCAACTAAACTTTTTACTACACACACTTCCGTGCATACCCTCTATCATTCCCTGATTCTCCTCCACCTATTCGAATTCTTCGCTTATCTTCAATCATTGTGATTGGACTTTGAAAAAATCGAAATTTCACTCCTCATCATGTTCAGAGTTGCATCCCGTGTGGCGAGAACCTTCAGGCCTATAAGCCTACCACGCCAGTTCAACGTGTCGGCGCCCGTTTTCCACGGCCACATCCACAAGCCAAAGCCTGGCGAGGAGCTCAAGGTGACGTTCATCACCAAGGACGGCAGCCAGAAGACGTTTGAGGTCGCCGAGGGCGACAACATCCTCGACATAGCCCAGGCACACAACTTGGACATGGAGGGTGCGTGTGGCGGGTCGTGCGCGTGCCTGACGTGCCACGTTATTGTGGACCCGGACTTCTACGACGAGATCCCCGAGCCGGACGACGACGAGAACGACATGCTTGACTTGGCTTTCGGGTTGACTGAGACGTCCAGGTTGGGGTGCCAGGTGATAATGACGAAGGAGTTGGATGGGATACGGATTGCGTTGCCTGCGATGACGAGGAACTTGCAATCGAAAGACTTTAACTAGCTCACTTCGAGCGAAGCGAGAAGTGAACAAGTGAAGAAGTGAGAAGTGAGAAGTGAGAAGTGAGAAGTAAGAAGTGAGAATTGAGAAGTGAGAAGTGAGAAGTGAGAAGTGGGAAGTGAGAAGTGAGAAGTGAGAAGTGAGAATTGAGAAGTCAGAAGTGAGACGTGAGAAGTGAGAAGTGAGAAGCGAGCAAGTGAACGGAAGTATTTAAATGAACTTCAGAGAAAATCGATCAAGTGAAGGAAAGTGGAAGGATTTAACTGAACTTTGAGCGATGTGTTGAAGTCAGCGGAAAGTGCACGATTCAACTGAACTCAAAAATCGATGAAGTGAAGAAAACTGAAATTCCTAATGAAGGCAATCGATAAAGTAGCTTCACACCGAAGAAGTGGCCAACGAATAAGAAAGAAGTGAACGGAACTGGAAGGTTTCTACTGAGCGATGAACGAAAGTGGTTTCACAGCAATGAAGTGAAGATCAACTTCAGACAGATGAAAATCAAACGTAAGAAGTGCGATGAGTGAACAAACGAATGAAAGAAGACAACCGATGAAGGACTTCGATAATCGGAAGAGACGATCACTTCATCACTGAATGAGAAGTTAATGGTGATCTTCTCTCAGCCCATTAGACCCTGTATATACATAGTGAACATATTCAGAAGCTGTGTAGTTACCCCATTCAAGGTGTGTACTTTGACCCTGTATTAACAATCTAGGTTACGGACATATTCTCTTTTGATAGTCTGGATCGTATAGTTGGAATATTCTGTGTTGAAGGTCTTGTGGATTGTATAATCTCTGTTGATAGTCTTATGGACTGTACTACTGTGTTGATACTCTTGTGGACTAGAATCATCTTCGGTGATTGCCCTTTCGACTAGTAAACTCGGTGCCGACCTTGTATATTATTTTGTGATTCACTAACAATTAGATGACTCCTAGATCATTTTGTTGGATACATTTCTTTTACTGTCATTCATCAAATGACTAATATTAGTATATGGATATCTTCAGCCTATTTCACTCTCCTGATTCATTTACCTCCATTCTTTCTCGATTCTTCCTCATTCCTTCTACCCTCTTTCACCAATTCGTTAAATCTCCATTACCTCCTTCTCTCCTCCTTCTCATTTAGCCGTTCGCTCACGTTTTTACGCTCTGTCTATTTATAATCCATTACCAATAATCGGCGCGTAACTCCCCGTCATATCGGTGCCACCAAAAAAAGCAACAATTACCCCCTATAAACAACCACTGCTGACTCTCATATCGTACTCGATCTGCATAGTATTCACACTGCTGTCATATCGTACTCGATCTGCATAGTACGCACACTGCTGTCATATCGTACTCGGTCTGCATAGCACTCAATCGGTCCCCAATTGCCCTTATCGCTTCCCTATCGCGGTAGCCACGATGCCTGAACCAACAAACCAGGTCACCCTCACAAAAGTGTAAGTACTCAATCCCACTCCCAGCTGTACTAACCCCAGTCACACCAACCCTAAAAGAGGCTACAAGCTCGGCACGGTCTCGGCGACCTGGAAGAAGATCAAATCAGCAACAGCGCCAAAGGATGACAAGGAAATCGAGGAAGAAGAGGATTTCAAGACGGAATCCGCCAACTTCAAGGCGTACGGAAAACACGGCGAGCTTCTCATACTATATCCAAAGGAGGGCGTTATAGAGGTCTGGGACTGGAAACCCCTATCCCCGAAAACAAAAGCAGACGGCGATACATTGTACTTGCTACACCAAACAGAACTAACGTCCAAACACGAGACAGTTCACAGCTTCGCCATCGTGGACCCGCTCACAATCATGGTGGTGGCTTCTACTGGCGAGACGTATACCTTGGAAGTGCACCAGATAGGCGAGGAAAAGTCCCAGCGCATCCAGGAGTTGGCACTCCCTCAGTTTCTTGTGGGCAGCCAGTTCACAATCAAGATGAGCAGCAAGTTCTTGTGCATTGGCTCGAATACCGGATTCGTGATGGTGTACAGAAGAGCGGGGAGCTTGATTTCGGACTCTAACGAAAATGATGAACTCCACTCCACGCGAAAAAAGGCATCGCAGCAGTTTCCCAAGGGCACATTGTCGCCGTCAGCTGTAGCTATACAAACGAGCTGCAATGCTGACGGTACTCCGATCTTTGACTTGATGGACGGCTGGTTCGTTTACTCTCCAACAAAAGAGGAGTTCAAGCATCTCCACGCGGTCAACAACACAAAGGCCACTCGGCAGGTTCCGGTCGTTGACGACCCACTTCTAGTGAATAACACCAAGAGAAGTGCATTGAAGAGGAGCACGTTGTACACGCCGGTGAAGTTGCCTCCTTCGGGGCCATTACTCAACAAGGTGTTATCGAACTTTTCCAATATTGCGGTTGATGGGATCTTCAAGTTGTCAAAGATGAGTTCGTCAAAGGTGCATTCGTACTTTAAGGCTTCGAAGGAGGAGCCGGAGGGCACTGACAAGTCCATCAACGCATTAGGCAAGACCATGGGGAAGTTGCTTTACTCTACAGCGACGACTACCGCGAATACCTTGCAGAATTCAGCGAGCTACATGAAGCCAAACAGCAACCAGTTGATCAAGGTGATTGACTTGTGTAATGACGCGGACTTGGGGCTCATCAAGCCACCGGGCGGTGTTTCTGCGGTTTCTCTTTCTCCGTACGACTTGCACTTGGTCCATGCAACATACAGGGGCGATGCGTTATACATGTGGGACATGTACAGGTTGCCACTTGAGTTTTCGCTTTTGGGGAAATTCCGGCGTGGAAAGACGCTGAGTGTGATCAAGGAGATTTTCTGGTTTGTGAATGACTTCAACGAGAGCGAGGTTAAGGGCAAGGTTGAGAAGGGTGGTGCCACGGGGAGTAACTCTGGGTTTGGGTGTATTACGAAGGCAACGGGTCTGATACACTGGTTCAATGTGAACTACTTGTTGGGGGACCTGGCGGACAATCTTCCGAAGGCCGTGGGGAACAAGCGGGCTGGAACCGACTGTTTCCTTGACTCGTGGATCTTGCCGTCGTTCAATGCGAAGTCGTTTGTGGGGTTGCCGGTGATGGGGAGGGTGAATCAGATGGCTGTGATTGACGGGAAGGACCAGTTGAAGTTGATTTCGACGTTGAATGGGCGGCACTATTTTAAGTTTGACGTGCCGACGCAGCCGGTGAGTTCGTGGGAGGATGAGAAGGAGATTGAGAATGGGAAGAAAGCTAATGAGATTGAGAATGGGAAGGGGAATGAGAATGGGTATTCTTTATCAAACGAGATTGAGCAGAAGGGAAATTTGTCCAATGCGGAGATTGAGACATGCGCGCCGTTCTTGAATCTCTTCAACAACAGGATTGTATTTGAGACGTACCTGTTTGTGGACGAGTACAAGGAGTTTTACAGTGCGTACGAGGTGTTTGGGAACGAGATACCGGCCAAGCCGCTCGACTTCGATACGGTGATGAAGCATGCAGGGGAGAAGGTACCGAAGAGTGACGAGGATCCGTTGGCGAGCGTGGATCCTGAGGTCTTGAATGATATATTAGAGGATAAGTGAGACAGCCAGAGCGAAGTTGTGAAGAGAAGAAAGATCAGAAGCGTACTTCAGAGCGAAGCGAAGCACTGAGCTTGTTTCAAGAAATTTCATTGCTTCGCTCCGAGAAAAAGAATTGTCAACCACAGAGGAATCGGTAACTCACTTCACGTAGAATGGAACCGGAAAAGGCGAACATAGAGAACTTCACGGTTAAACAAACCAGATGGAAGTAGTGTCAATACGAATAGAGAACAGAGCTCTGTAGGCAAATAATATACTACTGTATTATAGTTCTTGTCTAAATACATAATTATATAATACAGTGAATAGTTGATGAGTGAGAATTGTCGAGTCAAATGGCATCTGTTTGTTCTCTTCATTCTATCATGTTTGTTTGATTATTCTCGTGTGCGAAGCATATGTTCAATCATGAAGTCGAAGTCGTGATCTCATATCGGTTTGTATGTGAGATCATACTTGATTGAATCCCGACCTCATTATGTTCGATGATCGCATTTGGTTCAATCCCGATATCATATTGGTTCGGTTGTGATCGGTTCAATCCCGACCTCATATTGGTTCGGTGATCGCATGTGGTTCAATCCTCATACTTCGGTTCAATCGTTCTCCTTCCGACTCCTTCACGTTCGCTTGCACAGGTTCGCTCACTCGCTAGAAGTAAGAAGAAATCAACCTGAAAAGCTCCAACACCGCACCACCACACACCAAAAACACCAAAACCAAGACCCAGGTCTTAGAAAGCGGAAACTGGAACTTCTCCGCGGTGTTTCTTGGCTTTCCCTGCATCTTCGCGTTCTTCTTGTAGAACTTTTCGTTTGCTGCTCTCTGTTTGGGTGTTTGCAAAGCCTGTTGTTAGTCCCGCATGAGTTGTGCCTTAATAACGTACCATTGTAGTGAAGTGTGTTGCAAAAAAAAATCAATATACGTGTTTAAAAACAGTATCGTGATTGAGAAACGAAAAAAATAGCGCCGCCCGGTTTCGATCCGGGGACATCAGGGTTATGAGCCCTGCGCGCTTCCACTGCGCCACGGCGCTGTTTCGCTGATTACTTCAGGACGCGAGGATCTATGAGTGGAACTGAGAATTAAGATAAGAATTAGTCATAATGTAAAGTCACAGAGGTATTCGGATCGCATATAAACGCGCGGATTGGAAATAATCAGAACCAGACCGCACTGCCAAATACAAGACATGTCCCTCAACTGCTTTGAGAGGTTCCAATTGTGCAGAAACGTGCACAAGTTGTATCCCAACTTCAATGTCACTGCACAGCTCAACAAGAAGGTAACCAAAGAGCAATTGGTGTTCTTCTTGACCAACTTGTTTGCGGAGCACCCTACGCTTGCTCTCCAGGTGTTTCGCAACGAAGGCACCGACGACGACGCTTCCGATGGCCGCAACTGGCAGAAGCGATTCTTGGAGAAGGTTGTGTTTGACGATATTGTGGTGTACAGGAAGATCGAGGCCTTTGACGGCGATGTACTAGGGGAAACGACGCAGCTACAGTTTCCAGCGAACACAGAGAAGCCGTTGTGGCGGTTGATTGTGAGTGAAATGGGCGACGAGCAGTATTTGACGTATGTCACCGACCACTTTTTGGTGGACGGCAACTCGGGCTTGTACTTCTTTGAGAGTTTGGTGGGGGATTTGAACAGAATGAGCAAGGGTAATTCAGAGATTGAAGTGAACGGTCTAGAAGGGTCAGTGAAATATTTGGAGGGGTCAGCGAAAGATTTGGAAGGTTCAGAAGGTCCAGAAGGTTCAGTGAAACATTCGGTTTCGGAGTCGCACTTTCAAGGAAAGGAGGTGCTCTTTGTTAGCACCAACCAAAAGATCCCACCAACCACTACCGAACTCACCGACGTCTACTCCCCCCTGTTGTCTGTCAAAATCAAAGCCCTCGCAAACAGCTGGTTTGGCCAAAAACCCGTGGCACCACCCATGTACAAAAGTGAGCTCCACGGGACAAAATCGAAGTTTGTGCTTGTAAACATCACTCCTGGCGAGATTGTGGAGGTGAAGAAGATATTGAAGGAGAAGTCGCTCACTATGACCCCGTACTTGCATGGTGTAGTTCACGAATCGCTTGTGGAAAGCGTAGTGAAGGAGCCCACAAACCTCAAGCACAGTACCGCGGCGAATGCGCGCCGCTACTACCCCGAACTCGAGAAGGAGTTGAAGTACAACTACGCCGTTGCGGGTGTCGCCCAGATTGTGCCATCTGAGTACTCTGCCGAAGAGTGTGCGCGTTCACTTGGCGAAAAGCTTGAGCAGGGAATCGCAGACAGGAGCATCTTCAAAGCAAAAGGAGCACTAGAGCTTATTCCTGTGTGGAAGCATTTGCTCGCGAGGGAGGGCTCATCGACGTTGACGGGGTCTAATCTTGGTCACCACAACATTAAAGCGGGAGACTGGGAGGTAAGGTCGTTGTGGTTCTGCCAGGATGGTACGTGGTTGGACGATTTCGGGATGAATGTGGTTGCGACGCCTAAGGGTGGTATGAACATCACCTTCAGGTGGTCTGCGGGGTACGGGGAGGAGATGGAGGGGTTTGTGGAGAGGTTTAGGGGGAAGTTGGTGGGAGTAAAGAGAACAATGGGACAAAGAGAGACAGAAGAGTGAAGAATAGATAATAGGCCACCGAAGATAGAAGAATGAGGAATCGAAGATAAATGAGGAATCGAAGATAAATGAGGAATCGAAGATAAATGAGGAATCGAAGATAAATGAAGAATCGAAGATAGAAGAATAAGGAATCGAAGATAGAAGAATGAGGATACCGAAAATAGTAGAGGGGGATGGATGGTAGAATTTATAAGCGAATGAACAATGAGGAGATCTTGGTGAGTAGGGGAAGATCGTAGCGAGCGAATAAGCTAAGCGATCATATTATGTAGAAACGGTGAAAATGAGATTTGCGAAACTTGATCTGCGGTGCAATGTGATAATTCATGGTAACTGATAAGAGATTATAAATTCACAGACCACAAGAAGTAGACAGAATTACTCGCATTCTGTGCTATTTGTCCATGTCCCTCAAAGTCGGTGTTCCATTTGCCAAAAGTCCGTGAGTCATAACATAGGGGTCGATGATGTCATTTATTAAATGGCCTAATCAAATTGTTATCTCCACCATGTCGCTCAACGGTATCGAACGCTACAATGTGCACAGAAATGTCAACAACCTCTATCCGAACTTCAACATAACCGCCCAGCTCAACAAGAACGTCTCCAAGGAACAGCTCGCTGCGTTCTTGTCGACCCTCATGGCCAAATACCCGTCGCTCGCACTCCAGATCTTCCGCAAAGAGGGCACCGACGATGTCGCTGCGGACTACCGCAACTGGGAGAAGCGTCTCTTGGACAGAGTGACCTTTGACGAGGTGGTCGTCTACAAAAAGATCGAGCGTTTCGACGGCGACTACATAGACGAAATCACCCAGATGCCTTTTCCCGTCAACACAGAAAAACCGTTGTGGGGGTTGATAGTGAGCGAGTTGGGCGACAGACAGTACTTGTCGTTCGCTGCAGAGCACACCTTTTTGGATGGAAACACGGGAATTCACTTTTTTGAGGATTTGGTAAGGGAGTTGGATAGAGCTGATTCTAGGACTGATAGAACAGAATCTGGGGCTGATGGGGATTCTGTGATATTCCAGAAAACAGACCAGCAGGTCCCCCCAACAGCAGGGCAGCTCACTGATATCTACACGCCCCTGCTTTGGCTCAAGTTGAAGGCGCTCGCAGGGCAGTTTTTCACTCCTGTGCCATTTTACACCCGCGAGCGCACCGGGAAGAAACACGAGGTGGCGACTGTACACATATCCAACGAGGAAATGGCTGTATTCAGAAAGAAGGCCAAGAGCAAGTCGCTCACATTGACGCCTTACTTGCACGGACTCATCCACGAGGCGCTCGTGGAGACAGTCATAAAAGAGCCCACCAACCTCAAGCACTGCGTGGCAGCGAGCTCACGGAGGTACTTTCCGGATCTCTTGGAGCAGTTGCGGTACACGTATGCAGTGGGGGGCCTCTTCCACGAGGTTCCGTCCGAGTTCACGGCCGAGGAGAGTGCGCGGTCGCTCGCGGGCCAGATTGAGGCGAAGATCGCAGACAGGAGCATGTTCACGCTGACGGGGCTTCTTGAGCTTATTAATGTGCGGGACTACTTGACAAAGCGGAGTGGGGCGTCGACGGTGACTGGGTCCAATCTTGGGCACCACGACATCAGGGCGGGGGAGTGGGAGGTGGAGTCGTTGTGGTTTTGCCAGGACTGCACGTATTTGGACGACTTTGCGTTCAACTGTGTGTCGACAGGGAGGGGGATGAATGTGACGTTTGGGGCTGAGGGGGGAATGGGGGGTTTCGTGGAGGCTTTCAAGAAGAAGTTACTCGAGTGAACCGAACGAACATGAACGAAGTGATTGTGAGTGGGTGATCAAATGAACATGAACGAAGTGAGTGAGTGAGTGGGAGATCGAATGAACATGAGCGAGTGAATGTGAGTGGGAGATCGAATGAACATTAGCGAAGTGAATGTGAGTGGGAGATCGAATGAACATTAGCGAAGTGAATGTGAGTGAGTGAGTGAGTGAGTGAGTGAGTGAGTGAGTGAGTGAGTGAGTGAGTTGAAGAGTGGATTTGCGACTGAACACGAACTCGAACCTGAACGACGAATTTAAATGGGTGAGTGTGAAGACACTAGCGAATACCAGCAACAAGCGAATGAAACAACTAGTGAAGCACATGTGAATACAATGAAGTCACAATACCAGTGAAGCACAAGTGAATACAGTGAAGTCGCCAGCGGCGCTAGTGTGGTACATGTGTGTTCGAATGAACATGAACAATGTGATGAGGGAATTGAGTATTAATCAGTTGAGTGGATACAAGTATGAGAACGTGTGGATGACTAAGAAATGATGAACATGAACAAATGAACATGAACTAGTTACTTGAACGAATGAACATGAACTAGTTAATTGAACAAATGAACATGAACTAGTTAATTGAACAAATGAACATGAACTAGTTAATTGAACAAATGAACATGAACTAGTTAATTGAACAAATGAACATGAACTAGTTAATTGAATCATTAACATGAACTAGTAAATTGAATCATTAACATGAACTAGTAATTAAAGATTCAAACCAACAGCTAGCTTTCATGTATGATGAAAAATGAAGCTACACAGTACCATGAACACCAAACGTAACGGAAGACTAATTGACTGGCCGCTATTCCCCAATATTTCACTAAAACCAGAGACGTTGACTTGCGCCCTAGACAACCAAAGGTGTTGATATAGAGGAGTCATACAATCGACAGTTTTTAGATTAAACCATATCATACGATGTCAAAAATTCTATAGTGTAGGCAAGGTATTCGAGTCTTACGAAGTCTTTAATATCCCTTGTAATCCTTCATTTCTCGATCTCAATGTTTCATGTTAATCATTGATGTTTTGGTCCAACCATCAATGTTTTGGTCTAATCATTATTTTATATCCAAATCCTCAATATTTCATCTTTATATCTCTCGTATATTTTCGTACATTTAATCATGTCCCTCTTGAAAACATCCACCGTGGCGGTGATCACCGGAACAACCTCCAACCTCGGCCTCAACATCGCCTACAGGCTCATAGAACAGCTCCCCGCCGACGAAGACCTCGTCCTTGTGGTCACCTCGCGCACATTGCCCAAGGTGCAAGAGGCCATACAAACCATCAAAAAGTTCGCGCAACAGGTGCAACGTCTGGGAAAAGTCGAATTCGACTACCTACTCGTGGACTTCACCGACATGGTGTCGGTTCTCGCCGCGTACCACGAGTTGCAAGGCAGATACACGGCGATCCACTACTTTTTCGCCAACGCGGCCCAGAGCACATACAGCGGGATCAACTGGACGCAGGCGTGCATCGACATCGCGTCGAATCCCGTTAAAGGAGTCACCCAAGCCAAGTACAAGATGCAAAAGAGCGGCGTGAAGTCCGTGGACGGGCTTGGGTTGGTATTCCAGGCGAACGTGTTTGGCCCGTACTACCTTCTCCACAAATTGGAACCGATTTTGGCCAAGGGAAAGGCGCTGGTGGTGTGGATCTCGTCGATTATGTCGTATCCCGAGTACTTGTCGTTTAACGACTTGCAGTTGGTCAGATCGGACATCCCCTACGACGGGTCCAAGCGCATTGTGGACCTCCTCCATGTGCACAACTACGAGCAGCTCCACCGCAAGGGCATCGAGCAGTTCTTGGTGCATCCGGGAATCTTCACGAGCTTTGGCTTCTTCCAGTTCTTGAACGTGTTCACGTACTACGGCATGTTGATGTTGTTCTACTTTGCGCGTCTTCTTGGGTCGCAGTACCACAACATCTCGGGGTACAACGCGGCAAATGCGCCGGTGAGCTGTGCGATGAGCGTGAGGGGTACGATGCAGCCCCAGGACAGGAAGGTAGCGAGCTGCACAGACTTTAGGGGAGCGGAGTACATTAAGTATGAGGAGATAGACAGGAGTGGGGCGGAGGATGTGGGCAGGTTCATGGATGATTTGGTGGGGGAGTGGGATGAGAAGTTGAAGGACCAGATAACGACTTCGAGACAAAAGTAACTGACGACAATATTGACGACTAGAGTTATACGTGAGTACTTTCTGCTTGTGAGTCCCTTCTAGTTGTCAGGTTATTTTCTGTTGCCACAGTGATTTCTTGATCTTCTGTTTACCACAGTGATTCTTTATCTTCTGTTTACCACAGTGATTTCTTGATCTTCTGTTTACCACAGTGATTTTTTTATCTTCTGTTTACCACAGTGATTCCTTGATACGCTAGACTAAGTAGACACCATTGTCGAAGAGTCAATTAGATAGATGTAGGTTGTCAAAGACGTCGAGAGACCAAGTAGACAACTGTAGTCATAGAGTTAGAATAGTCAAAAGTTTAGATTGAAGGTTGTTTCTGAAATGCTAAGCCTGGGGGATTTAGAGTGTAGACATTCTGCCAGAGGAAAGGCAGAAATGAAAGAGACCGCGGAGGTAGTCGACCAAGCCAAGGATCTGGAGTTGGTCAATTGATAGTTTTCAATTAATAGCGAAAATGTAAAAACTATGTCATTTGTGTATATGGAAGACAAAAACGACTTTTACAACTACTCTTGAACTCAAAACTTTTTTAAATGTCTTAAACTCAAGCATTTTTACATTTCTCTCAGTTTTTTACATTTCCATTAAGCGACCGTTTGTGTCAAGCTGCACAGGCGGCAAAAAACTGCATAACACCGCTCCCTAACTACGTTTCCTGAGGCAACAAGAAATCAGAAGTCAATAAGAGGTATGCTATCTGCCCCTACCATACTGGCCGCTGAATGTTACTCGAGCTCACTGGAGCTTCCCATGCATGTTTGAAGCATATTCACCCCTAATCTGTATAAAATCACACCCCACCATACCACGCGCTGACCGTAAGGATTGGCAGAAAGCGAAAGGAAGAAATGGGTATTCCCCCGCCTTCATGAGACGGGCGTGCGGCACCCGTCCCATTGCAGGGGCAGTTTGCGACTGCCCCCACAAGAGACAGATTTGCAGTATCTGCCCCTTCGAAGGGCAGAAGTGAAACTCCCGCCCGGGACACAGACTCAGCGTCTGTCCCATATATACCAATATATAACTATGTAACCAAGTCGACCACCAACCAACATCTTCCTAGTTCGCGTGTCCAACAGTCCAAATGTCTAGCATATGGTAGTTGAAGCATCTTGTGGTAGTATCCTTGCGACTCCCAGTGTGAACAGGTACTAGCTGAGCAGTAGCATAGAAGTGGCTACCGGGTCGGGTGCATAATAGCGGCACTCTGTGACCTCAGACTGGGGGAAGTAATAGATAATTATAAGTTAGTTTGGAAATTTGGGAGAATTTATAGCGGTTGTATTTTTACAAAGCCGGATGGGTGCAAAAAAAAGTCCAAAAGGGGAAGAGACATGAAGTGCATATGGAGAAGAGAATGAAGAGTGATGAGACATAATGAAGAGTGACATAATGAAGATTGATAAGACATAATGAAGAGTGATAAGACATGAGAATGATAAGACATAAGAATGATAAGAGTGATAAGACGTAAGAGTGATAAGACATAAGAGTGATAAGACCTAAGAGTGATAAGACCTAAGAGTGATGTGACATAATGAAGAGTGATATTGAGAGACATGAGAGGATGAAGGAGTGAAAATGAAGGTTGAAGTGAGCGAAAGATACGAAAAAGAAGAGGATAAGCGATGAAACAAGTCAGCGAGGAGAAGCAGTCAGCCAATAGCAGGAGAGATGTAGGGCGGTGCTTCTGTAGTACGTTGCAAATCTCCTCATGTACTCCTATGAAGAGTATGGTCAATACTACCGCTTACTTTATTTCATTCTTAGCAAGCGGGCTTATCTAAGTTATTCTATTATTACTATTATCATTGATTATCATTCACATCCACTATGCTCACTCTTGTTCACTCTGTACCGTTATTGCTCTTGCTCACTTCTTCGTCCTTTGATTACGTCATAATCGAACTTGACGTACTTCCATATTCTATTTGAAAGACACCTTAACGTACTTCCATATTCTATTTGAAAGACACCTTAACGTACTTCCATATTCTATTTGAAAGACACCTTAACGTACTTCTATATTATATTTGAAAGAACGTACTTCTATATTCTATTTGAAAGAGAGCATATTCAGGATGTGAGCATTCAAAAATGATGGACCCGGTCTATCAAAACCGTGCGGCTGTCCCCTTGTCAAATTTTCCTTGCTTTGGACTGTACATCTCAATAACCTCACAATCATCAACTCAACATCCTCACAATTCGACCGATACATCATCTGAGCAACCTTACGATTCGACTTAACTACATTACAGCCCTCTCCACCGTCTCGAAAATATTAAAGTTATCGCAGGCAACTCCACCCGACTTTTTCTTGTCAACACTACCACAATAAGAACATTCGAAACAGCAAAAGTGTATCAGATCAGGCAGGATCAGCCACTTGAAGAGCCAACTGACGAACATCTATCACTATATCACTGGCAAGCACATAATCATGCCTCCTAACATAATCATGCCTCCTATCAAATCCGTAAACTTCTTGATCAGACCTAATCAGACCTAATCAGATCTAACAAGACCTGATCACACCTAATCAAACCTGGAATAACCTCCATACCAAACCACACCCATCCATACACCCTAATCTTCATATTCGCACTCATCCCCTATGACATCACATGACATTTTTGTACAACGGACCCTGTGGTACCTTACATGAGTCTAATAATCGCCGCCACTCCCTCCTCCCTACTGCTCATTGTCAAGCTTAACGGTTTGGCGACTCGATTTGCGTGGCAATTCGTTTGACATCTCTCGTCAAATACGCGTCACAAAACCGCCGATCAGGGGAAATATAACCTGCGTCATTTCCATAACAAGAGTTATGGACAACCACTCGAACTTTTCCTCAATAACGCGCACCAACCTGCTAGTGGTCCTCGTGACCGGCGACTCGCCCCTCGCACTCAGCACGTGCTGCCGTTTGATCGACGACACGAACGCGATGGTGGACCTCGCGTTCATCTTGACCGCAGAAACACTCAAGAAGACCCAGGACGCCATCTCGAAGATACAGACCCATGCAAACCTGCGGCTGCGGCGGGTCGAGTTCGACTACCTCGTCATCGACTTCGCAGACATGTACCTGGTGGCCGCCGGCTACGGCGAGTTGCTCAAAAACTACACGCGGCTCGACCAGGTTTTTCTCTGCCACACGAAATACCCAAAAACCACAGGCGTCAACTGGGGCCAGATCTTGGCGAAACCCGAGCTGTTTCCCCCGTTCTTGAACGCCGAGCGCCTGGGGCTCTCGAAAAGCGGCCTAGGACTCATTTTCCAGAGCAATGTGTTTGCGCCGTACTACTTCGTGTCCAAGCTCGTCCCGTTGCTCCGCACAGTGGGGAAGGTGTTCTGGTTCTCGCTGACGCTCTCGGACCACGACATTGTGAGTTTCGACGACATCCAGCTCCTCCGCACGGACAGCGAGTACGCGAAGTCGCAGCGGTTGATCGATCTCTTGTACTTTGCGACATTCGACGACATGTTGAAGCTGGGGATCGAGATGTACTTGGTGCAGCCTGGCGTGGGCGTGAGCTACATGCAGACACGTGAGACGAGTGTGCTTGCGTTCTGGTTCATCTGCATAGTGTTCTGGTTCCAGACGGCGTTGGGGCTGCCGTACCACAGCATGGACATGTACCGGGCGGTGTACCCGGCGATACACTGTTCGATCGAAAGCGACCAGCAGGACTTCAAGGTGGGGCTGACGATGGGGAGGAAGCAGAAGATTGTGTATGATGAGGTGAGCAGTATAGGGAGCGAGGAGGTAGTGAGTTACGTGAATTGGTTGTGTATTCAGTGGAATGCTAAGATCAAGGCCACTGAAAGTGAGCGAGTTAACGAGTTAACGAGTTAACAAGCGAATGGATGATTTAACGAGTTAACATGAGCGAAGCGAATGGATGAGTGAATGGATGATTCAACGATTGAATGGATGAGTGAATGGATGAGTTAACGAGTGAATGAGTGCATGAGCCTTTCACATCGCTTCGCTCATGTGAACGAGTGAATAAGCAAGGTAATTGCGACAGAGTGTCATAAGGTATGACGAAGGACTGTACGATTGAACATGCGGAATTGCAAAGAGGTTTTTTTAGTATCAAACGGTGGTTGATAATCCAACTATCAAGGTGTATCAAATGGAAGGTAATATTCTTGTCTAACGGTGAATGGATCTTGTAAATCGTAAATGACGGTCTTTGTAAATTGTGGTTCTTAGTAGTCAAGCATTTCTTCACAGTCACATGTTCTGCACAGTCACATTATTTTTTGCCCCAGTTATCATCATGTATATACCAATAACCATTCAGTGTTTTTCAATCAATTGTCTGTGGTTCAAAATAGCCAGGTGTACCTAGTAAAACATGTGCACCCATTTTCCTGCCAGCCGTGCGCTCAGCCCCGTGGTTTGACAACGTTTTCGGGCTCGTAACACAGTGGCAAAAGTACTTAAGATGGAGTATTGCAATCAGTGAACCAAGCTACATCAGTGAAGCAAGCGGTGAAGTAGGCTATTTTATCACTAAACCAAGCTGAATCCGTGAAGCAAGCTATTTTAGCAGTGAACCAAGCTACATCAGTGAAGTAGGCTATTTCACCAGTGAATCAAACTACATCGGTGCAAGCTACATTTTGCCAGGCAGCTACATTTTTACCAGGCTACATTTTTACCAGGCAGCTACATTTTGCCAGGCAGCTACATTATTACCAGGCTACATTTTTACCAGGCTACATTTTTACCAGGCAATCTATAACAGTCGATCTTTTTAGTATGTCTGAAAAAGTTCCTCCTTATGAAGCCTCCCACGGAACTTCTGACTTTCCCACCGACAAAAAGTCGCGTTTTGAGGTGGAGCCCCCTGAGTACGAGGGCGGACGGCGCCAGACGCTCTACTTCACCAAAGAGCTCATGAAACGGCCCCTTACAGCATTCAGCTCGGTCGATGCGCTGGAAAAGTATAAATCCCTCGACAACAAGATCCTCGCCGACCTCCAGCACCAGGGATACGCCATGCCGTTTCTCTATGCCGAGGCGAGCATCTGGCCGTCAAAGTTCCTCACAATTTCCAGGTACACGGTGCCAAAGGCCGGTACGCTCAGCCCGAAGGACGTGGAGCCGTTTTGCGCGGTGCTGAAGAAGCACGGGTTTGAGTTCAGCGTGTACACATTCGCGTTTGCTAGCGGCGAGAAGGTGGTGGCGTTCTACCACCACCTGATTCCGATCGTGGACTACCTGTACGGCGGGGTGTTGTACCGCTGGATTGTGCACCAGCGCTTTGGCATCAGTCTCTTTCGGTACACGATCTTCCAGATGGGCGAGGACCGCCCAGCGTCGTTGGTGGACTTCTGGGACTACGAAAAGGGCGAGTTGAAGAAGGGATACAGGCCGTTAAAGGAGGTGTATGTGGACCGGTGGTCGATGAAGATCGGGAGATCGTTGTTTGACAGGGGGACGCCGGTGGGGGAGTTGAAGGAGACGCGAAATTGGGGGAAGAACCAGTCAGAGATGCTGTTGGAGAACCCGGGGGACGTTTCGCATGACTGTGTGCACAGTGTGACGGAGGGGATGATGGTGCATGCGTGTGTGGGGTTGGCGGTGCGGAGGTATGAGGAGAAGAAGAAGGATAGGAGGAGGAGTGCATAGTAGACAGAGGCGACAATATAACCTGGAAACGATATCAGCTAGAGTGTTTTTGGTGACCTTTAGGGAATGAAACAGCTAGTGTTTTAAGACTCAAGAACCGATCGTCTCCTCGAATGACTTCTTTGGAGAGTTCTCTGGCAATCAATGGAGCATGCCACGTGGTTTACTACGGACTTTCTCAAGACGCATTCAACGTCACCAAATAAAAGGTACCTCCGCATCGAGCTGGTCTCAGCATTTCATGCTAATTTAATATAGTTCTATATATCGGGTAATTTGGAAACTGCTGCTTGGCTTCAGGTCTTTTGCAGCCACGAAAATATCGAGTAGAGCAAAAAATAGCGCCCTTCCGAAACATTCATAAAAAACTTCTGTATACTTTGGTTTTTCGTGTTGCTGACATACAGAAAGTGTACAGTAGTTGTTGATACGTCATCATTTACAACACCTTCTATTCTAACCAATCTAAATCTCCAACCAATATCGCTCGGCCCAAAATACAAGCATTGAATGCTCGACGCTCCCAAATATGTGCTCGAAGCGGTTTTCTGAGCGGCTGGTGGACATACCTAGCTAGTATTGGTGTCGAACTCGTCAGAGACTCGTCCTGCGTCACCTTTTCTTGTCATGCCGTTGGAAACAATCATCTCATTCGAATACACCCGACGGTATTCCGGAACTCCCACTGTCTAAACTAGTATATCCAAACTGGTATCGAAGGGTCCCCCGATATCACTGCAATATCACAATATACTCACCTCCATGTTAGTTATTATTCAGTAGCTTTGCAGTTTCTTCCAGGTCAGTATTTAGTAAAAGTTTGTCCGGCACTCCTACTATTTGGCTGCAAATTTAGTCACGTGAGAAAATATCATCTGCACTGAAAATTTCCGAGCCATTAGATTCCAACACCTACTGAGAAATGCCATACACTCTGCTATAAGTCACCAGCTACTCAAAAGTATATTACATACGCTGGTACATATTTGCTCATTGATTGATTTCTGTCATACTTCGCTGCTTCAGTTATGTTCGTTCTTTGCTGAGGTATTTCAGTTACCTCACTCATGAGCGTTGCGAATGATTCCGCAGTTCTTTATCTATGAGCGCTCCTTCAGCGCTTTGCTCTTATCACGTGTTTGCTCATTCAACGCTCACTCATTCTTAGTTGTTATGAGCGCTCGCTTGACGCTTTGCTCTGAAGTTCACACACTGCATACGCTATGTTTGTTGAAGTTCGCTCAAACAGTTGCATCCACACCCACTAGGGCACTCCTCCCCCTCCCCCCTCCACCACTCACCCGCACAATCCGTATGCAACACATGCTCGCAACTCGTACACACCAACATATTCTTCACCACCACCAAGTTGCAAAAAACACAGTACTTATACAAACTGCGCTTGTTAGTGTTCCACGCATTCCGCCCAGCAACCGCCAGCAGCGTCACCGCACTGAGAAACAACTGATCATGGTCCTGTCTCTTCCTCAGCCGTTTCCCAAACTTGACGCTGTGCACATCAAACGCCAGACTCTTCTCCGTGCTCTCCTGCGGAAAGTTGAATTTCAAGATCTTGATCCGGTTGATGGGCAACCCCCACATATAGAGCATGTTCGCATACTGCTCCCTGTACAGCCGGATCTTTGCCAGGTCCTGTGACTGGAGCAACGTCAGCGAGTACACATCGTCAAAGAGATCCAACTCGTCCGTGTTTTGCATGTCGATGGTCACAACCGGCGGCGCACGCAATCTATTCTTCCTATTCCCAACCTCGCTCTTCTTTTTCTTTCTGTACTTGGAGTCAAGGTCGCTACTCCTGTATTTCTCCCGATCAAGCTCACTCCTGTACTTGTAATCATCGCTCCTGTACTTTTCCCTGTCAAAGTTATCACTATTCCTGTACTTGTCAAAGTTATCGCCATTCCTGTACTTGTCAAAGTTATCACCATTCCTGTACTTTTCAAAATTATAATCGCTGCTCGTCAAAACGTTCTGAATCCCCTTCTTTGGTGTGAACCTGTCTGGCAGGAAAGCGTCCTTCAAACTCCCCGTAGACGACGAGATCGAGTTCGCATAATTCACCCCATCACGCCGGAAAACCAGAAGCGACGAGTGCCGATGGAAGTCCCCGTCCAACGCGTAAAAACTCTCCTTTCCGTTGTTCAATATCCGCTGCGGACTCGTTTCGTTGAAGCGCTTCATCGCCACCATCAGCGGCGGTGGAGGAAGCACCTGGTACGGCGTGTGGATCGGGATTTTGAACAAATCATGCGAGGTGTCCTTCCGCACATTGCACACATTCTCGTACAAAATACACGAAAGCATCGCAAGCATCTGCAAATTTCCCCGCTCCTCAAAATACCGGAAGATCTCCGAAATCATCCACGAATGCCCAATCGGATGCGTCCCCCAGTAGAACCGAAACCCAGACCCAACCTTGCGCATCTCCGCGTTTGCAACCATCTGCCCCAAGGTCTTCGTCGCATGTGGATTCCCGTAGTACGGCGGGTTGATGTCCTCAAAAACAACGTCCTTGATCAAAACCATCTCCAAGATCTTCCACACATCGCTGATCTCCTGCAACCCGTGCTTGAGCGCAACCTCGCTGTTGTACCGCGCAAGCAGCTCCGGCGAATCCCCTAAAACTCGGTACTCGCACGCCAACTCGTACTTGTCGACAAGAAGGTGGCTAAAATCAAAGATGCTCACCATGTTCTTGCTCTTTCTGTCCCGCAGCTTCCTCTTGTGGTCCTGGATCGACAGTTTGTAATTCAGAGCCAGCTCGCTCGTAAACCGCTTCATGTTCCGCTCATTATCCCTGTTCCCCAATCCCACCGAAGACTTGAAGAACCCAGGAAGTCGCCGTGCCGCGTCGTCCTGGAGCATGTTCTCCCAGTCGTTATTGAACCCGTTCAGCGACAGCGACGATTCAGACGACCACGAGTTCAGCGAAACATCGCTCATCTCTTCCTCCGACTCCTCCTCCTCGGCAAACTTGAAAAAGTTCAATTTCTGCAAACTCTTATCCTCGTCGTCGCTCTTCGGTATGAAGAAACACACAAGCTGCCCCATGGGTGACCACGTAGCTCCGCACCCCTTAGGCACCGGTGTCAGGTCGAAAAACGTCTGTTTCTCCTCGATCTCAACCTCACTGTCCTGTGCTTCTTCCTGTTCGTCGTCCCCTACAGTCGGAATGAGATCAGCAGCGTCTTCCTCCCCCA
The DNA here is from genome assembly GCA_030563775.1 of [Candida] loeiensis. Classification (NCBI taxonomy): domain Eukaryota; kingdom Fungi; phylum Ascomycota; class Pichiomycetes; order Serinales; family Debaryomycetaceae; genus Kodamaea; species [Candida] loeiensis. The sequence continues at coordinate 129,703 of JAJMKD010000010.1, read as the reverse complement.
GAGAGTCGTCCTTCATGCCGTGGTCGTAGAGATCGTCGGCCCAGCCCTCGGTGCCCACTTCCACCTCATTTTCCTCCTTGTGTGGTACCTCCATGTCCTCGTCGTTGAGGTAGATCTTGTCCCCGATGAGGTACCGCAAACACGGCTCCAAACAGAAGCGTTTGTGGATGTTTGTGAAGAAGTTGGCGATTTTCGCAAGCTCCGCGAGCATCTGGTCGCGGACCGCACTTGGAAGCTCGTGAGTCTCCTCGATGTCAAAATGAACGAGGTTTTTGCGCTTCGACGACTCCTCAAGGTACGGGTACGACTTGGGGAACGTTATGATGAGTCTGATGAAGACAAGCTGTTCTTCTGGTTTTTTGGGTGAGGCCTGTTTTTTTGGGGCGACTGGTGAAGGGGGGAGTTTTGGATTGGATGCTTTGATTGGGAGTTTGGACGATAGTCCTTTGGGTGTGCTCGTTACTCCCTTGGGTATTTGTGTGTTGGATACTTTGGATACCCCTTTTTGTACACTTGCATTTTGGGATATGGGGACTTGGCTTACTACCTGATTTCCCGGCACCTGATTTCCCGGTACCTGATTTCCTAGTACCTGATTTCCTAGTACCTGGCCCAATGCTCCCACTACTTGACTTCCTGCCCCCTGACTCGACACACTCCCTCCCACCTGGCTCGATGCGCTTCCCCCCCGACTCCCCTCACTTTCCTCACTTCCCTTCCTCTCCTCCTCCTCCTCCTCCTCCACAACCGGAAGAGGACCCCGCAAACTCACCACCAACTCGCCCGTCGACACGGAGATCTTCTCAAAGCGCACCTTTGGGAACTTGTGCCCAACTATGCTCACCTCCTCGCCCAAATTGGACGGCTCGCTGATCTCGTCCTCGAACCCGTCGCGCCCCATGCGCACGCCCGAGATCCAGTCCAACTGGTTGAGCTGGCGTGTGTACAGCCCGTTTTGTTTTTCGGCGAGCCGGAACTTGACCATCAGCGAGAGCACGTCGTTGTTGCGGCGCGTGTAATCGTCGAGGGAAATGGGCGGTTCGGAAGAGTATGTGTTGTAGGAGAAGGGAGGGTCGGAGGCCCCATTCTGGGTACTTTCATTTCCAGTAATCCCCGTTTCAATGGTTGCAGAGAGGATGGTTCCTGCGCCTTCATTCCCAGGAATTCCATGATTCTCCTTAGGTACTTCTGCAGAAACGATTCCCATTTTAGGTACGCCGTGGAGGTCATTTCCGATTTCTCCAGGAATGCCATTTTCGACCCCAGGAGTGCCATTTTCGTTCTCTCCAGGAATTCCTTCGCCAGAGACTTTAGATATTCCATCCGTTTTCGATGTCCCACTGTTCGATATACCATCAGTTTTCGATGTCCCACTGTTCGATATACCATCAGTTTTCGATGTCCCACTATTCGATATTCCATCCGTTTTCGATGTCCCATCAGTTTTCGATGTCCCACTGTTCGATATACCATCAGTTTTCGATGTCCCACTATTCGATATTCCATCACTTTTCGATATACCATCACTTTTCGATAGACCATCACTTTTCGATGTCCCACTTTTCGATCCAACCTCCCCCCCCACCTTCTCCACCACATCATCCCCCCACAACTTCAAGTCGTAGTCCACCAGCGACCACGTCACCAACTGAAACCCCCCCTCCCTGCGACGCCACAAAAAGTCCTTCATCGCACCCTTGTGTCCCCGGAACAGGTACACCGGCGCAAGCTCCACCCGCTGCACCTCCCCCGTCGCCGTCGCGGCATTGTACGCCGCCTCGTAGTTCACTATGTGTATCGCATCCTGGCCCCCGCTCAACGGCATGATCCCGCACGCCTTCTCCCTGCCAAACGGCAACTGCCGTGCCCTGGACACCGCAAAGTCGGTGCTTATCACCACCGTGGGATTCAAATTCTGCACGCTAGTTCCGTCCCTCTCCCTCCCATTATCAAAGAAGTTGAAGCTGGCTATCGCCTCGCTGGCCGCTTCCGTCTCCAAGTTCCACATCTTCACCGTCTTGTCGTTCGCACACGTGATGATGTTCTTCGCGCCGTTGCTGAAATCAAGCCCGTTGATCTTGCGCGAGTGCGCGTTCACCACCTTCAAGAGCGGCAACGACCCTTTCCGCGCGTCCCACACGTAGAAGCTGTTGTCGTGGGTCAGGGCCACCTGGTGCGGGTTCGCGTGGTTCCATTTCACCTGCGTCGCAGCCGCACGCCAGTCGGCCCACTGCGCTATCGGCTTGCGCGGCGTGCGCATGTCCCAGCTGTACACGAACGTGTCCACGGAACACGTGGCAAGCACCTCGGGGTTGCTGGGGTGGAAGTTGATGTCTGTGATGGCGCGTTTGTGCATGTGGAGCACGTTGAGTATGGCGTTGTTGGACGGCCGTGCGAGGTCCCAGAGAAGGGCCTTTTGGTTGGATGTCAGGATGCACCAGGACGGTTTCTGGTGGTGCGGCGACCACTGCACATCGGCGACTTCCCACAGCGTGACGTGGTGGAGCCAGCGGGGGGTGGTGAAGGGGTCGTCGAGGTCGATGATGAAGAGCCCGCGGCGGCCGGCGAGGACTGCGTCGCGGCCATTGGGGGAGAGCGACATGGCGCCGATGGCGCCGTCGACACGTAGCAGGAGGGACATCTATTTTACCACGAGTGAAGCGAGTTGGTAAGCTAGTAATGAATGGGAAGTAAAATAGATAGAGATCTATCGAGCACAAAAAGTATTGGAGAATAGATACTAAGAGAAAAAGCAGTGAATAGGGATGGCAATAACTAACGATGGACAATCACAACCATCAATCACAACTACACGTAAGTATCAATCACTCAATCACAACCAATCACAACTATCAATCACACTCGATCACAACCAATCACAACTATCAATCACAACTACAAAATATATACTGCTTATCTGATCTCTTTTATAGTGGAGAAGAACGCATGACTTAATGAGAGCAGTGGCTTAGCTAGTATATGCAGAAATAACTGCCTTCAAAAGAACGATAAGTTGCATGTGCATCGATGTTCAGTTATTCACCTTATACCCCACAAAAACAATAGTCAGCTGCTTCAACAATTGCATTCAGGACTATTGTCAGAACTCCTCGGCTTTTCACTGAGCATATACTGGAGGAGATCGACTGCCCTACGGGCCTAAGTGTTCTGCATGTAATATTTGCAGTAATTGGGAAGAAGGTGATAGTACCTTTATTTGTAGACAGTCTGCCGTTGCGGTTTCCGGAAAACGGCTCCGAAATACACCCATTCGAATCGTGGTGTCGGTCATCACTGACTTCTACATATAGTGTTTGCCAGCAGCAGAAGACGAATTCGGAAAAAGACAGCTTTGGCTGTCCCGTGAAATCAAACTGGTTCAGGTCAATTGACGCAGTGTAGCGCAGATTGTCGAGGAGCTGTTCTCCAAAATATGTGGTATTTGATGAGAAGCAGTTCACGTCTCACTACAGCAGATTGCCTCAATATGAGACCGTGGAAATCTTCACCGATGAGCGCCTGCATATAGAATTTGCAGCCAGGGTTCACTCTCGTTTCTCGTTAGTATTGCGTGGGTCAGATTTCGGCTCATGAACGATTGACGCGTCTCAAATTCGAAAGGAGAGACTATCTTCAAGTCACCAATGGACGTTCTATTGTCTTTCACGACGTATTCGTGTTTTATCTGTTCCGTTTGAGAATATGCAAATAAAACTCACGAGATACCACTACCGATTGTTTTCATGTCTTTCTTGTTTTAACTTCGAAACAAGTATTTCATGTATATTGATTGAGTAATAAAATTAGTATAAAGGTATTTCAGCATCAAGATTTTCGTCGGCATAGCACTTGCCGCGTTGCGGGAGAATATTAAACTATTTAAAAAGTCAAGCCCTTTACCCCTGAGATGCACAGGTCTCAGTACGTTGCTTACTCTCAGACCCTTACAAGCTGTAATGCATTTGAGATTTATGTTCATAAAATCTTTAATTCGCAGCCATCAACTTCCAGGCGTCTCACTGTCCATTCACCACTCCAGTTTCATGTAATAACATCCCATCCACCACTCCTTCATGCCACTGTTGCCTAATAACATCCCATCTGCAAAACTAATGCGCACTTGATCGCAGTACCGACACACTTAGTAAGCTCGTCGCTGGAAAGTCTCATTCGTACTGTCGCTGGAAAGTCTCATACTGCGTATACTGGTTGCTGAGAAGTCACGAGAACAGATTGAACTATGGAATAAGTGCGAACTGAGATTAACAGAGCTCGACAGATCTCTCACTATGCAACCGGCTTCTGTAAGATCCAGTTGCATCGGGTCTATGGAAGATTGATTTTATTTGCAACCGGACTCCAAACCACCCAACTGATAATAGAGGAGCGCCAAGAGAATCATCTGTACCCCTCGCATAAGTCTCCATCAAAGATTGCCTGGTTCAGATATTACATTGCCTCGAAGGTTCACAGACATTAGCTCCACTAATGATTCCATCCAAATGATATCTGTTCTCGCGTTCTATAACCGTACACTCTCACCTAATCTTACTTATTTTGAACCGTTTTATCCTCCCATTACCATTGTTCGTCCAATGCCATGAAACTTTGCAAACTCACCAACTTTTTACAAATTTCACACTGTACTCTTATGATTCAATAACACACTGATGAAATGCTCTCATGACTCTCTGCTCACTTCATCGCCCTGCTCAGAAGTTCGCTACGAATTTCGTCCTCCAAACTTCACTCCGAGCAAAAAAAGATACTTATTCGCTTCGCTCTCAAGTATCTTTATCATGGACGAACCAATCGACGACGAATTCAACGACATCGACGAGCACATCGTGCCCGAACCCGTCACGCAGAAAAAACCCAAGCCCGCCCCCACCACCATCATCCCCGACCTCCCCGAGCTCACGCGCAAAGACAAAACGCTTCAGGAGGTGCTTGACATGATGGACGGCGAGTTTGCGCCCATTATCCCTGACGCCGTGACCGACTACTACCTCGCCAAGAACGGGTTCGAGACCCTGGACGTCAAAATCAAGCGTTTACTTGCGCTCGCCACGCAGAAGTTCATCCTGGACTTGACACAGGACGCGTACGAGTACCTGCGGATCAGGAACTCGTCCGCGGTGTACAACTCGCTGAACCCGCAGGTGAGGGCGAAGTTGCTCTTGCAGGGGCAGCAGTTTGCGAACCAGCAGCTGATGGGGGCGCCTGCGGCCGGTGCGAACGCGGAGGGCGAGCAGCAGCAGGGACCGCTGCACACGTCGTCCAATGCGGGAAACCAACAGGGGAAGATTGTGTTGACGATGGACGATTTGAGTAGTGCGTTGAGTGAGTACGGGATGAATACGGCAAGGCCGGATTTCTACAGATAGCGAACCAGCGAACATCAGAGCAAAGCAAGTGAGCAGTAGTGAGACTGCAGAGATGTCCACCGAACTTCAGAGCAGAGTGATGATGTGAGCGGTAGTGAAGACTTTAGAGGAGAACTTCAAACATGAACTTGATGAACTCGATGAATTTCAGAGATGAACTCGATGAACTTGATGAACTTCAGAGATGAACTCGATGAACTTGATGAACTTCAGAGCAAACTACAAAGAATACCTCAGCGATGAAGCGAGCAGCAATGAATAGGTGATAAGGAAGCACCACAGACTACATCTTATGAAGTGACTAGATGTCATGACTGGACGTGAACTAGATGTACTGAACAGTGAACTTCGGACTTTGACATGCCAGCGAACAGAACTGATTGGAAATCTCGTGTCATCGCCCTACGTGAACGAATCGTGAACAGTTACAGAATTATGCTTGACTTGGTGAACTTATCAAGGACGACAATTAGTGTACAACAGAAAATAAATACAGAATTAAACAGTAAGATATTAATTTAAGATGTCCTTCACTATTGCGGTACGTGTGTTTGGATGTCCGTTACTCTTGCAATCTCATGAAGCCCTTCAAAAAACAAAAAAAATGTGTTCAATCTTTGTATTCTTCAATTGAAAGTTCAATTGAAGAGTATTCAATCTTGTCGACTGTGTGAAAAGTACGAGCTTTCTCCTCACCTTGTGCAGATTCAACATTTATCATGCAACAACCCATAATATTCATCTCGCTTGTTTCGTACCCTTACATGAATCATTTCTTACATTTACTTATTATACTTGCAACCTCCCTAGTATCAACGAAATGTTCGCACCACATTGACAGCCAAAATTCTGGACATAGTTGATACCCTGTCATTTCATTCATACTGGATACCACTCATGTTTCATTCATATTTCGCTCATACTTATTGATACCACCCACTTGTCATTCGCATTTGATACCACGCTCATTCACATTGGACACCACCGATGTTCACTTATGTCAGTGTTTTCAGTCGAGTTCAGATATGGCAGCTCCCTCATTCAAGAAGCGGTACTCGTTCGTTGTTCAGTGAAGCTCCCTCGTGTTCCTCGTTCAGTCGAATATCAGTCAATATTTCCCTCACTCACTTCGTTCAGTCGAATGTCATAAGCAACATTGTAATTCGTTCGTTTAGTCGATCTCGTCTGTTGAAGAACTAGCCTCCTCACTCACTTCGTTCGTTCAGTCGAATGTCATAAGCAACATTGTAATTCGTTCGTTTAGTCGATCTCGTCTGTTGAAGAACTAGCTTCCTCACTCACTTCGTTCGTTCAGTCGAATGCCATAAGCAACCTTGTAGCTCCCTCACTTGTTCAGTCGAATATCAGTCCTTTTAGCTCCCTCACTCACTTCGTTCGTTCAGTCGAATGCCATAAGCAACCTTGTAGCTCCCTCACTTGTTCAGTCGAATATCAGTCCTTTTAGCTGCCTCACTCACTTCGTCCGTTCGGTCGACTAACCCCCCATCCCAAACTGGCTCATCATCTTCTGCATCATCCCCGGATTCTGCATCATCTGCTGTGCCTGTTGCATCATCCCTGGGTTCTGTCTCATCATCTGCTGCGCCTGCTGCATCATGTCCGGGTTCATCATCCCCCCCAATCCCCCCTCCCCGCCCATCATGCTCATCGCCTGCTGCATAAAGTTCGGGTTCGACTGCGCCTGCTGCATCATCCGCGCAAACTGCGGGTTCCCAGCACCTGGCATGCCACCGCCCTGCGCAGCCATCGCCGTTTTCGCCACAGACCCCATCACCTTGTGCTGCTGCAAAAGCATCTCGATCTCAGCCGCAGAGCACCCCGACCCGTGCGCAACACGGATGATCCGCGACGGTTCCTCCGCAAAACACCGCCCATCGCTGTTCAACTCCTTCTGCGTCATCAGGTCCATGATGTACACCATGTTCTTCAACTTCTTCAGCGTCTCCTCCTCGCCAATCTCCGATATCACGCTCGAAAACCCCGGGATCATCAGCGCAATGTTCGTCAACGGCCCCATCTTGGTGAAGTTGTTGATCTGTGTCTGGAAGTCCTTCAACGTGAACTTGCCCTCCTTGATGTTCTCGATCGACGCCTTGTGGTTCTCGTCGTCCTGGAGATTGAGCCCCTGGATGTGCTCGATCAACAGCCCAATGTCCCCGATCCCAAGCAACTTCGAAATGAACGCAGTCGGCTTGAAGATCTCAAAGTCGTTCACGTGCTCACCCGTACCGATGAACACAATCGGCGTTTCTGTCGCGGCCACGGCAGAAATCGCTCCTCCACCCTTCGCGTGCCCGTCCATCTTGGTCAAGATGATCGAGCCAAAGTTCGACGATTCCTTGAACGCCTTTGCCTGCGACTCCGCCGCCTGTCCAATCAGACCGTCCATCACCATGATGGTCTGTGTCGGCTTGACCTTGTTCGAGATCTGGATCATTTCGTCGAAAAGCGCCTGTTCCTGCCTGTGCCTGCCCGAGGTGTCCACGATGATGATGTCGAAACGCTCCTTTTTGAAGTTGGCCACTCCCTCGCCCGCAATCTTGACGGGGTCCGTGTCTGAGTACGATCCGTAGAAGGGAATCCCCGCCTTGATGGAGTTCTGCTTCAACTGGTCGAACGCACCGGCTCTGAACGTGTCTGCACACACCAAACCCACCTTGAACCCGCGCTTCTTGTAGTACACCGCGAGCTTGGTGCACGAGGTGGTTTTTCCCGCACCCTGCAAGCCGACAAACATGATTATGTGCGAGTTGGCGGACCTGGCGACCTTTTTCCCGTCCTTGGCGCGGGGGGCGCTCTTTCCGAGCTTCTTGGGCTTGGGGGGTTCCTCGTGCGAGTCCACGAGGCCTACCAACTCGTCGTAGATGATTTTCTGGAGCTTTTTGCGCTTGTTGACGGCGTTTTCGTCGTCGCGGATGTCGGTCTTGACCTTTGCCTGGATGTTGTCCCTGAGTTTGGAGACAAGCTTGATGTTGACGTCGGATTCGAGGAGTGCAGTGCAGATTTCCTTGACCATGTTTCTGACTTCCTCCTCGGACGCGGATTCGACCGAGGAGAGGGCTCCGCGGAGTCTGGTGCCGAGATCTGCTAACACCATGATGAAAAAAGTAAAAGTGAACAAAAGAGAAAAGAGTGACAAAAGAGAACAAAAGAGAGAACATGACGAAGCGAGTGTGAATGCAGAGCAACAGAGTAACATAGTGAACACGAAGCGAATGTGAATGACAGAGTAACAGGTTAACTTTTTAACAGATTAACAGGTATCAGAGTATCAGTGGATCAGTGTATCAGTGTATCAGTATCAGAGTATCAGTGTATCAGTGTATCAGTGTATCAGTGTATCAGAGAACTTGAGGAAAAAGAACTACAGAGTAACAGAGAAACAAGCGAAGAACAGAGTATAGAATTGAAACATGTATGTGTGAGCTATGAAGAAATATGAGAGGAGAGTATGATTAGGAAGATAATTGAGACTTCGAGAATAAAACAACACCCAGCAGAATGAAGGAATTTGATGATATTGGAAAAACAGATGAAGGTGGAGATAGTTGACTAGTGTATTTAAAACTAGGCACCGAAGTACGCTCATTTTCAGAAACCAGCCGATTGTGAATTTTGACTCCACTTTTGTCCCTTCGGATGAGCGTTCTTTGTGAAGATGGTTTGTGAGTTATCTTCAACCGAGTTGGACCTGATGACCGCTTGCTCGTTGAATTATATCTCTTCAAATACTGTTGTCTAGTCTCTTCTATCACTGTTGTCTAGTCTCTTCATATACTGTTGTCTACTCAAATTCTGTTCTATCCTATTGTCTCTTACACTGTTCTCTCGGCCTTCCCTCATCATCACTATGTTCCATTGCTGTTATCTCATTACCTCATTTCATTACTATTACTCATTACTCTACTTTACTCTACACTCTACTCTTTCCTCTACTATTTTTCGCTATCTTCCTGTCGCATTATTTTGTCGCTCACTTCGCATGTACGACTTCACCCGCTGGACGGAGGAGTACTTCAGGGACAACCTCGAAGGCGTGGTCATAGAGACCGATGAGGCCTCATTCCTCCTCGGCAGCGTCGTGGTCGAAACGCCTGAAATCACGGTAGCGCCCGCCGGGTCTGGAATGCGCGCCAAATACAACATCTCCATACTGGTCAATGCTCAAACCATATCCAATGACCCTGAGGAATTCGAAATCACAGCGGTGCTCAGCAGTGAACACGCCGACATGAATCTCACCTACTCTCTCCCACAGTATGAGGACGCCATCAACGTCCTCCTCAAGCCCATCCTCCTCAACTTCGGGACGAGAATCATCGTACACCTGTTGATGCAGGAGTCGGTGAAGCGGACCAAAGACCACGAGCGGACGCCTACCCTGTACCGAAGAAAACACCAAGATATGTTTCACTTGGAAGCACACATGCGTGCAAACGTCCCAGAGAGCGAAAGCGGACCACAAGCTCCAATTTTCATGTCCACAAACAGTACGTCTGAGGATGTGCAACAAGCTGAAACTCACCTTCAATTCAACCACACACGGGTCTACTTTCTGCTATCCCTCAATACCCATGCGGGTGCTGTTTCGATAGCCCTTTTGGATCCGGTTTCGACTGCCCCTTGGTGCGGAACCATTCCGTTGGTTCGTGAGTACCCCCCACCGGTTGGGGCAAAGTACGAGTTTGGGCCCTATGTTGCGGTATTGGAGGAGATGGAGGCGCAGTTGGTAGTTCTACAGTGGAGGAAGAAGAGTTGGCCGTGGGGACACTACGCACGAGTGACTATTGAGTTTCCGGCGAACGGGTTTCCAAAGGATAATGTGACTGTGAACGTTTTGGCAGTTGGAGTGCCTCGGGGAGAGGAGAGGGAGGTAGAACGGGCGTTAAAAGAGGATTATTTTGGAAAGATGAAGACGGTTTTTGGGTGGTGAGAGGTTTTTGGTGGTCGTAATAAGAAGGTTAATGTGGGTGATAAAAGTTTAATAAGAAGGTTTTTGGGTGATGGATGATAATGAGAAAGGTCAGAGATCTTGTTTCCACCGGGATTCTGTTCCGACGAATTGTGATTGTCAAGCTTGGATAACTCTTGGTGGTGTGTTTGCGAGGGGCCTGAGTGAACGCGAGCGAATGTGAACGTGTGAAGCACTAAATCTGGCCATTTATTGGGAAGAGTGTTGGTTACTATAATTGATGATGGCATATGCAGCATGTATAGCAATATTAGGTTGTTTATATATGATAGTTAGGGGTCTGTGGTGCTTTTTGCAGCCACAAAATTATGTGCAGGATTCTATGAGATTGGTAACTTCACATAATAGTATCTGTACTGAAATGGTTGTTGAAAGATACAGGAAAGAGCTGGAATTATGCATCACCGACTGCTTCAACTAGATTGCTCTCCGACTCTTGACAGACTCTTTTGCGCTCGTGGCTTAGACCTTCTATAATAGGAAACATTCAGGGCTCTGACTGCTAATAGTCACTGAGGGGTCGATGTGTACACGAACCCTACCACTCATTAGACTTTGTAGATGATTCGCAAACTTTAAGAAAGATTGGGAAGAGCTGATACTTGGGTGGAAGTTGCTCTCAATAAGCTATCGCTAGCGTCTACATCAGAATTCGAGCTCCTGTATCCTGATAAGACACGATAAGGCCTCCGTTCGTCCTTCACGTCATCGATAACGATAAGATAAGATGGGAAAATCAACCCCAGATAAACAACCCCAGATAAACAAACCAACAAAGACGGAAAAAACAAAAGACACATGGCTTATCGTAGATAAAGTCTTATCAAGATCCACAAATAGGGACGGCTAAAATAAGAAAACAAACAGAGATAACCGTTACTCAGGAGGTTAAGGAATTGCACGACACGTGCCGCAAGCAATTAGAACTCTCCCGAATTGGAACAATAAACCCCACGATCAGTTTGCCTTCGTCCCTTGGCACAAATTAGGTCATCGATAATCGGGTACACTATCGCTTTTTAAGATAATTCCTGCTCTCAACCTGTCATTCTTTGTCTACCCCACCCCATACATTTTCCATTTTTTACCATCTCCCCTCGTCCTTCTTCTTTTGCCTTCTTTCACCTTCTTCCACGCTGTTTTGCTTTCTCTCACCCACTTTCTTCCCCCTGCCTTCACCCACATTATTTTCCCTGCCTCTCACCCACATTTTTTTACTTCTCTACAATTCACACCAGTACTAATTTCTTTTCCAATCTATTGTGGCATTTGAATACGAGATATCGTTCACGTGGTCTGCAAGAGAAAAATGTGCACTTAAGGGGAAGCTTGGTGCGCAGATTGGGTGGTCATCTACCAAGAAACTGGGACCAATTTCGGAAACGCGTCCCCCCTAAAACGGACGTTAATCTCCCCAATATTAGTCTAATAAGGCCGAATTAGTAGCATTCCGTAGCATTCATGACCAATGACTCCTATTTAGCCATTCAGATGCAACTTCGTCTCGTATCTTATAGATGTAACCACTATTTGCCTGCCTATTCTCGTAGATGCAACCTCGTCTCCTTCCTGTTACATCTCCCCCTATCGCCTCGTCAGGTGAAAATACACCCTGAGGCTCATGTCCTTCCCCACTATTGAAATTTCCAGAATTTTCTGTAGTGGATATGCGGAAATACGAGATGGACCAAGGCAAAAAGTATCAATTAACTCTGCCCTTTCACTGCCTACTCTGCTATCTAGTTCTTCTATGCCTGCCGCTACTCTCTAACTGTTTTTACGCTTCAATGCTTCAACGTTTATTATGCTCATCTCATCAAAATCATCTTCTCGATAGTCTCCAAGTCCTGGTCAAGACAGGCGCGGCGACTATTCCATGTGGAAAGGAGCTCCATGTCCTCGTCAACGAGTAACGACATGGTCTCGGGAATGAATTTCCTGCTTGCCAAGGGCCGATTATTTTCGGGCACTCTTTGTACGGCTCTCACGTTAATTGGGTGGCTCGAAATCGGTTTTTGTGAAGGCAATATTGGGACCTTCGGTGCCTGCACCGGTAAAAAGTCCTCGTTCACGCAGTCGTACGCGAACTTCGCCCGTGGCGACGGTCTATTCACACTGAACGAGAACATCTCCTCGATGTCCTTGATGCTCTTGTCAAAAATCTCGTGTTCGATGCGTATTCTTTTGAGTGATTTGTTCTGGCTGGTGGCGTTGGTGCTTTGCGATGCAGAGTAGTCCGATCCCGAAACATACTCTGAGTCTGTGTCTATGGACCTTTTCATGTTGGCAGATATGCAATGACGGTTTGTAATACTTGGGCTGACGTGAACTAGTAAGACTTAGTGGAACTTTGTAAGACGACGTTGAACCTTGAGACGCGGTTGGTATCTGCTTCGCTGATATCTTTCAGCTTTGATCCACCCTTAATATAGCCTTTTGGCCTGCTTCTTCTTGTATGAAATTTTGTGCGCTGCGGTATCTATATAAGTTTTTCAATTTGCTATTTACCCTTGTGTTGACACAAAACCTCTTATCTAAAAAAGTGTGGGATTGTTCATGAAATTTTTTTTGCGCTCCGCCAGAGACAATAGCGTGGTGACGGTGGCAATGATTGTGATGGATTGTGAGGCCACGCTTGTGGCTTTCGCGTTGTTGACATCGCGTGGGCTGAAATTCGCACAATGGTTCTCAGAGTTTCCTTATTTGGACAATTCGTTTTCTACGGCCGCATCGGCGTTTCTCCGCACTGCTCGCGATTTTCCTTATCAGATTTGCACTCGCAATCTGGAAGCGAAAAAAGCCACATAAGATGTAATTTTCTACACAGCGATGAAAATCTCCGCAGTTCGGGTAGCGCCGAGTGACAATTTCAGACAATAGATTACAGTTTGGTTGCGAACGCTTCTAGACGACTAAACCTTTTTCAAACCTTCTTTCATCGCCCTCACTGAATCTATGTTACAGTTGCCTCTCACCTTGATGGTTGTTACGGTTTCTTTTTCTGTCCATTTCTTTTTTTCCGAACATTCTGCTATCAAGATAGCCAAGGAACAGCCGGAAGCACGTGTAGTCCATTCGAAAATTTTGCCACACTACATGGGGAGCACTGCGGATCGCGGGATGACCGTAGTACGATCTAGTTGCGAGGAAATTCCTGTCAAATTTAGTGGCACAGTGTCTGCCGTAAAATATGCATAGAAAAAATTTTGATAGTAGATAGAGGAGAGGCACTAAAGCACTAGATAGAGGCACTAAAGCACTAGATAGAGGCACTAAAGGAGAGCACTAGATAGAGGTACTAAAGGAGAGGTACTAGATAGAGAGAAAAACGATAAACAACATTCTAACACTAAAGATAAGTACGAGATACTCTCGGGCGATAATACACGATAAACTACGTCCTCGATAGTACATATGCGATTACAAATATTACCCAGGATAGTATGAGAATGGCAAGTGTTATGAGAAATGATAGCGTCAAATCTGATAGCGCAAATGACGTTTATTGGTAGCTCGCAACTTGCTGTAATGTTTCATTTGCTGTTCCTATTTCGCCATTCTCCGTTGTGGATCCCCCAAACATACTTTTGGAGGCTCTTTGCATTTGTTCTTTTCTATTCCTTGAGACTCTCTTGTCTCCTTTGTGAACTCTTCTTTGCATTACCCCATCCCTTTGTTCCCTCACAAACTCCTCCCACCTATTCCATCAAATGCCTCATACGTGAACGTTGCCCCTCTCTCTGCCATTGCCTCCTCTGCTACACTTACCCCTCTCTTTCTGCCACTGCCTCTCTACTGCACTTCCCCCTCCCTCTCCTTTTTTCTCTCCTCCTCCTTCCCCTATTTTTCGACGCACAAAATGAGCCATTTCTTGATAACGCCTAAATGCCTTGCTTCAAGAGCCCTTCGATTCGCCAAGTTCGCAATATCAATTTTTCCGACCCCAAGAACCCCACATGCATGGCGCAAAAAATGCTAATAGTTCGATGGATCGGAGCACCCACGCATAGCGGGGGTAAGGAAAATGAGAGAAAGTACTGACACGTAGCTCAGCTGATCATTCATTAAGGATCTAAAGTAAACACAATAGATCAAACAACAAAAATACTCCACATTTTCATATCCATTTTCTCTGTGTTGTGCACTTCCCATCCCCCACTTCCAGTGTCATGCAGTCCCTCCAAAAGATCCACTACTTTTTACAAAAGATGCCACTAACGTTACATCGTTAGAGAATACCACCAAAAATCATTATTTCTGTAACTGAGTACAATTCTTACTACCTCTTTTCTACTACCTCTTCTTTCACGGCCTCTTTTTCTGCCTCGTTTTCTACTACCTCCTACCTCACCTTCTACTACCTCTTCTGGCTTCTACCTTATCTCATATTCTATCTATCGTCTACTCATCCACTTCATCTCGCACCTCATCCTCACTCTCCTCACTCTCACTCTCACTCTCACTCTCACTCTCGCTACCCCCCACAAACGTCTCATCATCCTCGTCACTCTCAAACACATACACTATCGCTTCCGTCTCACCGCTCTCCTCCAGAATCTTCAACTCCACCTGGTCAACCCACTCGTCATACACCTCCTGCGACGCCACATTCAAAGGATCCTCCTCGTAGTCTTCGTCATCCTCGTCCTCCTCCACCTCCTCGCTGAACTTGGGGAACTCTCCCCTGTACTGCCACCACAGGAAGTCCTTCTGCACCCACGATGACACCAAGTGCGTGGTCAACATGCTCGGAACAATGTAGAGCAACGCAGGCTGGCCAACATCAAACACATGGAGTGCAACAGTCGTAGCGACCAACCCAAGAACGTACCCCACAACAGCACTGACGAAAAAACGACGTGGAATCGGCCTGTTGTGGTGGAACGCCTCGCCATTCGCATAGTACTTGTGGTAGTCATACTCCAAACACAAACGCGCAAACGCAGCAGGCACAACAATGTCACCCAACCCAATGAACCCCATGCTCACTTTGCCATTCACCAACACAGGGAAGAGCAACTTCATAGGAACATTCAACTTGGTCGCAGCATTCATCATAAGCGTCGTCTTAAACACCATCGCCACGTCGTACACGAAGAGACCAACAAACACAAGGATCGCATATGAGAAACGCGGGATCGCAAAGAAAGCAGCATAGTAGATGGCAAGGTTCATCGACATCGTGTTCAAAACAAGCCAGTTCGTGTCACTGGCACCGTAAGACGAGTTCAAAAAAGGGTTGAGTTTCACAAACAGGTACTGGATAAGCAACTGCAAAGGCACAATAAACAAGTTCCTCATGTCAAATATCAAGTTGTACCCGTCAATGCTGTTCTCAAACAAGGTCGGCTCAAACACGGTCAAGTTCTGCGCCGTGTAACTGCGCAACCTCCGCACCCACTTGCGCTCGTCAGCGTCGTCCTCGGGCGTGACATTGAGTGCCCTCAACGCAGCCTTTGGTGTGACTGCAGCCACTTTCCCAAGCGGGAATGCGTCCAAGTCCGGGGCCAATGCCAAACGGTACCGGTGCGTGGTGCCAAGTGCACGCTGCAACGCCAGGTACCCTCTCAGCAAGTTCCCGTGCAAAACGATAGGAGAAACAAGGAGCACATACACATTCAAAGCCTTGTTAATGTCGTCCACACTCGCCTTCTCCATACAGTAGTTGATGAACCAGAGCATGCCTGCTGCAAAAAACGGCACAAGCAACGCTTGCTTCAATCCCATGGAAGACGCAGCGGCAAACGCAAGGTTCTTCAAGTCACGCGTAGACAGTATGTATCCCGGCACGTCGTCGTTGTCCGTTGGGTGGTAGTATTCACTCTCTTTGTCTGTGTTGGGGTCGCCGGCGTTTCTGGGCTTGGAAACGCTCAGAACGACGCCCAAGTATAAGCAGGTGACGGAAACCGCCACCATCAAGGCGTACCTGACTGTGTGCGGACTGAAGTAGGGGATTCTTGCGAGTTGGACGGGTATTTCGAGTGCCCAGGCGTCAACGTGCTGTGTCAAGTTGGCGGACTTGGCCCAATTGGAGAGCGCGACAGCCAGGTCGGTGTAGTTGTGCAGCACTAGCCCCAGGTAGGTGTACTTTGCCTCGGCTAGGATGCGATCCAACGAGTTTCTGGTGTATTTGGAGGCTTCGGCGGCAATCGAGTGACCAACTGATGCGGCTGCTGTGGATGCGTGGCGGCCGACGTAAACGGCGTCTGCGGAGCCGGCTTTGGCTGCGGTTTCAATCGAATCCTGGAGGGAGGCTGTTGCTGAGGCGATGGCGCTTGCCACCGCGTCTGCTAGTGAGTCGGCAGAGCTGGAAATTGCTTCGATGCTCATTGTGGGGGTTGTTTTGAAAGAAAACAAATTGGGAAGCAACAAAGAAAGAACACATAACAGAACAAGGACAGAACACCTACAAACAGAACCATACAAACAGAACCATACAAGCAGAACCATACAAACAGAACACATAGAGGGACATACAAACAGAACAGACAGAAACAGAAAACATACAAACAGAGCACATGCAAACAGAGCACGTAACACAAATCGTACAATCAGAAAACAAGCAAACAGAACAAATACAAACAGAACATACAAACCAGCACATACAAACAGAAAACATACACACGAATACATACACACTGAAAACATAGAAATAGGAAACAGAAGACATATAAAATAATGAGAAATAGGAGGAGTAGGTAGACTGTGTGGGAGGTAGGTTTACGAAGAGAGACAACAGTCAAATATTATTTGTTGGGTGGTGATTTGGAGCAAAGACTGATGTTAGCACTTCACACTTTAACCATACCTCCTAGTAATGACCACTCCTCCTTGCATGAATCCGGATCAGATTGACACATTCATAACTGAGTGTCCATTCACAACTTAGATGACTGTTTTTCGTTCATAACGTAGATAGTTCATAACCGGTATAGATTGCCTGTTTATACTATAAATAGACGCTCATACTGATTATTGGTGCCTCCCTCTTTCATTCTGCCCTCTTCATTATCTTTTTCATACTCACGTGATTTTTGCGTCACAATACCATAAACACTTCCATGCATAACGATTGTCAGGCGATGTCCAATCGCGTCATTTGTTGGGTTGTATGACTAGCGGGTGCGGAAAAGACTGCGGTAGATTCTTTAGCCAGTTTAAGGTTTTTATCTGGAGAGTAAGGACGCGAGATTCGTACGAAACACGAGATAGGAAGAGTACCATATGAACACGAGATAGGAAGAGTACCATATGAACACGAGATAGGAAGAGTACCATATGAACACGAGATAGGAAGAGTACCATATGAACACGAGATAGGAAGAGTACCATATGTACACGAGATAGTAAATAATACGAGAATAGTGGCATATGAGCACGAGATAGTAACTGGAAGATCAGGATAGTGCCCGAATAGTAACGTGAAAATAACACGCGAACAGTATGCGAATGGAAACGCTCGATTACAATAAGTAACGCGAGAATAGTAGAAGATATCATTCGTTGCGATCTACTCCCAATTACAATCACCCCTTTCATCATCACTCTCTCCTCCCCCTCCTCCTCTCCTCCTCTTTCCCTCTCCTCTCTCTTAACTCCTTCTCCTCCTGGTCCCCCTTCAAACGGTTCGTAGCACGGAGCCACTCTGAAACGGCGGATATGTATCTGGACAATATTACCCAAGACGGCGAACAAGGCTGACGAAACACGTCTGTGCAAACACGTCCACTCTCCAAAACCACGCTACCCCATAACCCTCCGAATTTAAATAAGCCGTGATCAGTGCTTATCTGCGAATCTTATCTATTAATTTTCATCCCCTGAGTCAGCACTCGATAATGCATCTTTTTTCGTGTGCCACTTGTTTCTGATTCCCTCCAGAATTCCCTCTCCCTACGTCATCCTCCCTGCCTTGTCTTCTCCTCCATCAGACACATGTCCACCATCTCCACCACCCGTCCACTATCACTCCTTCACCATGCCCTTTCACGATCGCTCCCTATCACTCCTTCCTCTATTAATGAAATGTGTGACCAAGTGAGGAGACGACACTCAGGGGCACAAAGCCGATTTGGCAGGTTCCAGGAAACTTGGCTCGCTCCACTTTTGTCCTGTTTTGTGGTTTTTTCTGTGCATATTTTGGTCATGTCCGCGAAAAGTTATAGAGATATTTAAGCAACACACAAGCAAAGATTTCAACAACCTAGCATCTTATTGATAGTAAAAAGCATAGTCCATAACATATACATTCTGCCAAGTTACAACTTGTCAATACAGTCGATACAATCTTGTCAATACATTCAAATACATTCTTGATCAATCTTGTCACCTTGAATCTTGTCACTTTGAAACATGTCGTCTAGCATGAGCACACACCTACCACACCTACACAACCACAAGCTCCACCGGTTCATCAAGAAAACGCTCCACGAGTTGAACCCCATAGGAAAATCACCCGTGGCTTCGCCCCTCCAGCTGCCCGGCGCCGAGGGCGACCAGAGCATATTCGAGCGGTCGATCGAGTCGGGCGGGTCGCGCACACACCTCCTGAACCCGGAGACGCCTTTGCACTGCACGACGGAGGACTTCACCGCGCCGATATTGGACAGCACTGCGGAGATGATCCGCGACCCGAACGTGGACCTCAGCTGCGTGAAGCTCAACTGCTTGAGCGACGAGGGCGAGGATAGCGACGACCCGCTTTCGCTGAAACAGGCGGAGGGCGAGCCGCGCAGCTACCACGAGAGTCTGCACGAGTACTTTGGGCCGCACCGGCTGCGGTCGCGTAGCATCATCAGCACCTCGTTGATGACGTGTTTGGAGCACGGCGACGACAAGAAGAAGTGCGGGAGCACGAGCCCGTTGATGCGCAGGATGAGCAAGAAGAGCGATGCGCGGGAGGACGACCAGACGATCGAGTACTATAGTTTTGCGGACATGGTGAATAGCGAGGGCGACGACTTTGCATCTAGAACTAGAAAGGGCAGCTGCTATTCGATCAGTGTGAAGGACTATATAGAGACTCAGAGGGCGTAGGGGGAGGAAGGAATGAGGAGGAAGCGAAGGAGGAAGGAACGAAGAAAGGGAACGAGTGGAAATGGGAAAGAGAAGAGCTTTGGAATCGGGAAATAAAATAGCTGGTAAGAGAGTAGGAAGATTAGTTTAATATAATGACAAGAAAGATAGGAAGAATCTGAAGGTGCACCCAAGAAGCTAAAGGATGCGGACTGGGAAGTTATGGGAGGACAATAAATTTGATTAAGCCTGAAGGATGTGGTCTGTGAAAAGTTGTGAAGAGGGCAGACTGAATGAACGTCATGAAGAGGACAGACTGAATGAACGTCATGAAGAGGACAGACTGAATGAAAAGTCAAGGAATTTAAGGTGATTGCATACAAATATCCAACTGTACTGAAACGTGAATACGAGAGGGAAAATGGACACATGGGATGTGACTTGAGGATGTGACTTGAGGATGTGACTTGAGGATGTGACTTGAGGATGTGACTTGAGGATTTGACTTGAGGATGTGACTTGAGGATGTGACTTGAGGATTTGACTTGAGGCAAAAACTTGCAAACAAGCGAAGGAATAGAAAAGTGAGTAGGAATTAGGTGATTCTTGGAAAAGTAATTGGGGAATCACTGAATACTTGGATGCCATTGAATATTTGAGAAAGGAATTACCATTGATACTTGAAACATATCTGGACCGTTAATACTTGGGGGATTTTGAAAGTCTGAAGACTGGGCGTCTGGATTCTTGGGATCTGTACTTGTGTCTGAATATCTCGCAGCTTGACAATTGAAAACTGGAAGAAGCATTTAGAAACAGAACAATTCATTCTTGACAATGATCTGGGACATACTTGATCTGCAAATGCCCACACTAATCCCACTCTTTACTGAACAATTCATTCTTGACAATGGTCTGGGACATACTTGATTAATAGGCGTCTGCAAATGCCCACACTATTTGAAGTCCTTTTTAGTTCCATCACACTTGTTCATGCCGCCGGCTATTTCTTCTCTCCCTCGTTCTACTCTCTACCCTCCTCGTCTATACTGTCGTCTACTCGCCTCATCCTAGACGACCACCCCTTCATAACCTTTCCCTCTCCATCGCATTCCCTTCCTCTTCTCTTTTCTTACGTCAACTCCACGTGACTCGCCCCTTTCGTTTATCAACAACATTTCCACTTTCACCCCCACCACCACCACCACCACCACCATGACCGAATCCCTCTTTGACAGCAAGTTCAGCACCGAGAACGGCAGCCCCGAGGCCGCCGTCGAAACCCCCAAGAAGACGGACTCCACCACCATCCCGTCGCTCGACGACACCACCAACGCCTCGGCGTTGCTCAGCTACCGCGTGCTTGTGTCTGCAAAGGAGGCCGGGTGCCTCATTGGGCAGAACGGGACGGTCATCGACTCGATCCGCACGCACACCAACACGAAGGCGGGCATTTCCAAGTTGCAGCCCGGCTCGCACGAGCGCGTGCTCACGGTGAGCGGAACCTTGGACGACAGCGCAAAAGCGCTCTCGTACTTTGCGCAGGCGCTCTGCGAGCTGTCCGTCGAGACGTACAACCACTTCCCGTTGAAACAGTTGAGTGCCACGCCGTGTGTCGAGAACGAGACCACGATCTTGCGCCTCTTGGTGCCCAACAGCCAGATGGGCACGCTCATCGGGCACAAGGGCGCGCGTATCCAGCAGATCCAGAGCCAGTTCAGCATCCTGATGATTGCGTCGAAGCTGTTTCTCCCGGACTCGAACGAGCGCCTCGTGGAGTTGCAGGGCACGGTCGACGGCTTGTACGACTCGTTGCGCACCATCTCTCGCTGTTTGATTGAGGACTTTTCGGGCGCTGTTGGCACCATCTACTACGTGCCGCGTGCCACGGGGCACCAGCGCAGCCAGGCGCCCAGGGGGAGAGAGAGACGGCCGCTGAATGTGATCTCCGAGACGGTTTCGTTTCCGAACGACATTGTGGGTGCGCTTATTGGCAAGAGCGGGCTGAGGATCCAGGGCGTGCGCAGAGTCAGTGGGGCGACCATCGCGATCTCGGAGGAGGTCGAGGGCAAGGACGAGCGCGACTTTACGATCGTGGGGACGAGCTCGGCGGTGGACAAGGCGAAGGAGTTGTTGTATCATAATTTGGAGAGGGAGGAGCAGAGGAGGGCTGAAGAGTGATCGCCCGGTGTAGCCGGGATCGTTCCGTTCAGCAGTCTACTTCTCAGCGAAGCTGGTGAGTCTGAGTCAAACTGAAGTAGACTGAAATGAGTCAAGTCACCGAGTGATGACTGTGATGCTGATGTCTATTGATGTTGATGACGTTAATGATGTGATGTGATTTGAAATGTTGCGGATTTGAAATGTTGCGGATTTGGAATGTTGTGATGTTAATGTTGTGATGTTAATGTTGATGAAATGTTGTGATGTTAATGTTGATGAAATGTTGTGATGTTAATGTTGATGTTGCTATGTGTATGTCCGTTAAAATTGGATGAGTTGGTGCTATATTCATGACTGTTATGCTAATGTCCATGACTAATTGTGTCGACTTTGATGACTATGTTCGGGCATTCTGACTTTGGTGATATTCATGATGGTAATGATGACAATGTTATTCTTTTGACGCTGATATTTAATCGTGTTGATACATGTTGATAATGTTCACGACGATGTCGCAGATCTATCTCGCTGACGTTATTGTTGACCTGAGCTGTTGACCTGAGTTGTTGACCTGAGTTGTTGACACTGCTGACCAGAGTTATTGTTTACTCCACTGCTATCATCTTTCCCGTTTGAATGTCCTGATGTCAATTGCTAAGACGTGGGCTTCAGACTGAGTACTGTATCATAATGAATTGCGAGAGGGTGTAGATGGCTGGTCAAATTCTATCATATTTGATATTGCGAAAGGTGTAGAGTTGCTTCAGTATATTATGATTGACAGTAGAGAGGTTGCAGATTGACACAGGCGAAAATGTGGTGATTGCGTTTTTGTGTAAGTATCGTTTTGCGGGGATGACATATTCGGAGATGATTTACAGTTGTGGTTTGACTACAGTCGTTTCTTATTCTACACTTCAATAGTATTCACGGCTTTGTAATCGCACGATTGTGACCAATGTAGACATCGTTTGAAGTTCTGGTCTACTCGTATGCGCTTGTCATCAGGTTTAACATTTTTGAATGGGAGCAGTTTTCTGGACTACAGAGGCATCAACATCCAACTGTTCTAATCAATACCCAACTGTTCTCATCAACATCCAACTGTTCTCATCAATACCCAACTGTTCTCATCAACATCCAACTTTTCTAATCAATACCCAACTGTTCTCATCAACATCCAACTTTTCGCATCAATACCCAACTGTTCTCATCAACATCCAACTTTTCGCATCAATACCCAACTGTTCTCATCAACATCCAACTGTTCTCATCAATACCCAACTTTTCGCATCAATACCCAACTGTTCTCATCAATATCCAACTCTTTCCCGGTTTAGAAAAGGAAACAGCTCTTCGTCTCCCAGAAAACTCGGTTTACCACCCACACGTCCTCACTACCAACTCCCCCAACTTCTCCAAAAACTCCCTATCCACCTCGTCAAAACCCTCCAGGTCCAAGCAGTCCAAGTCCAAAACTCCCCGCAACACTCCCTCCTCTACCAATGGCACCACTATCTCGCTCTTTGTCTCACCATCGCACGCAATGTGCCCGGGAAACTTCTCCACATCGGGCACCAACTGGGTGACCTTGGTTTGCGCAGCGGCACCACAAACCCCCTGCCCCAACTTGATCTGCTGGCACGCAACCTTGCCCTGGAACGGCCCGAGGATCAATTCGTTCTCAGCTTCGTGGTTCACCACGTAGAAGCCGGTCCAGTTGGTGCGCACTCCGAGCGAGTGGTAGGCGTGCCACAAGAGCGACGAGCAGTTGGCGAGGTTGGCCACCCAGTTGGTGGTATCGGCCGCCAAGGCCTCGTACGAGTCGAGGACTGTTTGGAGAACCTCTTCGCGGGTTCCGCTGGCGTAGTTGCTGTAGTCTGCGTGGTTGACCATTGTGGCTGAAAAGATATTTTTACACAATGCTGAGTAAATGAGCAGGCGAACATTAGTTAGCAGTAACGCTGAGTAAATGAGCAGGCGAACATTAGTTAGCAGTAACGCTGAGTAAATGAGCAAGCGTATATTAGTGAGCAGTAATGCTGAGTAAATGGGCAAGCGTACATTCGTGAGTAGTAATGCGGAGTAAATGTGAGCAAAGGGAACATTTATGAGACTGTTTATGAAGATTTTGAAAAATGGTGAGATGCCGAGTAAACGTGAGCAAAGCGAACATTTATAATGAGATGTCATGGAGGGTACTACAGCAGTAAGTAAAGAGTGGGGTTGAATGCTACAGAACTTAGATACTTAAAAGCGGAATCTGAACTAGTTCTACGGGAATCTGATTCTAATCAACCAGAATCTGCACAATACGAGTGCAAGTTTCAGAATCTACCAATTCACAATCTACATATTCCCAGAATCTACCACTTCACAATCTGCATATTCCCAGAATCTACCACTTCACAATCTGCATATTCCCAGAATCTACCAATTTTCAGAATCCAAACAACCTCACCATAACACAACCTAAACTCATGTCTCAGAAAGTTGCAGTACATATGCAACCTATAGTTTCTCCTATTTCTTTCACAGTTGAAATGGTAACTTGCAAAGCACTAAACTACACGTTCATATAGTATAACGGTCAAATAGAGCTAAAGCATTCCCTAGATTCTTCGCTCATGTCAGCTCGACAGTAGTCGATGGGTATGGCTGCAAAAAGCATTTCGGAGTACTCTTTCTGATAAATATTTTACGTAATCAGGTACTCCTTGAAGGACTAGAGAAGTGCTGGAGCGACTTAGCCAACACATTATCAAGGTACGTGCGAGATAATCGCCTACCGAAAAAATAGCTACCGCGCATACCATGTACCCTCTAATTCAATAATTTTCCATCTCTTGATTTCGTTTCTCCATAAAATCATTTATCACCATGACATCAATTGACGCTCGCTTTGAGCACTTCCTATCCTATCGAGGGATCCAGCGAAGGAAGAGAACAGCAGGGGCCGACCGCCTCGGGGAATTGATAGAGGCGCACGCCAGCATTAATAGCGATTCAGAACAGTCCGACCGCCTCAGGGAGCCGCAGAACAGTGAGTCCGAACAATCCGACCGCCTCAGGGAGTCGCAGAACAGCGAGTCAGAGTCCGAATCGCTGGATATATACATCTCCACAACGTCATTCATGGAGTACTCGCAATTGGGGTGGGCACAGTTCCAGGAGGAAGAAGACAGTGACGAGGATGACCAGGACTGGGTCCAGACGCTCCTCGAGGCAGCACGTGAAGACGGTCTCTTGGAGGACGAAAACATAGTGCTCGACAGAAGAAACAACAACGACCAGACCCGCCATTTCACCCGTGAGGAGAGAAACAGCCTCAATGCATCGCATCCATTCGAAGGAGACCTCGATGAAGACATGTACTACAGCGATAGAAGGGGGAGTTTTGGGCAGCCAGCGGGGGATTTGGCCGAAGAAGAGGAGGAAACGCGGCCAGTTGAGCCGGATCGCGAGTACGAGTATGTTGCGGTGACAAAGCACGGAGACAGGAGGTATTCAAACAATACGTACAGGGAGGAGAGAAAGGGCAAAGGCGACAAAGGAGTGAAAGGAAGCGACAAAGGAAATCAAAGCGACAAAGGAAATAAAGGGAGCGACAAAGCAAACGGAAGCGACGAAGCAAACGGAAGTGACGAAGCAAAAGGAAGCGACAAAGCAAATGGAAGCGACGAAGCAAAAGGAAGCGACAAAGGAAAAGGAAGCGACAAAGGGAATAAAGGAAGCGATATGGGAAAAGGAAAGACTGACATGGGAACGACGAAGGGCGATATTGGCACTTTTCGGTGCAGAATACAGGAACCATCCAAACGCAAAAAAACCTTCCTGTGCACCTGCAAAGCAAAGACACCAACACAACCCCTCCCCACCACCAACTACTCTGCATACACGCACTGGGAGGTTCATGACGACGTCACTATGGACGAAATACGGGGCCCCTGCTACGGCATTTACAACGAGTACCACCCCGACTTCACATCGCTCAATTCCACGGACCGCTCGAAACTCACATGCAAATCGCAGTCTGAGATGTACCGCGACTCCATACAGATGCGTGCGTTGGGATCCGCTGGTATATCGCGCATGCGGCACATTCGCCGGTTCAAAAACAACTTGACGGTGGTATTTGCCGGCTTCTTCTTGTTTTCGTCAAACTCGGAGATTCTCGTGTGCAAGTTCGATCCGCTGACACAGCTTCCAGAGGCTCTTGCACTCCGCTTTGACACTCGGCCTTCACATACCACTACAAACGACCGTGCAACCTCCACATGGCCGTTGTTTCCACACACCATCAACTTCATGAAGAGCGCGACTTTTGCAGGGAAAGAGGTCGTTGCAGCGTGCTGCGACGACGGCACGTTGATGATCTGGAACGCCGAGACGATTATGCGTGGTGTGGCCGAGTTTGAGATTGGTGCGGCTGAACCGGACCCCAATTACGACGAATCTGGGCGTTTCAACGGGAAGAAGGTCAAGCCGGACTTTTCGATCAAGTTGATGTCTTCCCTATGGGGGTTGGATTTTTTGACATACACACATGATGGAATGAGGCATAATCTTATAGCTGCTTCAGACAACTCGCAAAGTGTGACTGTGTTCTACTTCCACGAGGGAGACGGACGGTTCTACCACGTTCAGCTGTGTCAGGTATTGCACAACAATCCGGAAGTGAGTTTTGTGAGCCGCACTGTGGACGACATGCACAGGCTACAGGTTAGCTGTGCGTCGATCTCAGGCGAGTTGATTGTGTTTAAGGTTCAATTTCGGGTTGTTGCCGGGCCGATAGAGCGGTATACTCCTGCGATCTACTATCCGGACCCCACTTTGGTGACTGCGGAGGTCACTGAGGACGTGGATGTTGCTGGGGAGGCTCGTTTCAGCCGTGTGCTTTTTTCTGCGCCAGAAGTGGCGGCGAGAACGCTCATGGACGGCGACTGCTGGACCACGAAGCCGATCAGAAGTGAGTATTTTCTTCCCGTGCAGTCGCTCCGTGCTGCTTTCGGCGACCCTACGATAGAGGAGGAGGAACTGGTGAAGCATATTGAGACTGAGTCGGAGATATTGGAGGCTTCATATGATCCAATGGTGTCGTCGCACATGGGGCTCGCAGCGGGCTGGCAGTTTTTTCAGTGTTTTACGACGGTGTTTAGGGAGCCGGCGGATATTGTTTGCACGGCGAAGCAGACGAGTGTGGATGGGGAGTATAGGAGGATTAGTAAGGGGATTCGGAGGTTTTTTGAGGGGTGGGAAAGGGTTGATGAAGGGAAGATTGAAACGGCGAGGGATGAGCAGGATTGGAAGAATCAAACACCTAAGGAAAAGAAAATGGAAAGGAATATCAAGAGCGGGACTCGTGAAAATGGTAAGAAGAATGAGGAAAATAAAGGAAAGCGCAATGAAGATGACGATGAAATTGGCAATCATGGGAACATCAAAAATGGTAAGAGAACTGACGAAAAGAAGGATGGAATCGGGAAGAGTAGGAAAAGGTATCGTGGAAAGAAACAACATCCCAAACCCGTTTACATTCTGCAAAACACCTCACCCGAAGACTTTCTTGTTGTCACCACTGGGAAAAAGGTTGCGTTGTTCCGAGCAGACACGCTCTTTTGCAACTGTGCGACGCAGACGCTCTTCGATGTACCGATGCCGCAGTCGCAGGAGCTGAAGTTCACCAACAGGATGTCAATCTCTCACGTCATCAAGGAGTTGTCGTGTGTGATTGTGGTGTCGCAGGAGGGGATCTGTAGCATTCTTCGTTTGACGCAACACCGGGGAGTTTTTGGTATGAGGCAAGAGCGTATATTTCCGAATGCGCCGGCCATGTCGTACGGGGAGGATGGGTTTAGGAGCATTGCGGGTTTGAGTGTGAGGAACATGACTCCAAGTGGGGGAAGTCCGCGGTTCTTCGTATACATTATGTATACGGACGGGAAGATAATGGGGTTTGAGTTGAGTGGGTGTGAGTGAACATGAAAGAGCGAATGTGGTCGATGTTAGGAAGAGGTACGTGAGCAGAGCGATTGAGTTGAGGAAGTAAAGTGAACATGAATGATTTAATGTAGGATGCGCGACAATGAGCAAAGCGAATGCGAGCGAATTGGCCAAGTATATATTTAGCGAAAATGAACCAAGCGAAGTGAGCAATTCACTCAACGCAGGAATAGAAGTGAGCATGACCGAAGTGAACGAATTCAACGTGAGCGAAATCGTACAGATGGAGTTGTTCCACAAATCTTGTAACTGCATTATGTTGTCAATTCGTACTCATCTACAAATTTTGTAACTTAATTGTTGTCAACTCGTCCCTCGCCCTTCTGTCTTCCTTTTCTTTCTTCTTATCACGGAAAATGCTATTAGTCAGTGGTCATCTCTGTAGACGGTCGTTCACCACGCTCGCTATGGCTCGTTCTCGATGAAACCACAAACACGTTAAAATCCTGCACACCAGACACAAGCGCGTTCTGTAAAAAGAAAAAAAACATGATCATTCAAACAAATCATTAACTACCATGGACTTGCTCAACCTAGGCGCACAGTCGCGAAAGACGGGTATTCGACCGCGGCAAAACCTCCGCAAAGACAAGTACGACATGGAGGACATCAACGAATTCTTTTCGGACGACGAAAGTGGGGGTAGTTCGCAAAGCAGGTGGAACGTTACCCCGAAAGACAACTTCGACAATGTTGCACGGAAGATAAACTTCACAGACGCCGAAGCAGAATCGTTCAACCTCCCCCCGATGCCCCTCAGCAACTCAAGCACAAAGAAAAAGAACAAGAAGTCTCCGTTACGCTCCCCGCTCCCTGATAAAGGCAAGTTGCGGGTGCCCAGTGATGACTTTGATACGAGAATGGACAAGTTGCTGAACAACGTCAACTTGCGACATCTGAGCTCGTCGGAGGACGGTTTGCAGAGTGAATTTGTGGAGAAGATAAAAGCAGTTGAGAAGCATAGAATAAAGAAGCAAGAGCCTAAATTAGGAGAGTCTGCAATGAGAGAGCCAAAAACTAGAGAAATGAAAGAGAATCCTAAAGTCAGAGAAGAAATGAAACCCAAAGTCAGAGAGGAAGTGAAACATAAAGTCAGACAGGAAATGAAACCAAAAATCAGAGTGGAGCCAAAAATAGTTGAGAAGCATGCCGACCAATCTGACGTTGACACCCCTGACGATATCCTGGATAACGTCCAGTTCGATTTCAACCCGAATGATGACTTTGACCAACGTGACAACTTTGACCAACCGGACAACTTTGACCAACCTGACCTATTCGTGGACGACCAAGCTGAATCTGAACCACAATCGCCTACCCCAATTTACCAAGAGGAATCCCTGCAGGAGTTTGACGATGACTACCAACCATCCAACCCCAATACACAAACCCAGGATACGCAATCACAACCCACACAAGACTCCCGTCAAACACCCTCGCAGAACTCTCCAGAAAGCCTTTCTCCAGAGAGGGTATCTAGAAATGTCGGAAACCTCACAAGAAACATGGCTTTGGGCAAGACATCCGGAAAGAAAAACCGCTACAAGGTTGCCTCGGTTGACCTCTCACCACCCCCCACTAATAAGCGGACATTAAAAAGGCGACAAGCAGAAAGAGAAGCCGAACGTGCAATGATTGTGAAGGCATCCCCCTTGCCGTCACCTCCGCCGGATGGATTGCGCCGGTCGAGGCGAACGAAGATTGCACCACTCGCATTTTGGAGAAACGAGCGGATTGTGTACACAAGAGCATTCGAGAGCGGGCAGGACCCAGACTCGACCCTCATACAGGATATTAGGAAGGTTCCGTTACAAGAGATCAAGGAGGTGGTGCATTATCCCGAAGTATCGCAGGATTCTCCAGCACCCAAGAAAAGAGGACGCCCAAAGAAAGCTAAATCAAAGGCTGACGACTACGACTACGAGTCAGACCCAGAGATCCAGGGCTCCGAGTGGTTCGAAAGTGGAAAAAAGGTGTTGGAGGTGAATAATGCCGATGATACGAAAACGGAGAAGGCAGTTGCATACACCGCAAACGGCACAGAGCTCATTGCTCCCAAGGGCCTGGATGGTTTGGACAATTTCGAAGTGGGGCAGTTGTTTGATGACAACAAGGATTTCAGCGCAGCAGGCATATTGGTTTTTCCAGTCGAAGGAGTCAAGATGTTGCGGAATTCAGGCGATATCGTCTACAACTTCCACGTGGTTAAGGGCCTCATAGAAGTGACATTGAATGAGGAGGAGTTTGTGGTGACGAGGGGATGCTCGTTCCAAATACCCAGCAGGAACACTTATGGTTTCAAAAACCTCGGAAACATTGGCGCTAGGTTGTACTTTGTTCAAACCAGAGTGCCGCAGGACGATGAGTTTTAAGCATCAAAAAAGTTTGGTGGTAAATTTTAGCTGCCTACTATGCATAATAGAATAATATTTTAATTGTAGATCAGGCTAAGAACTGCGTAGAATACAGACGTGGACTGTACAACAATCATGATGGAGGTACATTTCTTGTTTTGCCATTCGGTCTAGTTGTTTTCTTGCATTCGCTACTTGTTTACGCTCACAACGCTCCCTCTGCTCGCTACACTCATTCATGTATACTCAATATTGTACAATATGCAACTAATGGGCTTACCCGGTTCCACTTCACGATATTTTCTCCCTACTCCATCAACTTGGTCACCTCAGACGACTCACCGTTGAAGTAGCTCACCAAGCCAACCTTGAACTCAGCAGCGGCAACACCGAACTGCTTCAAGATCAAAGCCTGTCTCACATCCAAAACATCGCCCTTGTTGCACACCACGTATGGCTCAGCAAGAGTGACCTTACCGGCAGAGATCTTGGTTGGGATCTTCATTTTATTTCTCATCGTCTCCTCCATCGAATGAGACATTGGGACGTCCTCCTCGATAGCAATTTGGCCACCTCTGGAGTACACAATTCCGGCTGGAACGACAAAATCTATAGGCGCTCTAGACTTGGCTCTGCAGTAGTCCAGCTTGCTGTACGCAGCGAAGTAAGCCTGAACGGTCTCTGGAGTCTCATCGGTAAACAACAACCCTGGCAATCCAGTCACGGTCTTCGATAATCTGCTCAAGTTGTCCTTGTATTCCTCCTCTGGAGTGTCACCGAGTGCCTTCTCTAACACTCTTCTCTTTCCCATGATCAACTTGGACCCAGCCCAGTCAGATCTGATGTCCTGCAAAACAGGTGTGCGCACATCGTCTAACTGCAAAACCCAAACGTACTTGAACGTGTCAAGTGCAGATCTGACCTCATCAAAGATACGGGTCTTGTTCTCCTTTCCCTTCTTGTCGGTTTGTGCTAAGGTAACGAGCTTGGAACGCTTGGATCTAGGCATGGTAAGTGGTAACTTTTTTGCAATGCAATGCTCATCTGAAAAAAAAAACACATCGCAGAGATCACGTGCCTCCCGCTTTTAGGTAGCGATGCGTTCTTCACAGAGGATTTTATGCGCCCCCAGTATGTACTTGTCCGAGATCTCGCACGTTACGCGCTCGGGAACAGACGGGTTGTCAAGGAAGTTGACGTTGATGATGTCGTAAACCTCGAGAAATGCACCCACTAAACAAACACCGCATCCACCATCATCTAAGTAGTTTCTTGACTTCAGTTCAAGTACCAAATTGACATATATCCTCACTAATATCATCACCGCAGTACCCGTCTTGTTTCTGGAGGTATTGGAGATCAATTCTGAAGTGATCTTATTTTGGTTCACGTAAAAGTAGTCTCTTAAGCACATCAAAACAACTTGCTTCTTGTATACGCCGCCTCCCTCCTTAAAGAACGCAGTTTCAAGGGCCGAAAACGTTGTCTCAAGTGTTTTCGCATCCAATGAGCACACTATGCAACTCAACGTATGGCTCACGTAGTTTCCTTCGTCGGCCAACAGTATGAGGAACTCAAATGAAAGCTTGCACCTCGCAGTGCTTATCTGTTCGTTTGTTGCAAATGAGAAATAGTCTATCACAAACTGTTGGAGCAGCAAGTTCCACCTGCTGACATCAGGAGTCATTTTAGTCAAAATTAACTCGTATTTGCAGCCGACAATTTCCTGAAACTTCGCTGCAACATGTTTCGCGTTCTCATTGTCGCCGTCAAACTCAATCGAGAGAACATACCGGACTGCATCCAAAATGAAAGTCTTCTCTGCCTCAGATATGCGCATATCGAAAAGCTTGTCTATTTCGGATTCAATTATGTCTCCTAAGCTGGCATCGGTGAAGTTAGAAAAGTAATTGTTAAATTCAGCTATCTTAGCGTCGGAAAAGTCGATCAGCATATCGTATGACTGCTGCTCACTGAAAGCAGACTTTGCGAGCTGTGTACTGGTCCCCGAACTAGAAACTCGTTCTTGGGAGACCGTTAACTCGCTGGGAGGACGAGTTTCAATCAAACAAGGGTTTACGATGGTATCATGGCGAAATCCAAATTGCTGCTCCAGAACAATTAACCGGACTGTTTTCATATTGTCCTCTAGTAAATCTATGCCCGCACCTTCCGCAGTTTTGATTCTCTGAACTGCCTCATTTTCGTGTTCCACAGTTTCTGGTTTTTTTGCAGCCGTTGACAAAAGCACTTCTGAGCAAGCAGGTTGGTATTTCTTAAATACGCACACCATCCAGCCTAAAGCTAGTGTTGCTATAAGAATCATGATCGACGCTTGAATGACAACCCAGTTTATTGTGCTTATAAACTCGGTCGAAGTCAAAACGCACAAACCGTTGCATTCGAACGGGTAACTGTAATCGTATGTAACCGGTATCCAAACGTGACCAAAAGCCGGTCTTCTTTCGTAAGCCAGATATTTGCTTTTGTTAGTGGCGACTGATAGCGTGTTTCCAGCGGTTACTACTGTTGTGCGTCCCTGAGCGCGTGGGGCCAATTCTGAGGATTGTGAAACTTGGTATATTGGGTTGGTGTTCAAGAGAGGGGTTGAGGTGGTAGCTGAAGAACAGTCTACTTGAGAAGTGGTAGATGTCAAATCTGAAGGGAAGTCTTCTCGCGATTCACTTGTTGTATAAATTGCCAACGTTTTTGGACCCAAAACCTTGACTTCAGCAAAATCTGACTGCTTTGGACCCAAAACATCGACTTCAGTTAAATCTGACAGCTTGGCTTCTGTTTTAGGCGCTTCGGCTAAAGTCCGCTTCTTCAGTCTACCCCTTACTTTCATCATGAACTGCAATGATTGAACTGCCAACTCCCAAATTCTCCACAACATAGTTGCAAAAACAAGCGCTGAAAAAACGTCTACAATTAATCTTAAAATACATGTGTATTGGCAGATGTTCCCACCATATCTGAGTCTTGTCTCCATATCGCAACTCGACGAATAACCACATCTCACTGATACTGCTACTTCAGTACTCCACCCTTCCAAATTCTTCTATATTCACCTCTTAGGATCGCAAATGCCAGCAAATCATCGTTCACTGCACGTTGTCCTCGATTCTCCTTACGCAAGTTGTCCTCTGTTGTTTTACCACGCAGGTTGTCCCCGGTCCGTTACCACTCAGGATTTCTTCATTCATCCCTGAAACTTTTTATGCATATTTACCAGTCGCCAGTGACAACAGGGCCCCTCTCAACATGAATGTTTCTCTGGTATTTGGTACCGCCTGGGCTGCATGGTGAAATGTAAGGGTCTGGGTGCTCGAAGTACGCCAACTTGGCTTTGGTCTCAGCGATCACCTTCTCCAACTGCGCAACGTTGTCGATGGACTTGTTGGCGTCGAACTGTGCTCTGATTTTCATGGTTTCGGCTCTGTAGGCATCAAACTTGAGTGAGTGGTCGTATGCAGTTCTCAATGCCTGTCTGAACAAGGAGGTCACTCTCTTGCTGTTGGCTTCTGTGAAGGGTAATATGGTAGACATGGTGAGAAAAGAATAATTTTTTATTTCCCAAATTTCATTGGACAAAAATATGCAGGAGGAGATTATGTAATTGATAGGAGTACAACAAACGATTAGGTTAGAATGTGGAAGCTTCAGATTCTACTGATTGATTGACTTAATCACTGTTGAAGCTCTGCGCCTATACGGAGAACTTACAACCGAAATCCACTTTAATGTCAACACATTCCTTGTAAGCTTTTTCTATGACACACTACACTTCTCTTCATCTCCCTCAATCTTTGTTATCACATGGCTAGAAATCTTTGATTCCTATGATCCTAGACTTATCATCTTCGTCATTTATTACTACGACATATCAAGAAATCTTCGATTCCTGAAACGACCCCACAGTTTTCATCTCCCTCATTCTCTACTATCACATAACAAGAAAGCTTCGATTACTGAAATGATCCTACACTTATCAACTCCCTCATTCTTTACTATTACATAACAAGAAATCTTCGATTCCCGATATCTTTTAAATGTTCGCTTCCACAGCCATCAAACTACCAACAAAGGACAAAACCAAACGGCTTCTCACTTCGTTGATGTCCTCTGGGAGCAACCAGATCAACGCTCCCAACTTTCTCGCTATCGAAATAGCCAACTTCGCATTCGCATACTTCTCCTCCTCGGCCAAGTTCGAGCCCGTGTACACCAAGTCGTAGTCGACGTAGCCTGGCTTCAAGCCGTGCAACACGTCCAACAAGAACTCCGCAGACGAGATCGACAGGTCCTTGAACGACCTGATGGTCGACGACTTGCCGCCCTTCTGCACCTGCGCGTTCGCCCACTTCAATATGTCCGAGTCGCTCAAGTTGGAGCTCGAGTTGCTCAACAGCGACAAGGTGTTGGTGATGTTCCTGCGCATCAACTGCCATACGAGTCCCAACGTCAACAACTTGTTGCCGTCCACAATGTCAGAACCCTCGATACCCACCAACGAGAACTTGTTGGCCTTTCCGATCTCCACCGCGTAGTTGGTGTTCTCTAACGCCTTGAAACGCGACACCTCCGAAGCCCCGGCAGGCTTCTTGTTCACGTGCTTGAACGACACACTGCCGGGCATCACCTTCTCGAAAGCCTGGAGCAATACCAAACCGTCCTTCAAATCCTCGAAAAGCGACACCACTGGTGGGTCCACATCCAAGGAATTGAGCCACAAAGTGAACACTCTAGCTTCTCTCTCGCCTTCAGCATCAAAGTCCTCGATCTCAATGTTCTCGTGCTCTTCAATGGGGTCCAAGCCTGGGTACGTGTTGAACAAGTGCGCCACGAACGCAAGGTTCAACTTGGGGTTACCAGACACAAGCGATGACGGAGTCAAGTACTTTCTGCACCCGATCTTCTCGGCATTGTCCAACACCTGCTCTGCACGCCTGTTGATGTCCGAGGTCTGAAGTGGAGCAAGACTGCAGTGTTCAGGCTGCAATTGGTTCAACAAAACGGTGTAGTTCTCACCATCACTGACGTCCTTGGAAAAGTTGGCCACTCTTCTCTGCGATCC
This sequence comes from [Candida] loeiensis, assembly GCA_030563775.1. Taxonomy (NCBI): domain Eukaryota; kingdom Fungi; phylum Ascomycota; class Pichiomycetes; order Serinales; family Debaryomycetaceae; genus Kodamaea; species [Candida] loeiensis. The sequence goes on along the minus strand of JAJMKD010000010.1, from coordinate 94,711 downwards.
CGCGTTCTTGAGGTGGTAGTTGAACCAACGCAACAAGATCTGCTCAGGTGGGAGGCGCAAGAACTGCTCCAAAGTCTCGTCTTCCTCAAGTAAACGGTACAACTCTGGGTGGTGCTTGATGTCGACCTTAGAAAGCAAGCCTCTCCTGATAATCTGCCAGATCAAACCCAAAATCAAGTGCTCCTTGCCGTCGATGATGTCCTCGGAGTGCACATTGACCACCACACACCCAATGGCCTTGGCGGAGTTGATGACTATGTTGGCATTCTCCGACATCTGGAAGTTGTTCAACGCCTTCTTGGCTTTGGGTAAGTTCAACACTCGCGTGTCAATGGTGTCCGGAACGGAGTCGTTGATCAACTTCGACAACACAAGACCGTCTCTGCACTCGTCGAATATCTGGAAAGTCTCGGTGTCAAACGGCAAACGGGCCCCCACGTCGTTGTCGCCGGACAACACCGAATTGATGTGTCTGGTGAATTCAGTGCGTTCCTCGTCGTTGATTGTGTGTGTGGTACCTGAGGTTTTCCCGGTGATATAGGTTTTGCGAGCAGCATTGGCCGTTGGAACCGGCGGAGCAGGCTTCTTCTTGAGCGCAGCTGGAGCGCCACTCACCGCGGAAGGTGCCGGAGAGTCTTCCTCTTTCAATTTGGCAATCAATTCCACGTAGTCGTCCAATTCCACGTGGCCCGATGCATCGACGTCCACGCGCTTCAATGTTTCTCTGGCTTGGTCATAGGTGTACTGTCCCTTGCTGGACAAGGCCGAAATAACGTCCTTCTTCTCGACCCACCCCTGGTCCTCGACATCGAGAGTACGGAAGTCTTCAATGACAGAGAAGATATCCGATTGATCGAAGACCGGATACTTTTTCTGGTACTTCAACACGTTCATAGTGAAACAATTGTTGAGGAGAAATGTGGCTATCCTTTCTTAAAAAGGGGATTAGTGGACGTTCGAAAAACGTGACCGAGCACTGCCCGAAAATCAAAAAGATAGGAACAGATGGAGGAAAGTTAGCATGCATGTATAATAAGTGCTATTGATTTGATTGTATGAGCAACTGCAATTGAATGTCTGAGCAAGTGCAATTGATTTGATTGTGTGAGCAATGATTTGATTGTATGATAAAGAGGTATTGCTTTTAACGTACTAGGATCGGAATTCACGTCGATGCCAAAGGCTGTGAGAATAGGTTGGTTAGGTATTTTGTTGATTATTGAACAGTATCCTCCAAAATGTGTTACCGGTAGCATGTCTTCATTTATAGGATCGAAATATACGTCTCTTAATCTACACACCTCTTAATCTGTCATTTTCTCTTAATCTACTCGCGTCTACATTTGCTCAATAAACATCAACGTCCATCTCAACCAACACCACCACTCCCTATCATGACCAAGGAGGAATCACCCATATTCACCATAGAGAACGTTCTGCTTCAGTTCCAATTGAGCCATCTCCGCAAGCTATGCGTGGAAGATGACCGTATGTATCTTGTACTCGACAAGCTCGTCTACAAGATCGACTTGAAAAACCCTTCAGACGTGCGCCAGTACAAGCTCCCAGATGGCCGCGTTACCAACAGCTGGTTGCATCCAAACGGTCTCCACCTCCTCATACAAATAAACCACAACACACATTACTACCTTCACGACTCATACACCAACTTCAAAGCCTTACCAAGGTTCAAGAATATGAACATCAACCACATTGCATTCACTCACGGCGAGCACGACACCGGAAACTTCATCGTATCCACTCACGATGGGGTGCTCTACATAGCATTGATCAAGCCTCACGACGTTGAGAGTAAAAAAGACGACAAATATGTCAAGCAGATCTACAAAATAGGGAAAAGCGTCGGTGGAATCGGCTTTGCAAGCGGCGGGCTCCAAGTCAATGTGTTTGCCGCGGGAAGTCATTACGCATGGGACATCTTTGACACGTCCTACTCGCAAATTGTGCATTCCTTCAAGTCAAATGCCCCCAGTATCCAAGGCTGCGGTACGGACGGAAAGTTCGAGGCCAACGGAGAAACATACGTGTACCTTTCGAAATCGTTGACCTCCAATGACACCGAGTTGAGCCTTCTGCAAACTGTGTCGTTGCCGGTTCCTCTGGATGTGGGTCAAGTAAAGCAGTTTGTGATTTCGCAGCACCATCTCATTTGCCTCACTGTACACCATTTGGTGATCTTCAATAAGTTGTCTCCACAGGAACCGCAGATCATACGGCTCGAGGCAGATGTCTCTGGCATAACTGCAGACTATACTTCTGGTACGATCTGGTTATACAGCCTGTCGTCGATCTACGAGCTCGTGATTCAAAACGAGTCGATCTCCGTATGGTACAACTACTACAAGATGGGCAAGTACGATGAAGCGATAAAAGTGCTCAATCAAACGGCTTCCGAGGGCAATCTGCGGGGGGTTTCCACAAAGCGGGACCTCGTCCTCATCAAACAAGGGTACCATTACCTCCGCGAGGGTGGATTTGACGTAGACTATTCAGGCAACGAATCTGAGGCTCATTATTCCCACATGATTGGCCTTCAGGTTAAAGGTGTCAAGATCTTGGCGAAACTGACAGAGCCATTTGAGAAGGTGTGTTTGATGTTGCTCAACTTGCAGCGCTTGCTGGGCAATTCGAACGGAGATGAAATTTCCGTAAAGTCATCCATGCTCAGCTTCACCTCGCATAAATTGCTTCTCGAGTACCTAATCTCCAAGTTCGAGATTGCAAAAAGCATCAACAAGAATAAAATCCGGGCTATGGTGTTATCCAGCTGGGTTGTCGAAATGTTTCTCCGGATGTTGCGGTCGTTGGAGCTGGAAACCGAGAAACCAGACATCAGTAAGGTTGCGCTCAACGGCAGCCACGATGATGATGACGTCGGTAAGCTCAAGGCGTCGATGTTGGTCGACTTGAACAAGCAATTCCAAAGCTTTGTATCGGCTAACTACACCCATCTTGACAGGAAGACGGTGTACCAGATAATGATGGACTTGCACTACCCCTCAAAGCTCTTGTTTTACGCGGACCTCGTCGAGGATTATGAGTTTATGTTGGACTACTACATCAACGTCGCCAACTGGAAAGAGGCGCTCAAGACTTTGATCAGGCTCTATCTGAGTCTGGTTAAAGACAAATACCAGGTAATCTATAGGACATCGACAGATTTGTTAGTCAACTCTCCGCGCCAAACAGTCGAGACATGGTTACGGCTTGGCACAGACAACATCTCATACGAGAAGTTCCTCCCTGCCATCTTGACATACAACAAGAACAACCACCTCATACCCCTCACGAAGAACTACAGTATCCAGTTTTTACTGAGCGCCATATATGACCATGGTGTTGAGAACAAGCGTATAAACAACTTCTTCCTTTCACTTCTCGTCACGTATCCTGCTGGCACCGACTCTACAAACAGCCAGCAGTCATCGAAGCAGGTGATTCGATTCTTGAACAACATGAGACAAAAGTCACAGAGCAAGAAGAGACAGCTTTACGATCTGCATTTCATCTTGCGTCTTTGTCTTTCGCGCAAGCACTACCAGCCAGCAGTATTGATCCTCCTTTACGATATGGATCTCTACGACCAGGCGTTGAAGCTCGCGTTGGACAACGAGTTGACGACTTTGGGCGAGTTTGTATTGCGCGAGTACGACGGAAAGCTGGAAATGGGCGTGGAGGAGAGGTCCAGATTCGACATCCACGACGAGGAAAACCTCAACGACGTGTTGGACATCAGTGTAGTGGGTAAGATCAAGCTTGAAGAGGAGAATTACGGTACCAAGAAGAAGCTCTGGTTGATGTTTGCCAAGTACTTGATTGAGCGGGTCTGCAGTGGCAAAGATGTTCAATTAGGTGACGATGAGGATGAGGAGGACCTCAAATATGAGGAGAAAGTTGAGGATGAGAAGAAGGATCCTGTGTACACCCAGGAATCAGTACTGAGTATTACATCAGATTTGGTGAATTCGATGATGCCTCTGAAGTCGGACGAATCTACTATCGAGAGCTCTGTTGTGCTGAAAAAACTCAACGAGACTTTGAAGTATATACTTCACTTGTCGAACGCTGGAGGAAGCGTGGGTGTCATTGGCCTCAAGGACTTGCTTCCGCTCTTCCCCAACACAATCCTCATCAACGATATCAAGGACGAAATCGTCAAGTCGCTCAACCAGTACTACACCAAGATCAGCCAATTGCAGTTCGAGATGAAGGAGTCGCTCAACATATCCGACAACTTGAAGGAGCAAATTAAAGACTCGACTACGGCTGTTGCGAGAGCCCATCTCAAGGTTACGGTGGAACCGGGTGAGCCATGTCAAATTTGTGAGCAGCTATTGGTCTCGAAGAACTTCATCTTGTTTCCTAACTGTCTGCATGGCTTCCACAAGGACTGTTTGATTCGGCACTATTCCCGGTTGAAGGGCAACTATAAGTTCAAGAAGATCTTCGGAAGTTTCAAAAAGGATCCGACAGCGGTCAACAAGCGCGAGTTGAATGATATGCTAGTCCAGGAGTGTCCATTGTGCAATGAGAGCAGCATTGTGCAGGTAGATGGTGGGTTGATAGACCATGACTGGGACAGAGAAGATATAGCGGAGTGGAGGTTGTGAGTTATAAGAGGAATCGATGAGATGGGAAGATACTGAGATAGAGTGTAATGGATGGGAAGCGTAAGGAAGTCTACTAAAATAGAGTGTAATGAGATAGGATTGTAATAAAATAAGAATTGTAATTCTGTTATAGACTTGAGCTGGTTTATCTTCTTTCGAAGAAAGCAGAATATGAAATGATTGTGCTGTGAACTTTTGTGCAGTCGTTATCTGTATTATGTAAGCAAGTAAACAATATTTTTGTTATTTGGACCAATGTTCAGAAAAATCCAATACAAAGCCCATATCAAAGCTCATCTCACAGCACAATCAAAAAACCTCATAAAGATAACCATGAAATTTTGTCACTCAATTATCCTATTCTCACTTACTCTTCCCCTCTGAAATCCAGTCAATCGGTCATTTTCTCTCCTCCTCACACCATCCTTCGTTATCGCTTCAATCTCTCATTGCCGAAAATCGCTGGAGCTTCCCTTTTTATCCATATCGCGAAGCATTTCGTCTACATCCCCGTATTCCCATTCATTTCTTACTTTTGCAGCCCATCTCTTTTCTCCACCATTCTCCTCATCTCTTTTCGCAACTTTTCCAATTTTTTTTTAACTCATCTCTCATCATGGGTAAAACACAGAAGAAGAACTCCAAGGGTCGTTTGGATCGTTACTACTTCCTCGCGAAGGAGAAGGGATACCGTGCGCGTTCGTCGTTCAAAATCATACAAATAAACGAGAAGTATGGCCATTTCCTTGAGAAGTCCAAGGTGGTCATCGACCTCTGTGCCGCACCGGGGTCCTGGTGCCAGGTCGCATCGCAGTTGTGTCCCGTCAACTCGCTCATCATCGGTGTGGATATTGTGCCCATCAAGCCCATGCCAAACTGTACCACATTCCAGTCCGACATTACCACCGAAGACTGCCGCTCCAAGTTGAGAGGCTACATGAAGACATGGAAAGCCGATACTGTATTGCACGATGGTGCGCCAAACGTTGGTTTGTCGTGGGTCCAGGATGCCTTCACACAGTCGCAGTTAACCTTGCAGGCCTTGAAGTTGGCTGTGGAGAACCTTAACGCTGGCGGTACCTTTGTCACCAAGATTTTCAGATCCAGAGATTACAACAACCTTATGTGGGTGTTTCAGCAGTTGTTCGACAAGGTTGAGGCTACCAAGCCACCTGCGTCGCGTAATGTCTCTGCAGAGATTTTCGTCGTCTGCAAGGGTTTCAAGGCTCCCAAGAAGTTGGACCCCCGTTTGTTAGACCCGAAGTCGGTGTTTGAGGAGTTGGCGCCAGCGACTGTCAACAACGAGGCGAAGGTGTTCAACCCGGACAAAAAGGCAAGACAGAGAAGTGGTTATGACGAGGGCGACTACCTCTTGTACCACACGCTCCCTATCATGGAGTTCATCAGGTGCGAGGACCCCATCAACCAGTTGGGTGGGTTGAACAAATTGGAGGTGCCTTCCAAGGAGGACGACGACCACGACTGGAACATCATCCGCAAGTTGAAGCAGTGCACACCGGAGTTGTTGTTGTGTGTCCAGGACTTGAAGGTCTTGGGTAAGAAGGACTTCAAGCACATCTTGAAGTTCAGGAGGCACGCGAGAGCATTGTTGGGTCTTGACGAGAAGGAGGAGGAGAAGGCCATAGAAGTGGAGCCTTTGGATGAGGACCAGCAAATCGAGAAGGAGTTGCAAGACTTGGCTGCCAAACAGAAGCAAATCAAGAAGCGTGCTAAGAAGAATGCCAACGAGGCCAAGCAGAAGGAAATCGTGCGTTCGCAAATGAGTATGTTGACGGATATGAATGTGGGTATAGATGCCGCGCAATCTGGTAACGACTTCTTGTTCAACTTGAAGACCGCGGAGAAGTCCGGTGAGTTGGACAAATTGGCCGCAGGTAAGAAGGCTATGATCTTCAACGACGATGTGGACAAGAAGAACGACGACGTGGTGATCGAGGACGTGAATATGGAGTCAGAGGAGGAGTTGGATGAGTTGGAAGCGCAGTTGGACGACTGGTACGAGAAGTTCCAGGAAAAACGTGCGGAAGTCAGTGCAAACTACAAGGCCAAGCGTGCTCGTGGTGATGATGACGAACCATGGGAGGGTATCCAAGAAGAGGAGGCAGAAGATTCTGATGCGAACTTGATGGAGAAAGACTACGAGATGGATGTGTCTGACAGTGACGACGATGATCACATCAACGAGATTGCACAGCAGAAGAGAAAGGACATCTTGTCGAGAAACGCCAAGGTATTCTTCGCTTCGGACTCGATTTTCGGTGAGTTGGGCAACGACGAGGAGTTGTTGAACGACTTGCAGAAGAAGAGTGGATTGGAGAATGTTACAAAGGCAGGCGCTGTGGATAAGTCAAAGAACGGTAAGGAGAATGGAAAGAATGCAAAGAAGGCTGCATTCGACTCTGATTCCGACTCTGACTCTTCTGATTCGTTCGAGATTGTTCCTGCGGAACAGGAAATTGAACCTCCCTCTGATTCCGACTCTGAGTCTGAGCTCTCCAAGAAGTACAAGAGAGGCTCGCAACAGGACAAGGTTGACATTGCAACGGTTGAGGCCATGACTTTGGCGCACAAGGTTGCCTTGGGACAGATGAACAAGAACGACTTGATCAACGAGGGTGTGAATAGGTACTCGTTCAGAGACAAGGAGGATCTTCCTGAGTGGTTCTTGGACGAGGAGAAGAAGCACTCCAAGATCATCAAGCCAATAACAAAGGAAGCCGCAGCGGCCATCAAGGACAAGAACAAGCAGTTGAATGCTAGACCAATCAAGAAGGTCTTGGAGGCACAGGGCAGAAAGAAGATGCGTGCTTTGAGAAGATTGGAGAAGATGAAGAAGAAGAGTGACATGATCAACGAGGACGGTGCCAAGAGTGAGAGAGACAAGGCTGAAGAGATCACCAAATTGATGAGGAAGTTGACCAAGAAGCAGCAGCTCAAGCCTAAGACGACTTTGGTTGTTGCCACTGGTGCAAACAGAGGTTTGAGTGGTAGACCGAAGGGTATCAAGGGTAAGTATAAGATGGTGGATGGTACGATGAAGAATGAGCAAAGAGCGTTGCGCAGAATTGCTAAGAAGAACAGGAAGTAGGTGGAAAAGAGGATGGATTTTCCTCATGGTAGTTATAGATCTTGGATATCATGGATATAGTTGACGGATTATGAAGCATAATAGAAGTCTGAAGAATACGTATTCGTAACCTCATGAGCATTTGCTGCAAAGAACAAAGATAAAGCATGTAAGTCGACGAATTTTGACTTGCAGGACAGTGAAACTGGAAGACCTTGCGCGGCGTTTTCACCAGGGTATAGAAATCTTTTTGAGCTGATGTTCACAGGTAAGTTATGTATCACCATCCAGGATGCCTAAAGCAGTTGGTCGAAGTTTTACTTTCCTCCAGGCTATAGTTGCTTCATGCGATGTCTTCCGTGCATACGCGCTTTGTACAATTTGTGAGATTCAGAGCTAAATATGGCAACAATTTAACGAGAGTATCTATCCAGTAGCCGAATATCCAGAGTTCTAGTGCCCTAGCGGTTTATACCAAGGAATGCGTACATGTGGAACCACAGAACTATTGCACAATAGAGGAAGGAAAAGTTCTATTGTATTAGACTTAAACACAGAACGCCAATCGTGACTCAATGTTGTTGCATGCATTGGAAAAGTTAGTGCAGAATGTTGTGGGGCGATTTCGAGACTGTAAATGTAGCTTTATTCAGACATTTTTCCTGAAAACAAAATAAATCCACCCAAACGGGATTCCCATCACCGTGCTATCCGAATCTTACTGCATGGCGATAAACGGAAGTAAATTCCTGAGCTGTTGTTTATCCGGTGGGGACGAAAATCCATGTCTACTTCGTCTCTTGGACCAGGGTCTGCAGTGCAAGGGCGCATTTTCCATGAGCACTTTCGTCACTCTTCTTTTGGCGAAAAAAAGGATCATAAAATTGTTCGTATCTTTGTGTTCATGTAGGTCTGACATTCACATCTTGTGGAACTCCAGTCAATCACCCAATTTTATAATCAAGTATGTTTATACCGGGCAAGTGTTATCGACAATAGTTTCGAATTCTAGGAGAAGCGGGGTGTTGTGAATGTGCTGGCCCACACGCTTAGTATGTGAGAAGGTGAAATGCGATGACATTCATAAAAATTCTAGACAGGTGCTGATGCTTGTAACGTGCTGCGATACCTCTAATGCGTGGTGGCATTTCTCTCGTGCGACAAAGTTCATATGGTCCTTGTAGGACTGGTGAATTTTGAGAATGCGCGCTCTCAACTGCCCTCCAAAATTTCATCGTTTAAAGTTACAATACTAATGAAATAATAATCACAGAATTTTGGCCTGTAGATTTGCGCGAACGCAATGGGGTCCGAATTCAATATGTCTAAACTTAAGGGAACACGCGTAGCGGGTAAACATTGTCGAAGTACCTGAAACCGCAAGATGATGTTATCTCATGCATAATCACAGTTTTTCACCCATGACAGTTATGAACTCCAAGTGGTTGTGTTCTCGACCCTATTTTCATTTGAAGCGTCCTAATGAATTTGTGCGTATTCCATGTGCCAAAGTTTGGCACCGCTAGACAAGGTCTGAGAGCTTAAAACTTTCACATGGCTAGCTTCATTCAGGCACAACAAGCAGGGAATATCAAATTTTTAGCTTCAGAGTAAGTTTCTCTTCGCTCAAAGTTTCCTTATCTGATTTTGGTGCTACCGATCTTCTAAGCCATATTTCTTTGAAATTGTAGTTTTACTCTCTGTCATGTTGGACATTTCAACCAGAGAATTCTTCGACATCATCTAATCTCCTCTAATGTTTAACAATACCGACCCTCTTATAGCACTTATCGCTTAACGCTGTTGATACCGTTGTAGCGAATCACCGATTATTGTAACGAAACTCGTTCGTATACGATCAAATTTCATTTGCATCTCTCTAAGCAGGACGTGAGCAGGACGAGTATTTTTTTTTTTTTTTGAAATCAATCTGTAAAAGGATAAGATCAGATAGAGGTCAACCTACTTACAATAAACTACTTAAGTAACGATTGTCAGTCGACGCTGTATTACCCGAGAGGTTGTCCTCACGGACAGCAGTCTTCATTCTGTATTTTCCAACTTGCAAATTTACGCCTCGTCCCAACAGCACCCTTTTTACAACTTCCTATTTGGGTTAAATTGACAGACAAATTACGAACACCTACACTCCCAGAAATGTTTTCGGATCTGGTACATAGACTCAAGGCTGGAGAGAAAATCCTCCTAACCATGCATATAACATTGTTGGTGAGCTCAGGCCACTTTGGGCTTATCATCTCGGTTGAGCCCTGAGGCAAGGATCTAGTCCATGTAATCGAGAGACGATGTCCTCCGGATGAACCGTCAAAATCAGTGCTCCGTGTGGTGTGATTTGTGAGAGCATACGGGACCCTGTCCCTATATATACGTCTAAGGATTCTTCACGCAAGGGCTAATGGTCCTGCAGCTCTACAATATCATCGGTATTCATTCACGTTTGCAGTCAGGTTAAATTTGTGCTTGATTTAGGTAAACTTTTGCCACGGTGCCTCAGTACTTAAACGCTTGTCCTCGCATCCCTTCCAAAATTAAAAAAGGTGGACAACAAAAACGAGGAGAAATTCAAACAAAAAAATTTCTACCAATTTTTGCTCCTGCGGCCACCTGCTATCACTTAGCGTCCATTCTTTTCTGCATCTCCACATCGAACCAATACAGTATTGGCATAATACAACATTCGCAAAAATACTGAGCATCATCCACTGCTACACTGCATAAAGTTATAATACCCAACATAAACACTTATTCACAACCCCATTGAACTCCCAATGATATGACTTCGCTACCCAACCAAAATTTGCTGGTAACTCCAGCCCGAAGACACCGTCATAAGCGGTCTGCCGCCATATCGGGTGATTTCGACGCCATGGGCTTGGGTTTGTTTCAACCGAAACCGCCCGCAAACGCGTCTGGTGAGGACATCACACTGCTTCCCGACACAGACCAGCATTACACATTCAATAATGACGAAGACTTCAAAGGCGATACTGAGTTTTCTTTCCCTATGAAGTCTCCCGATTTGTCAAAATCCACGCGGAAGCCAACATTTCCTGCACCCTCGAATACATTATCTCCCAGAAAGGTACTTCACTCGAGCAGTCACAGTCTCCATTCGCCCATAAGAATCAACCAACATAAGCGGTCTGCCACTTTAAACCATTCAAAGTCACGGTTTTTTGAAGAATGTCAAAACGATGCTCCCGAAGCCGTTATCGACTTGGACGAAATTTTGAATGCCAACCTTCACATAGGCTCGTACTCACGAAACGACTCTCTGGGTTCTTTGCATCCTGAGTTTGAAGAAGACTTTTTGGCGTCACCTTTTGTTAAATCGGCGCCTTCGTCTCCTTTTTTCTCCCCAACCCAATACAGTAGTGCCCCATCGAGTTTGGGGGCCAACAACTTACTCTTTAGTCAACCCATCCAGGAATCTGCCGATTTAATAGAGGAGGAGGACGAAAGGAGAGACGTGGAGAGCACACTCGACGACCTTCACGCCGAGGTCAAGCGTCCATTTGACAAGGAGTACAGAGAAGTCAATTCACCGTTTTCTCAAGCTTCTATGTACGCACTATCTGCAAATTCATCCTGCTCCAGCATACGGTCTGCAAAAGCCCCCATCATTGAAAAAACATTTTCAAACTCGTCGAAAGACTCTGGAGCATCATTACAGGCTCCAAGCACAGTGATTGGTGGGTCCGCACCCACAAATAAACGGTCCGGTGCAAAGGCTAACCGTTACCAGAGTTTTTACGACCAGTCGAGCAGGATCTCCAACGCTATGAAGATATCCTCCACGGAGAGCGTCAATATCATCAGATCCAACAGTAGTGGTGCCAATATGCCCCATACTGGTATTCCAAAGGACAGGGCTTTGGGTCACTCGTCAAGCTTGCCGAGTTTGAAAGCGAATAAGAATAGGCTAATTTCACTCCATAACAGGCAAAGGATTAGCGAAGTGCGCTTGGAGAAGAGGAGCAGCAGAGAGTCTTTTCCGAGTCCCCGCATAGACGCGTCCAAGTCACAGGGGAGAATGGCAGAGACATCTGTGCTCACTCCCACCATAACGCATACAAACACCTTACCGGTTAAAGGAGGCAATTTGTCCACAAGCCCCACTAGTGTGCACTCCGACATATCATCGGCTGTAATCTCTAGCAACGAGACAATACAGTCCACTGATCACTCTTCATTGGCATCTCAGCATGACATTACTGACAAAATTAGGAAGGCTGTGAGCATGCCCATTGATAGGAGCGCGAACTCTACACCGGCTATCGTTGTCAATGGAGCATATGAGGGTGGGCTGTCGCCATCGACAAACTCAACCTTCAGACAAGACGAGGAAGACAAACCTGGTTTCAGCGAGAGTACATTCATTGCGAGCAGGCACGGCGAGGAAACGGAAATAGACAACGATTACGATTTTACTTCGACATCATCAAAGCCGGTCTTGGTGATTGAAAATGTGTTGTCACTGTCGTCGTCGATCTCTTCGTTGGCCAAGTCTCCGACAAAGAGATCGCCGCGTCGCCCGATGACTCCTGCCGAAGAGAAGATTTTGAAGTTGACAATGATACCAACCTTCAAGGTATCTCCTACGCCTTCGTTGGCAAGTCCTATCGAGGCACGCCATTCAAGTTTAATGGCGCTGCCAGTTAGCGAGGTATGCGAACCCACACCCGATGCATCCAGTGAGAAAGTCACATTGAGGAAAGAGTCGAAGAATGAGATCAGCTCATCAGAAATCGCAAATGCGGGCAAAGAAAGCTCAGGGTTGGGTTTTTTGGATCCATTCCAGGAAGTTAAATTGCAAGCGCAAGCCGTCAAGAGCCGTAGGAGATATTCTACGTTTTCTCTTTTCGGGAGAGACGAACCTTGCAAGGAAAGAAGAGGAAGCGCTTCATTTTCAATTGCATCTCAGCCGGTGAACACAGAGCATAAGTCATCCATGTCTTCGGCGTCGCGTTTCTCGCGCCATGGAAAGCACTTTTCAATGTCGAGCGACATCGGCTTCAATTTGAGCAAGACGCGCAAAGAGGAATCTACAAAAGGAAAAGGAACCAGATTCATTAGTTGGTTTAGAAAGAAGTGAATATTGTAGTAGAGATCATAAAAGTTTAAATATTTTGAGTTTGACATGTCGTAACAAAACAGAAGCATAACTAATACGTAGTAGAATGCAAATATTGAATTTGAGCTTCCCGATGTATAACAGATAAGCACAGACTTACTGCAATATTCCGACTGAACGAAGTTTTTACATCAGCTGTCACATATTTTTGACGCGAGAAAAAGTTACAACACGTTGAGAATGTTCTACCCACTCCCAGAAAACTTCCAGAAAACACTTTCGGAGAAGTACGAGAAGGCCGTCGACTCCGGCTCTATCTTGTTCAATGGTGCTGATGCCGAAAATACCATTGTTCATGAAAAGAGCGGGGATAGCACCGTTGATATCCAGTTGACTTTATTGCACTCCTTGATGAAGAGACCAGAGAACGGAACCAAGGAGGAAAATCCTTTCGCTAAGCCAGAACCAGAGTTAACGATCGTGGACAACTATGGCCCATCCGAAGACTTCAAAATCGTCTTCAACAAGTTTCCTGCCGTTCCAAGGCACTTCATGATCATCACCAAAGAATTCAAGTCGCAGAACTCTCCGTTAAGCTCCAGCGAATTGTTGGCATCGTACTCTGTACTTCACGAATTGAAGACTGCGGACCCCGAGAATGATTGGTTTGCTTTTTACAACTCCGGGCCAGAAAGTGGCGCTTCACAACCACACAAGCACATCCAATTCATGACCTTGCCCAAAGCCTTCAACGCTTTCCCTGAAATCCTCGCCAATGCGAGTGCCCCATTCATTCCAAGCGTGAAAAACGAGCCATTGCAGAACGGTGATTTACCGTTTGCACACTTTGTTGCCAGATTACCAGATAACGCGTCCGATCTAGTTGAAGAAGACATGACCATTTACTTTGCATCGTTATTGCAGAGGGCTTTGACAGTTTCGAGAGCAAATGAAGTTAACCACATTTCTTACAACTTCATCATGACTACTAAGTACATGATGATTGTGCCTAGATCTTTGGGTAAGTACAAGGACTTGGGTATCAATAGCTGTGGGGTGTTGGGCCTCTTCTTATGTAAAAATGAAGAAATGTTGACTCTTGTCAAGAGTGACACTCCTTTGCAAATCTTGAGTGAGATTGGCTTTCCAAATACTGCAGGCGAGAAGGGCGATGAGTATGACTACTAGTTTTAGTTGAGAGGTTCCATATCACTGCAACGTTCCAATTGGATGTGAAAATCACTATATAATCTTTATCTAATGAACACCCTCGTCTCGACTTACTTCCCAATTAGGAAATCTACTTCAGCCAATAAACAAGTGAGGATTTTTGATTGATTTTTTTCTCACCAGATATATCGAAAAATACACACCTCACCATGGCATCCATTACATCTATTGTTAAGGCTGCGGACTTCGTTTTATCCAGACCTACCTTGTCTAAGGTGGTTGTGCCAGCTGCTAAGTACTTTGCCAGCTACGCTGGGTACAGAGAGATGGGTTTAAAGTGAGTATGGAAGCAAGCTTCCTTTCATAAAGATTACTAACATCATAAAGATTCAACGACTTGATCATCGAGGAGACCCCGGTGATGCAAAAGGCGCTTTCCAGATTACCTGAGAGCTTGTCCTACGAGAGAAACTTCAGAATCTTGACTGCTCATCAATTGGCATTGTCACACCAGATCTTGCCAGAGAGCAAGGCTGTCAAAGCTCAAGAAGACGACCACTACTTGATTCCTTACATCTTGGAGGCTGAGAAGGAGGCCTTCGAGAAAGCCGAATTGGACAACATTCACGTCTGAAGATATTGAATTTCAATGGTCCTTGCACATAATTATCAACACCAGCGGTTGCAGAATACATTTTACGAAGTTGAAATTGTAGCACGAAATGTATCAGGAGATAATTCATTCAAAAAGATGCGTATTGGAAACTCTGTTATGGATTGCAGATCCGGCACCAACCACAGGAAATTTAGTATTCTGAGAGCACAGCTACGCTTCCAAATTTCTCTAGCTCCACCGACGTAGATACCTGAGCCTCTTGTCCAAATTCAATAAGTTTAAGTCGATGATAGTGTTTAGTCTAATATTATCTATTCTCTATAACATAGTGTACATATCGTAATCTTTCTAAACTCCGATCTTGAACTTTCTCAACTGTTCGAGAGCTAAAAATGTGACGATGGTGTGAGGACCCAATCTGATGAACGATGGCAACCAGCCTCTGAACATGAAGCCCACGCCTTCGTTTTTGACCGCCGATGTCAAAATCGAGACTGCGTTCGAATTACCGGCCTTGGCGTTCATTATTCTAGTCTTCACAACATCTGCAGGAGAGCAAACAGTAGTAGCGACCAAGCCCGCCAACAATGACGCACTGAAATGTGTGGATTTCTTGGATGGATCCATCTTGACATTATCCACAAGTATGTTCTTTGCGATATCATAAGTGACAACCTGGGATGCAGTCATCAAAACACCTCGAACCAAATTTGGAGTCAAACCTCTAAACAAACTAGGTAAGCCCTCATCTTTAACGA
The DNA here is from genome assembly GCA_030563775.1 of [Candida] loeiensis. Lineage (NCBI taxonomy): Eukaryota > Fungi > Ascomycota > Pichiomycetes > Serinales > Debaryomycetaceae > Kodamaea > [Candida] loeiensis. Next base: position 79,353 of record JAJMKD010000010.1, on the reverse strand, counting down.
TACGGAAAATTCCATCAAAAGCGTTTCTATAGTTTCTTCTCTGCTCAATTGGCAAAGTTGAGTCATTTTGCATTCTGATATTAACGACGTCTGAAGGATTTCCAACAAGTCCACCCAATGCTCCAGCCACCATAGACATTGGAAGAAGAACGACGGTGGCAGGCTTTTTATTGCCTGTGGACTCAACATAGCTATCCTTCAAAAACTCATAGATACCAAATCTAGCAGTTGAATAGGTTGCTTGTCTGAGCAAGGATGCGGTCAATCCCGAATAGATCTTCAACGGACCTTCCTTTGTGATGATCTGATAGACCATCGAAGCCAAGCCTTGTCCTGGTGTTTTGGCAGTTTGCAAGCGCACTTTGGCCAAGTCCAAAGGATGAGTTACCAAACATGCAATCATACTGGCAGCACCGCCGTACCAGAACCTTTGAAGTTAGTAATGAAATATTAAGTTCGAATTTTTTCCATAGTACTTACGGATAGACCACCTTCTTTTCAACTGAAGACATCTTTGGGTACTTCAAGATAGCTTGGATGAATGCTTATATAAAAGTATTTTTTTTTTGACTTTCTTTCGATTAACACAAAAAAAGAAACTTTTATTGCATGCATCGGGCGTTGAAGACGGGGGAAGTCGTCTTCGGAAGCTCGAAATTCGTCAGTATACAGCAACCGTTGTTAAACTACAGATATGCTAACATTGAGGTGTTCCATTGAGATTACCAGCGTCAAAGAAATTATGTTGGTACATGAATCTCGGACTTTCTCGGGAGAGTGAGGATTTGTGCGGCCATGATTCCGATATTTGAGTACATGCAGTATTCCCCTCAATTTGATATACTCGACTACATACAATTCAACAATTGTTGAACTGGAAAACACCTACAAACTGCGAAACAGGCGCGAACCCTAGCGAAACTGAAACCGCGACTTCGCATAAAAATTCCTATATTCTGTACTCTTAGCTCTTTAGCCCAATCGTAAAACAACAATTTTGGTTGTATAGTGTAGTGGTTATCACTTTCGGTTCTGATCCGAACAACCCCAGTTCGAATCCGGGTACGACCTTCTTTTTCATTTTTCATCTGCTGGAAACTGAATTTCTTTTATCATTCATATGAATATAGTCACATGATTGTATACGCTTCAACTAAGCGATATACTTGATCACGAGCTGTGTTGAACTATATCAAATACGTGTCCCTACATAGTTGCTTCCAAATACCCAGATTGATGAGCTTTGTTCCATTGCGTGAGACTACAATATTTTCGCGAACAAAGCAAGGTTTCACCATTTGGAGACGTAAAATGACAACTCAATACTCTATGGAAGTCCAACTTACCAAAATCTGAGAGGCTAAGGCTTCACAAGAATTACTTGGGAACATTAATTCACCTAGCTATAGTCAAACGCCTATATTACTTGGCACTTTTAAAGTCCCTATTGTTGTCTCTACATCTGTGTTGACAAGTTTCTGTCAAAATATTACGAAATTTGCACCCATTGTCCTTTCCGACCGTTTAAAGCACGGCACAGGAATACAAAGGGAGCCGTACAACAAAAATATAATAAAGAAGCTTTCGAAATACTGCAAGTACAATAGAGACGGCACTTATAGCATAGTCCTGTTAACCACTGTTGCACGGCACAATAATAGTTTCTAATTTTAGATTGGAGTGTCACGTATAAAGGTGGCTACGGGGGAGGTTGAAAGATGTGAAGCACTCACAATGAACGCTCTCATTATTTTAGCCTTCGCCTTGATGGGGCTGGCTATTCCACTCACAAAAAACCAAGACGGAGGACTCAGAATGGACTTTAAAGTGAGAGTTGAGCTATTGGACAAGACCAGTGGATCAGTCAAGCGCGGGCAGAGCAGCACCCTATTAAATGAACAGTTCTTCTACGAAATACCCATGACCATAGGATCCAACCACCAATCGTTGTCTGTCGACCTAGATACTGGCTCAGCTGATTTGTGGTTAGTTTCTCTAAAATCCCAGTGTATCTCTCCTTCAGGTTGCAACCAATTTGGAACCTATGATCCTTCGAAGTCCATCACGTCGTATGACCTCGGGAAACAAACATCTTTAAATTATGGAGGAGATGATCCGTCCACGCAGTCTAGTACGAAAGTGGAATTTTATACCGACGATGTCACCATCGCAGGAGCAACATTACAGCAATTACAGGTCGGTGTTGCTTTGCAATACTCTGTGAAACAAGGAGGTGTTTTAGGGATCGGCTTTGAAGCCACGGAGGCCGGCGCAATTCAAGGCGGGTCCAAATATACCAACTTTCCTCAGGCATTGAAAGATCAAGGTTTGATTTCGAGTGTTTACTACTCAGTGTTTCTTAACAGCCCCACGGCCAAAAGTGGGTCAATTATCTTCGGAGGTACGGATTCCACAAAGTTTTCTGGGCCCGTTCAGATTGCACCTTTCACCACAGATCAGAGCTTTAGCATCAAGGTGGATCACTTTTCTTTGAACGGGGAAGAGAGCATTACAGGTCAGTTTGATGTTGTATTGGACACCGGCAGTCCTCTCAATTATTTGCCAGAGAAAATTGTGGAAAGCATTGCCGCTCAATACCCTGGTGCTCAAAAAGACGAGCAGTACCAACTATGGACTGTAGATCCCGCCAACATTCCACCCGGGGAACTCAAATTTTCTTTTGACGGGACTAGTTATATCCTGGTACCTTACAGTTCTTTGGTTGATAAAAATGTACTTCAGTTTGGTCCTTCCCTTTCTGCAAACCTCAATGTCTTGGGAGATCCATTTTTGAGGTATGCATATTCGATCTTTGATCTTGACAAGAAGCATGTCTCACTTGCCCAAGCAAAATTTTAAGTGGAGTATGCTAACAGGTCAGATATGGATGATAAATGAATTTGCTTATTGTATGTTCTCATACCTAGTCCTAATAAACAGCCCACGAAACTTCACTTATGTAACGAAAAACCCTCTTCCAACATGTGACCAAAGCAGCGACTGTCATAGACAATCACTATTAACTCTCGTAGTCCCCATCCTTAGAGGCCGGAACTTATTGGACGCACGATACCCTGTACGTAATTCCAATCTCGCGCGGAGCCGAAAAAAAACGTACTTCGCCTAAAGATCTACAATACGGTTCGCCGGCTAGAACAGATTCACCGATTGAGAGGAAGAGTACTTTGGTCCATCATTGACAACAACCGACTAATTTATACAAAAACCACTTCAGCAGAAAATCGGCCAACTAGTTAGTACACCTTACGGTATTCAGAGTTGTTATGTGAATTGATCAATTACAAATATCTACAGGTAATGGTTCTCTTTGATATTAAGCTCAGTATGCAATGGCATTGTACGAAATATTCCTCACAATAAATCAAAGAGAAATAAAATATAGTGAAAACATCTTCAGAAAGATAAGAAGGTTATATACTTACATTACATAACAACTCTTTACGAGTAAGAGTTACGTACACAAATTATACTTACTCTGGCGTTTAAGAAAAAAACCGAAAGGAAATTGTTGATACTCACGACAAATTTGTAGTAATTAGGAAACTTTAAACTGTTGTTGTAAAAAGCATTTTAAGTTATACGTGTTAAGATTTGGCTTCAACTATATCGGTTTCGAAGCTTCATTATCACTTTTATTTGTTAATATGGAGCTGCCAACAAAGATATACTTGTGGATTATAATTTAAAACGTGCGTTATTCTTATCCTAATTTATGTACTTAGCAATTTCCATTTACGAAGAAAAGTAATTGTCAATAATTGTTAGAAATTTAATAATTAAAGGGCTATCATTGAATATAGAATAATTTTAAAATAATTTAAAACACTCGATGCAGCGCAATGTATTGCAAATTCATAGTATGATTTGATTGCGAAGTTTTAGGTCTATCTTTTGACTATATTTGTAGTATCTTTGCCAGGGATTTTCAGTACGATGTATTGCAATTATTGTTCCAGTTAATTCTTCAATACGGAATTACATTATTGGAATCTATTTATTTATTTCGTGAGATCCATTCGCGAGTTGAGTATTGAACTTAAATTTTATTTGATTGAAGTTATAACAGCTCTCCGTAAAGTTGTGATATCGTATTCTACTGTGCAATAAATAAGTTATCTATAATATGAGGATATCATTTCTACTGTCGGTCTCCTAAAACTTCTTGATCTGTTTGTTGATTATATTGTTGTTGAAATTTACTTAGTTAATAACCTTGGTAGGGAATGTATTAATCAGGATTCACAGTATATTGAAGGATTTATTGTCTTCCTTAAATGTGTTTTTATAGGGTCGTCACAACGCAAGATGATGGTGCGTCAATTAAAACGTTACAATTCTTACTGGCAGTTGACTTCTCTATTTGAACATTCGAGACTTCCGCGAATTCATCTATTGAAGTTATACTAGCATACTTCCCACACTGAGTTGTAAATTATTTGTAGTGGCTCTCACAGTTTGTGGGACATTTGGCAATGATTCTTCTTAGTGCTAACATTTTGCAGTAATTACGACAAATAACTCACTCAACAGTTCGGTCCTATTCGAATATCAAAATCCTTTCTCTTTTTTAGATTTTCTATTTAGCTAGTTTGATTTTGCCATATGTTTATGCCATAATTCCATTTCATTTGTGCTATCCGACGGGAGCTCGGTTTAAACAAATTCTCGTACACTACGAAAATTAATGTGATTATATGCAGGATGAATTATCGTCTCTCTTCTCACTAGGATGTCTTCCAACAGTTCCTTAGGACGTCATCTGCTTGAACCACGGTCTGTAGATAGGTCATGTAGTGTTTACTCCTGGAAAAGTTTTGCATTCTTTGACTTACTGTATCTTAGGGAATACGGTACTTAAAAGTGCTGTACTAGGAATAAAACCTAGACAGAACAATAGTACAGATACTATTTAACCACTGTGTTCCTTCGCAGATATATATCATTCGGCAGATGAATGATCTGACAGATGGCCATCGTTGGAGATCGGTTGTGCAAAGATCAGCATCTGTGTTGAAAATCAGCTAAACACGTTACCATGCTCGAAATACGAGGGACTTAGCCAAGTGACCTGACATTAATTTGAGGTACGGTTTTAAGTAGCCGAACTGGCGTTCTCTTCGTGATAGTTAGATTACAGAGCTTCAACTTGGTGCCTAGTCCCATCGCAATGTATTACGTAAGCACGATTTCAAAACTTGCAAATTGCTTCTTATGCTCATCAGCACGAACAAGATCATCGCACGCAGAACACTCAGCATGACCATAGAAAAATCGGAAGGACGCAAATTGTACCAACTTATTGGTATGCCGAAGACTATCGTTGCTCCCATGGTGGATCAAAGTGAGCTCGCGTGGAGAATCCTTTCACGAAGATACGGTGCGGACCTATGCTACACACCCATGTTTCATGCACGCTTATTTGCCACAGATGAGAAGTACCGGAAGTCGATGTGGGGAGACCTAGATGGCGACAAGGAGATGGATAGGCCTTTAGTCGTTCAGTTTTGCGCTAATGACCCTGATTATTTGCTCCAAGCTGCTCGACTTGTCGAGGACAGATGTGATGCTGTCGATTTGAACTTGGGGTGCCCACAAGGAATAGCAAGGAAAGGGAAGTACGGAGCCTTTTTGATGGAAGATTGGGATTTGATACACAAGCTCATCAGAAATTTACATGATAACTTGAAGATTCCCGTTACTGCGAAGATAAGAATCTATGACGATGAAAAGAAATCATTAGAGTACGCAAAAATGGTGTTAGACGCAGGTGCGCAATTTATCACAATCCACGGGCGAACTAGAGACATGAAGGGCCAATCAACAGGATTGGCAAGTTGGAAAAGGTTAAAATTCTTGAGGGACAACCTACCGAAGGACCAAGTATTCTTTTCCAATGGAAATATCCTATACCCCGAGGATGTTACGAGGTGTTTACAAGATACAAACTGTGATGCAGTTATGTCAGCAGAAGGTAACCTCTATAATCCTGGCGTTTTTTGGATCAAGGATGACGATAAGGAGAAGCAATTTCCCCGAGTCGATAAGATATTGAGAGAATATTTCGAGATCGTTAAGTCTGTTCCGGGCGAAGCGTCAAGGAAAGCGATGAAAGCGCATTTCTTTAAGATGTTGTATCCATTTTTGAACGAGCACAAAGACTTAAGGCCCATGATAGGTCTGACCAGTGTTCATGCTCCGTTTGAGAAGTGGGATGAAATTGTTCAAAAAGTGGAGTCTATCGTGCGTGAGATATACAACAAAGACAACATTGAGGAATTGGATGTCATTAAAGCAGGAGGCATGGAATCTTGGGGGGGCAGCTACAAATCAATACCTTATTGGAGGTGCCAGCCATATTTCAGGACTGTAAATGGCGAGAAACAAAATACAAGAATTTTGAAGGTGGCGGGTGAGTTGACACCACCTTCCTCACCAGAGGAAGTGCATGGCGAAAAGCGTAAGGGAGAGGATGCTAGAGGACCAGATAACATTAAACGCACATCTTAACCCACTTCACTACCGCTACACTAGTTTTTAGTCAGTTAATTATTTTTTTGGCCACCATTTGAAACCCAAGCCAAAACCCCACTCTTCAGCGATGTAACGCTTTGGATCCTTCACACCTACTTGGTACAAGTCGGCTAACTCTTCACTAGTAAGAGGTGGCAATGTGATAATGTTTTGGATTCTTTCCAAGTTTGATGAACGTGGCAATACAACACGTCCATCCAAAATATGGTATGCGATTGCGATCTCATTTTCAGTCACCTCGTACTTCTTAGAAAGTTCCTTGATCAAAGGAATTTGCAAGACTTTACCTCCATCCGATCCAAATGCTGAGTAAGCTTCAATTACGATTTTTCTTTCTTTGCAGTAATCGACTAAGTCCTGCTGAGGCAATTGCGGGTGGTATTCGATTTGGTTCACAACCGGTTTAATTTTGACAACTGGTAAAAGCTTTTCGAGTCTTTCAATTGAATAATTAGAGACACCAAGGGACTTAAATTTGCCGGAGGATTCGTGCAACTTCTCTAATCTTGCATAGAATTCAAGGTACTTGGTGCCACTAACTGGATCATCGTCATAAAGGAAGTTCCCTTTATCGTCTTTGGGCTTTCCTGCTTCCTTCTCGTGCTTACCAGAGCTGTCAAAGCATAATGGCCAGTGTTGCAAGAGAAGGTCAACATAATCAAGACCCAAGTCCTTCAATGACAGGTCCAAAGATTCTTCTACTCTGTCGTGATGAGTGGGCCAAACTTTAGTTGTGATGAAAATATCCTCACGCTTTATAACACCCTCGTCGAACAATTCGCGTAACCCCTGGCCAACATACTTTTCAGTTCCGTAGTGAAAAGCAGTGTCAATGTGCCTGTAACCAGCCTTCACGGCAGCAATTACTTGATCCTTCACTTCCGACGGGTCACCTGAAGGGACTGTCCCCAATGCTAATGCCGGAATTTTTTTGCCATTGTTCAAGTCGAAAGTAACGTTTGTAGATAACATTATGAATAGTTGTTTGCCATTGATTGGAAATCCTTCATCTTTATATGGTCTTATTTTTCTGTTTACTTAATTGCTAACTCACCCCCTGATTGCTTATTGTTGTTGCTGTTGCTGTAGCTCTCGGAAAAAAAGTAGGTAGCAATTGATTTCGAGCGGTATGATAGGGAAGACCTCCGTCTCAGGCCACAAAAATTATGGCTTGCTTTTCTGTATATTTTGAAGTGACAACTCCAGACAGAAAGAACGTATTTGTGCAACTTTTCACAAATTTTACTCTCAAAGTGAAGCTTCTACGTAAACATATTCATGTCTGTCGTCCATTGGAGTCTCTCTCACTTCAGTATCTATATCTTACTCAAATCTCTAAGTCTCCAACAACGTCATTGTTTGTGTCGTCGTCATCATCATCTGCAACGGCGAATTCATCAAGTTCCGTCAGGTATATATCGTCTTCTTCGTCATCCTTGACTCCGCCATTGAGCTGAGTTTCACCGTTGACGTTCCTATTATTGTTGACCTGAGAGTAGTGAACTTTGTTAAGCGCTGTAAGATAAATGAAGCTCACCCTCTTCTTCTTCTTGTTGTAGATGAACCAGTAGTACAGCCACATAGTTTGATAAGGGTAACTCAAGTCATCCAATATCGATTCATCGCTCGGTTCAAACAGGTAAATCTGGCAGTTGTCAAACTGATTGCTATGGTGTGATTGGTCATCCGCGTTGGCATGAGAATGTCCACTAGATCCATTCTTCGGAAGTGAAGTCGATGTGAAACTGTTTTTCCTCAGAGTACCTACTTGTACACCGAGATGAGGTGACGATGTCTTGGATGGAAAGATATCCATGTAAACATTCACTGTATCCCAAATCCAATTTAAAGTAGATTCTTTCTTACCCAAAGAGATGAGCAAGTTGTTGAATTTATTCATCAAGTCCTCAGGGGTGTGAATCCTGTGGAAGTTTTCGGTTGTTGGCTGTAAATTCAGAAAATCATGGTCAGGATATGTGCTGTTCAATATTGCAATCAAATAAGCGAATGTCTTACGGGTGGTCGAGTTTTTGAGGGGACCAAAGGGTGATTCGTCAACGTCACTTTCATCTGCAGGTGGTTGGTATTCTCTGTTAAAGTGAGGCAGGTTAGCACTCATTCTGCGCTCTCTTTCAGTAGTATAGGAGCCTCTTCGGGCGAGACCACCTTCTCTTGGGGGACTGACACTACTTCCGAACATAGAGTGTACAGAGTTTTGACGCTCACGTTCCATTGACCTCAGGAACTGATTGTCTTCAATAATCTGATCTAAATGCTTGTGTATCGTCTTGAATAACTTCCTGTCGGATCCAATCGGCTTCGTCGTGAAAAGGTCACATCCGCCTTTTATCACAAGGTTGTTGTCTTGTGTATCGAAATTGAGCTCTTGATTTACAAGCTCTATGTCAACTTCGTCGATAAACTTGAAATATGTTAGTGTCGGTTGATTTGACGCGTCTCGAAATTATCAATGATCTCATAATTCCATACGGGTTCACAGTCGTATATGAAGTCTTCGAGTTCTCTGAACGTACCTTCATCGTGTGCTTAGACTTTCTCGGTAAGATTGGCAAGAGTAGTCTTTTTGTAACTGGTATTAAATTGGTTGTTTAGGTGATTATCAACATCATTCCTTTTTTTGTTTGTTCTGCACGACCCCCCCATGTTCCATCTAATCATCTAATCGTAACGCATCTGGAGCGGGCACGACCTCGTAAATCTCGCCACGACCGATTGCAAATCTAATCTTGCTATTCACCCCCGTGGTACCCTGATTGGACTTACTCGTCGAACAAACCACACGTGCGTACCTTTCTATTTCCCAACGAGAATCGTGATTTTTATCAGAATCCTTGGAATTTGGCTGCGCTCGGTCCTTAGGTAGAGAAAACCCCTCACACAAACTTGAGTAGGTGAGCCCCGTCGATGGATCAACTCTTTCTGACAAAGTCTGCTCATTGTCCATCAACGGTCGGTAAAATTTCATGAGCATGATGCGATTCTGTATGCGTTTGCTCCAAACATAACCCAAGGTAGGCACTTGCCTCTTCGTTTCAAATTCCGAATTGAAAGCTAGTTGTTGCATTTCGCTTCCGTTGAACGACTCATTATCTAGGACACTGAAGGAATTCTTGAAGCTGAAATCATTGTTCAGTCTCCTACTCTCAGTCTCTGGTTCTAGAAATTCGACGTCCGAGAAGGCCTTTTCAACTGTGGCACAGTCCCAACCGGCGTTTATACCTGCCTGTACGTCTAAACACATTTGATTATAAATTGGCAGCGTTTGTTCACGTGTTGAATCACTAACCTGATTCACGACAACAACGGCAGCATTGGAGCTCTTAGCTAAACGTGAGAGATGGCGATAAAGGAGACATATGAACTGAGATTTACTGTTCCTGTTCTTGAACGTGCTTGAAGAGCTCAAAAGCTGGAATTTCTGTTGACGCACCTCTCTATCACTCTCGTTGTATACGTTCAACTTTTCCATAAGGTACGTAGAGTTGGAAATCGCTTCTTCTCGTCTCAAGTGCTGTGCTATGCTATCTATGATCACCAACTTGATGTCCTCTTGATTAAGCTTAATCGGAAGCTGTGTGTATAATATGTGGTCGAGGGTTTCGAGGTCACTGCAGTAAATATACGACATGTTACGCAACAGAACTTCGGGGTTAGTATCCTGTCGGTATTCGACAAAGTCTCGTAGGCGCTTCGTTTCCAAAAAAGACTCTGTCGATATGTAAACACATTTTCCAGGCTGACAGTTTACGGACAATTGTAAGAGCATTTGTGATTTCCCGCATCCACTGGCCCCAAACACTTCACTGACTTCACCCAAAGGTACTCCTCCTCCTAGTTGCAGATCTAGAGAGTCTAAACCAGTGCTTATGTATTCCTTGGGTCGAATTACATTTCTCCTAGTTGCTAAATCTCGTTTTAAAGATGTGGCGTACTCTTCAATTTCACGGAGAGATCTACCTATTAGCTTGGCTAATTGAATTAGATTTCCCCCTGACTCATATGTGAGGACATCGACAACTGTTTTGCCGTGGGATTCCAATATGTGGGTGAGTGGTCCATAATGCTCCGACGCGTGTGATGGGTATAATTGTTTGAAAGTATCCATGGGCTTGGCTTCACTTTTGATAGACTAGTATGTGTCGTGCTCTAAGCTTAAGAAGATGTGTTATGGTACCTTGTCTGGCAAGCTGCAGTCTCACGGTGAAAATGTGTTCTTGTGATATGTAGTTTCAACTGGTACGCTTGTCTATGACTCGTATTTTTGAGAAACTTTGTGAAAGATGTGATATTCCTACGGACTTTGCACCAAAATCAGTACGTGGCTCATGAACGGAGATCGCTGACTGTTTTCACGGAAATTGGTGACGTCGCAATGTTCACAACTCCTGTTAAAGCCTACTACTAAAACAAGCTTTGCAGGAGGAGAACTGTGCAAGTTGTTGATTCATCTACCACAACACAGACTTCATTAGCAGAGCATTTGGCTCAATAGGGGTTAGAAAGCCAATGTTTCGAATTTGGTGATTAGACCATATTTCTACCTTTTACTCCGTAATTCTACTTTTGATAATTGATACCCCCATGAAAGAATTCTTCACTTTAAACATAGCTAGGGAACTTTTCGAGCATGTAGGTCAGCGCTTTGAAAAATCTAACCATAAAGTCGGGAAAATTCAAACCATAAACGTGCATAATGCCACCATCCTTCGAGATAGGAACCAAAATCATAGGCTGAGATTCTCCCTTGGAGTACTTCCGCAAGTAGCTCTTGGGTGAGCCCTGAATCACAACCTTAATCCAAGACTTGAATACTGGGAGTTGGTAGTAGCTGAGATCAATAAGAGATCTCCAGCCTCCTGAAACAACGTCGCCAAGAACCACGATTTCCTCGTGATTCGGAATTCGCAAGTGTTCATCGACCTTAACGTAACCCTGGGAGTCAAGAAGATCTACAGGAAGAAACTGAGTGTTGGGGCTATATCCCCAAGCCGGGATGACGACGTCGAATTTTCGACTTGTACCATCATCAAAACTCAACGTCCCATCCTCTTCAGATGCGACTTTTGTATTGCTCAAGATCTTGACGTTCAATTCACCTAGCTTCCTCTCAGCTTTATTAGAAACAGCCTCCCCGAAACCAGACAAAAGCCTCTGAGTGTTGCTCACAAGTGTCACTTCGGCGAATTTTAGGTATCCCAATTCGCCAGCGATTTCAATACCAGTGGGACCACCACCCACAACCGCGATGCTCTTCGCTGCCTTTACCTTCTCTGCCAATCTCAAGATCAGCTGCTTGGCATCAGCATGACTGTTCTTGTTCGTCAACTTCACAGGCGCTTTACCAGTATTTCCTGAGGCCACAATCAAGTTATCATAAGACACGGAACCGGACAGCTTTCCAGAATAAAGTACTTCCTTCGTCGTTGCATCCACAGAATCAACAGCAGCTTCGATGAAAGTAAAACTGTGCCCGTTTTTGTCTGCAACCGATGACAAACGCTCGGGAACATCCAAGAAGGCCTGGTCAATCAACTTTGGCTCAACCAAGATTCTTGGAAATGCAACAGTAAACCAAATTGACAGCGATGGCGATATTATAGTTAGGTCTACCTGTTGTTTCTGATTCAAGATTTCCTTAGCCGCACTAACGCCAGCAAAGGAGGCTCCAATGACCACAATTTTCAAAGTCATTGTACTTAGATAATTAATTCAGCGGCAAGCGCAAAATATATAAACTTCTGGAAACGAGATCCTTAATATTAACGACAAATCAGTGGGGCACCTTTGGGGTAGGAGTCAAAGCGGCATCATAGACGATAGGGTGCATCTGCTGACAAATATGTGCTTGACTAAAAATTACATAACTCGAACTTTTATGGTTTTCAAAAAATAACGATTCTGACCCAATCGCTCCAATAGAGTTGTTCCGCTCCCCAATACGTTGAGACGCGTAACTCTTTATGTGGGGCTAGAAGGCTGATCACGGAAGTAATAATTTCGCTCAGCTTGAATGCAAATATGCACGGTGTATTTTCAGCCCTGAATATTCGTATTATTAGCTTCTTTACCCCTTTCAAGATCACCCTTGCTGCAGCTTTACACCCTATCCGACAAGCTCATCAGATCAGGCAAAGCCAATCGCAGTTCTATGGTTTTTATCTCGAAGACTACATTAATCCTATTACTCTGTCATGCTAAGTTTCCTACTGTTGAGATCGTGTCCCATACGCGTTTGATTGGGGATCAATTTCATTTGCACTCATTCAAATCGAATTTCGTCAGTAAATCTAGTGAGTACCAGAGATGAAGAACCACTTGTCGACAGACTTGTCGATTGGAGCAGCTGGCTGGGCGTCAGCGGCTGGAACCTCCTGGATAGCAGCCTCAGAGTAAGTTGGGGTGTGGCTCAAAGTCGTGTTGGTCAAGTCAATGCCCTTAGAGTCAGTGGATTCACCCTTAACTAATTTGTCCCAGGCCTCAGCGCACTCGGTAATGACCTCCTCAGCGTACTTCTTGTTCTTGCACTCACCGGAGAAAGCAAACTGGTTCTCTGGCTTTCCGTCAGGAATCTTGTAAATTCTGAACCATTCGTTGGTGGCCCTCAACAAGCCTGGCAAGTGGGTCTCGACGTCCTCGATGTCGTTCAACTTTGGAGCCAATGGGTCGTTGACATCGATGACAATGACCTTCCAGTCAGTCTCACCCTCGTCGAGCAAGGCCATGACACCCAAGACCTTGACCTGCTTCACCTCACCAACAGCAGCGACCTTCTCACCGATCTCACAAACATCCAATGGATCGTTGTCACCCTTAGCCTTGGTCTCCGGGTGGGCGACGTTTGGGTCTTCCCAAGTTTGTGGGAAAGCACCGTAGTTGTGAATGTAACCGTGGTGTGGGAAGCAGTTTCTCACGAATCTCAACTTACCCTTCTTGGTGTCCTGGATGATAGGGTTCAACTTCAAGTCCTTCGAAATCTCCAACTTGGCGTTGGTCCATCTTGGGACTTCGACAACCATGTTCAAGATTGTCTTCTCCTCGTTGGCGTACAATGGGATGTCGTGGAATGGCGAGACTGGCTTACCATCCTTCTCAATGTAGACCTTGTAATCCAAGGTGTTGGCAGCGGCAACTTGACGAGTGGTGTAGGACATTCTTCTGTTTGTTGGCAAATAAAAGCACTGGACAAAAAAAAAAAGCTGTGGTTGGGGTGAAAACTTTGAGTTGTTGAACTCACGAAATCACAATCAAACGTGATCGCGCACAATTTATTTTGCAGGTGCCCAGACAAAAATACTAGTAATCATACAATTGAATCACATCATTGTGTGTAGGCGGCTATCTCAATGGGATGATCTGGCTCCACAACTTCTTTCGGGAGTTGGAGATTATGAATTGGTTCAAGTTTGCAAGACAGTTCATTTCAGATTTTTTGTGTAGCAATAGTCCTCTCTGCAACTCTCGAAGAACTGGGCTACGGGAGTCTTGTGCCAACTTTTTCACCATGGACACCAGAAGCCTGTAATCACGGGATGAAACGTTCACGCATTCGTTGTCGTTGCTGAGCATGGTACCTCCGAAGGCCAAATTGGGACAAGATTGCTTGTACAGCCCGTAGATGCATATCCCGTAAACATCAGAGTCAAAGAAACCAGTGAAAGTGGACTTCTGATTTCTGGCTAGGCATTTCAAAAACTTCCTTGTTAGTCTATCCGGGAAACCCTTTCCTGTGACAACAACAACTCGCCCTTCAGGGTTTTTTTCCTGTAAGTACGTGCACAATGACTTGAAAACTGCATCCTTCTCTAAGACGATGACAGTGAGCTCCAAAATACAGCTCACTGACTCGAAAACCGGGATAAGAACAGCATTCATGGAGTATTCTAAAACGAACCTTGTCGTGCAACCCCCGACGACAACATCTAGGTCTGCCAATCCGTATATAAGACCCTTTTGCAGGGGGTATATTTGAAGATCATCTTCAAGAGAACGGCCTAGTGACGTTTCAAAGATGAGCTGTAAGTTCTTGTTACATACTTCCTGCTTGCGGTGGTAGACCTCGACATCTTTGTAGTAGATATCTCTAATTGTGGTTGGAATTTTGGCTGCAAAAAGATGTATAGTTGCCATTTTGAACAGCTTGAGGAGTGAATTGAAGCGGTAATAATCGCAGAACTGATCAACGAAGATGTTGCAACCAGTTGCATTGGTAAGCAGTAGAGAAACTTCTCGTTCGCTGCAGATCGCATTGCATAGCTCTTTCCAAATGTCAACGCAGTGAATGGAGAGGGGCATCCTTGAGCTATTTGTTAGTGAGGACAAGTATCAAGGATGACGTACTTACTTTTTGTTAGAGAAATTGACTTTGAACAGAGTGTACTCCATGTGCGAAAGAAGCCTTAAAAAATTTCAATAAACTGTAGTATACAAAACAATCGATCAGAGTGGAAAATTTATGTATCATTTTTGCAAATATTGAGCTGAATTTTGCAAAAATTGTTTTTTTTTTCCTTGAAAAATTGGGGTAAGTACCCCCAGGTTCCCATCGCTACTTGATCGGTATCTCCGAGCATTTATTAGTACACAAAATGTCTTCGAATTTAATGCCCGCACCCTTATCTTGATAGGGCTACCTGGTTTGTGATACTGGGAATACAGTACATTTTTCAACTTGCATTTAAGAGGTTGACGTCAGGTTCATTCCGATTTGGAAACCTTGCTCTGATAGCATAGAGTATCCTATTCCTTTTGGCATCGCAACTTTTTACATACTGATGTGCTTGGCAGAACAATTAAAGTCATCTTTTCTGAGGTGGCTTTAGTGTCACGTGCCACATGGGGGCTGAGGTCAAGGTGGAGACTGGTACACGCGAGTCGAGTCATGTGGGTTAGGGCAAAGAAAAGGTTCGCCTTATGATACTACACTGTAACCTTGGCTCAAGACCCTTTCTTATTCCGATTGTGAACTTAAAAAAGAATAGATCGTTCAGCATTTTCGTTCCACCTTCTAACTTTCTGTCTACTAATCTTTGTCCGAAATAAGAAGTCTTAAGATTTTTTAATTCTCAACTACACTCCAATAATCATGTTTATTAAGAGAGATATCCAGACCAGCGGGTGGTCTAATGGTGGTGCTCGCTGGGCCTTCTTTGCAGTATTCATCGTACTCATTGTCATCGTGATATTTGGTACTATTAGAGTCAACAAGAAGCGCAATCAACAGGGCGCACAGCCAATATATGGAACTCGCTGGATGACGCCACCACTGTATAGGCAGTCCCAGACCCACTACAATCAGCCACAAGGGGCCAACGCAGTTCAGGGAGGGGCATACGTGCCTACCTATACCGCTACAGCCACCGATTACGACATGGGTTATTATGATAACAACGGCGAGTTCCACGCCAACCCCAACTCCAAACCAACGCATCTTACATCAGTGCCACCAGCACATCACAGGAATCCGAGCGACGTTAGTAATGTTGGTCCAGCTCAGGAAATTCCAGTTGTTACAGACGAGGAGCACCAACGGCCAGCAGGAGCACCGCCAACAACTGCAGAAGAAAACTATGACATGGACGATGATGACGATTTGTACAGACGTCCCCACGGCGCCCCGCCCCAGTCTACTTACTTGCCTCCATCGACACATTCTCCCCACGAACCGATCGAAGGTTCCTCACTGAACGCCGATAGCCTTCCCAGTTTCAGCGAAGGATCAAATCCACCGATTGTGAAGGAGAAGGGTCAGTAGGGAATGAAAATAAGACTCAGGTTATAGTTGGGCTCATCAGATGAGCCGATGATCATGTTACGGGACAATCAGAATTGCACTAGTCGGCTAGGCACATACGATTCAGATTTGAACTGTTAGACTGACTACTATCACGTTATGCAGCACTTTTGAAATACTTAATCGAATAGCGAATGTAGTGGAGAGCAAGAAACGAATTTGGAACTCCTTGCGTCTAGGTCAGTAGACGTAGGCTGTCAATGACGCGCGTCATGGTAAAAAAAAAAATTATTAGCCTAAATTTTAAAGCCGACAGAGTGATAAATCCGTGGAACAGAACTAGAATTGCGAAATATATCGAATGCATAGTAACATCCTAACAAACCGGTATACGAGATCATAGCATTACCGGTAAGCGCCTTGCACTTAGAATATCTCACTCTGATTTTGCCGCTGATTGTCGTCGTTTGAATGTCAATGTGCAGAACGTGCAGTTGTCAAAATTGAGCCACAATACATGGTCACATAAATTGTGCGCGACAGAGCAATCGCAAGCGGTGGGCGCATAGTTTGTCCATCACGATGTCAGCTTTTGTTTTCAGTTGAAGTCTAGTCATTGTCGAAACTGAAATGTATGCCAACATGGACCTTAGGGACTTGTTCCCCGCTCTGTACACATAACGACCACTATCGCGTGACCAATTTCTCTCTTCCAATTTGGCTTCATCTCTACAATCACAGACAATTAATTATAACATATTATAACATATTAAAGCTTCAAAGCCTCCTCGTACGCAGGAGGAGGACCAGAGAAAGTCACCTTGTTCTTCTCATTAAATTCAGCGTGCTCAGTGAACACATTAATACTGTGCTGCTGTGCCTTGGCCAGCTCAGCTTCGGCAATTCCCAACTTATCCTTCGCAACCCAGATGGAAGGCTCCTTTGAATTCACATTCGGGTCATCGTATGCATTCTTCAAGAACTCCTCATTGTACTCAATGTAGTTGAAGAGAACTGTAGGCATAATTGAACGAAGTAAGTCATACGACTCCATGCTGGGCTTGAAGAATCTCTTCACCCACGTGATAGGCTTCTTGCCTGTGGCAATCGCAGAATCACGAGCACCCACTTCCTTCTCAGCGTCGTTCTTGTGGTCGGTGTCGTTTTCACCGAATGGAGTACCAGTCTCGGCAACCGAAGCACCAGTGGCATCTCCGACAGTCGAAGAGTCAGCGGCGTTGTGCTTGGCAATAGGGCCGCCCGCAAACATGGTAGTTCCCTCCGAGTCACTGACTTTCTCACCCTCACCCTTCAACTCAGCACCACCCTCCCAGTAGTTAGCTCCCTCGATCTTGACTTCCTTCGATCCTTGGTCAACTGGGTAGCGAGCAGTGGCATCACCAGCAGCGTACTTAAGAGCCGAAATTGGGACAACATCGAACAAAGGCAAGAACTTCCATTTCATGTAAATGTGTGCGACGGCAGTGACGACAATAAAGAAAGCTTCTAATCCAACGCAAACCCAGTTCTTACCGAAAACAAACATGGCAGTCAAACATACCTCAGCAAGGTACAACCCCACGAATGTCTGGAACAAGGCACGAGGGTAGTTTCTACCACGAGCATCACTAGCGTTTGGCTTCAAGACATACACCAAGTTGTAGTTGAAAGCAACGTAGATCAAAAGGAAGGTCACAAAAGCGAAACCGAGAACCAAAGGCGCAATGATCGAGTAACACAACACAATCACAACCAAGAATTGGTAAGCGGGGTACACAACGGACCACCCTGGCGAACCCAAGGAGTTCCATCTGTTCCACTGTGCACGAGGGGTCTTGTCAAGAATCTTCCCCAAGAACTGCGCAAGGATAAGTCCAACAAGTTGGAGCAACAAACCAGAGGAGATAACCAACCCCTGCAAACAGAGGTACGAGATGTAAAAGTTGGAAGCAGGGGGGATTTTCTGAGCCAAAAGCTTGAGTGCAGAAGTGGGGTCATTGATGATGGTAGTTACAGAGGAAGCAGCTGCAGAAGTCACAGTGATCACAATGAACGAGTTGACAACCAAGAAAGCGTAGTACCAAGACTGGCAATAGCCTTCAACTCCTTGCACAGTCATAATACCACTAGTTTTACCCATCTTCTTAATAAATGGTGGAACCAACAGCATCAAGACCGCGAGCGCCACGACAGGCAACAAACCAGTGATAATACCCATGATCTTCTCCGGCATCTTGTTGATGAATCTCAAGAAGGGCACCTTGTCGGTTAAGTTATTGATGTTGGAGATAGCACCCACCACGGCGACTGGAATAGCCCAGAAGATGACCATCAAAGTCAAAATCGTGTTGGCAATGATCTTCTTCACACGTCTCTTAGTCTTCGTCAAGGATATATTCTCCCAGATGACGTCGTCTGGAGTGATACCGGTGAATTTTCTAACTCCCTTCAAGTCAGTCTTGTTGTATCCAATAGCTTGGTAAGCCTTCTGCAACTCCAACTGGGTAGGGAATTCGATGAATACGGCTGCTTCCTGTCTGTTGCTCTTGTATTCAACCTGCTGCTTGGAGATTTTAGAGTTCAACTCCTCCAAGTGCTCGACGCCGTAGTTCAAGGTGTCCACCTTCTTACCAATCAAGAACTTGAGCTTGTGGGTCGGTCTTTTCTTGAGGTACTGGTCCAAGTCATTTTCAGGTTGCGGCAATTCGTGCTGCTTCTTGGTCAACTTTGTGTGCTTCTTCAAAGCCTTGGTAATTGAACCATTGAGGGTTCCCTCGTACTTGCTGGCGAGTTTGTTACGCTCCTTGACGTCCTTTTCCAAATCCTTGTAGTCTCTACCGTACCAAATGTGTCTAGCCGAAGGGAAAAGTTCGCGCAAACGCGACTCAGAGTACAAGTCGCTAGGGATCTCAGTCAAGAGCATCACTCTCGACGAAAGGAGCGAGTCGTAGAGCGGAGTGGTCTGTACGACGTGTCTGAAAGTTGTGTAGTAGCGCAATTCACGGTAAATGAGGAAAATCACGCAGCCAAAGTAAACCCACGACATAAAAACGTGGGCAAGGAAGCGCCACTTGTTGTTGACGTTGGCGTAAGAAATAGCGTTCAAACCCTGCTCACCGTTGGAGTTGGTCGCGTTGATAGGGAAAAGAATCGGCCACAAGATCACGCAGCCGAGTAGCGCAACTGCGCCAAATTCAAACAAATAACGGATGAAAAAGTAGCCGTCCACACCAGTCTGCTGGATAATGAATGACTCGGGTTTGGAAGTGACGTGGGTTATCCACGAGAACGCGCCTCGTGGCGCCACGTCTGGAACCAATTCGCTAGGAACGGTCTTAACTGTTGTCCTCGGTTCATAAACCCGAGATTGGCGCTTACGGAGCAGGATAAAAGCGATGGTGAATATCGCAAACATAACGAATGTTGGAATCAACACCGAAAGGAATTGCGACACCGAAGTGTTCGATCCGCTATCTTGAGGAGATGACATCGTTGGTGCAATTGTTTACAAAAATTTTGTGGAAGGAAACTTGTGACTTAAATAGAGATGCAGGGGCGGAAACCAGGTGAAATTTGCTGTGCGGCAGGAATGCAACAAAAAAAATACAAGTCGAGGCTTCGATTGCTTCCGAGGATGCACTGAAACGGCTGAGGAGCAACAACTAGATTGAATGGAGTAATCATGCAGGAGACTGGGACACAGCCTTCTAGGTATAACTATAACGGGAAAGTAAAGACGTAAGTATAGATTATGTATGCATAGAATTAATGTAGAGCTCGCTCACAGAAAGCACAAGACGGTTGAAAACGGTAAGAAAGCAAAGTAGTGTAGACTTTTGACTACGTGAGTATGACGAGTGGTGCCAATGAGGCGGCAGTGACTCCCTGAGTAAGTAGTGCTGCTCTGAATAATAACAGCATGTATGGATGGTGATCGCATGCTCTTACTTTTGTACCATGATGTTTGGAAAGACATCGCTAATACTTATTTCATTATCCTTAATACAGATATGGTTGGTGACGGCTGCAACCTACTATAGTTCCTATTTTTCAATACCTTATTGTGATGAACATCAATATGCATTTTATTCAAGAACAGTAGGGTGCGTATGTTGCGCTTTTTTTTATTACCTAAATGACACTACCCCGCAGCATCAATCCGGGCAACCTACTTAAGGTAGTCTTCGAGATATTAGTGGTAGAGTCGTCAAGCGTTTCTTACAGTGTTTGTTTTTTTCGGTTGCGGGCCAGGGCTCAATTTCAATGAATTTGCGTCATGAGGTTTAGTGAACTATGCGGTCGTTTCTCCGAAGTATAGGTGTCGGGGGGGGGGGGGGGGAATGGCTATCGGCGGGGGGGACGGGAAAACCATTATTGATGTATCATTGAATTTTCGTGAAGGAGATGCATCCTTCTTTCCTGTAGCCGGATTCACGGCACAAATACCAAATTCTATTGTGTGTCCAGCCACCGATTGTTTCGATTGTTAGCACTGGTGCTTTCTCAAAACTGAAATTGCTTACGTCAGCATGTGCAATTCTTATGAAGCACGATTCCCTCATGAAATCCCGAACATCATCGACTTCAGGTCGTGGTCATCTGAAATACTATTGCGTGACATCTACATTTATCGTGGTATCCTAATAAGTTTGACTAACTCACATGAGTCGATTGTTTGTTTATTGTCTCATTTTTTTATCCTCAACGTTTGTTGCTTTTCTCCCCCCATTACATCATCGTTTTCTAACACCGTTGCTATCCTTGCTCGGTGACGCACCCCATGGACGTTGTGAGCAACTTCACCATACGTCATGAGATCCTGCCCGACTGAAGTGAATCCTGGTTAGGTAAATATCACATTAATTGAAAGTGTCACGGGAGGTTTCAGCCGTGCACGGGAATGCCGAATATTGTGAAGCTTCAAAAAAGAATGAGTTGGTTTTGTGCGCGAATGTGTTGACGAGCGGTTTGAAACGAGATGAGAAGTGAATCTCAACGGCAACGGGTAGCAGGTAGTAACTGGTAGAAAAAGGAAAAATTTGTAATAGATGTTGTATCAATTTGGCGGATGATGTGTGCTAGTTTCGCACTAGGCAAAATGTGAGGAAAGTCCAGGGCTTAGATGAAATTATTGGAAAAATGGATGATGAGCATAAACCGTGAGGCAAGGAATCCTGTTGAACACGGGCGAGGTGGGTTCACGTAGGATTGCAAAAGGGTGTTGTAACATACAAATTATCTAGGTTTCAAGGTTACTATGAAGGTAATGGGTAGGTCAATTACGTAATATTACCTGTTGACATTTTTCTGAGACCTCAAACTCAATGCTATCAACAACAATTCGCAACAAACTGACTTCACTGGAATGATATCTTGCTATTGAATGCCCCACAAACCTTTAAAATGACCACTCAAAATGGATAGGGATGCACCAAGTGTTCCAGATTGTCTAGTGCTATGCGGAGTATAGTCGCATGCCACCTTTCACGACCAATACAGTCAAAGCGCTCCTAATATATGAATTCCTGACTTCTAAAACAACTGGAACACGTACCGACTGCCTGATAAACTAGCAGCAACGCATATCGATATTTCCCACCATGAATACCGAATTAGTGCCGGAGTTAATTACGAATTTCGAAAACGTCGACCCCTTGATCACGCAGTTCCGTAGTTGTCAAGAATTGACCTTTTTGATTCTGCGGGCCGGTCGCTTGATGAATCAAAGCCTTTCATTCAAATCACAAAGTAATCTTTGTGGGGATCAGTTTCTATCGTTGAGACAAACTTCTACAAAGTTCCAAGAAAAATCATTTAAACAGTACACTTCATGTGAATGACGAAAACGTTAGCCGCAAACCTACTATGCCGCTAGTAAAGTGCACTCGAAACCCAGGTATTATAAAACAGAAAATTTTCGTTACCGAACAGCCACTAGCGAATTCACACGAACATGGCAACCAAAGCAATCATTAATGGACCCATAGACATTTTGAAGACCTCAGCTGCACCGTGTGCAACGCTTACTGATTGGGCAGCGACAGTAGGAGTAGCAGAACCAGCAGCCCCAGTTGGGGTGGTTGTGTTGGCATAGACCGTCTTTTTGGTGGTCAAGTAAATAGTGCTCTCAGACTCCACGGTGACAGAAGACTTGGTATAGACTGGGACAGCTGTTGTCGTTGTCAATACTGACGTGAGAGTGGACGCAGTTCCAATGGTAACCGGAGTGACCGTGGTGACTGGAGTAAATCCGGTTGACACTGGGACAGCGGTCACTGTGGTGGTTGAAAGTGGACAAAAAGTGGTGTAAACAGTTTCACCGACTGTGAGTGTCGTCAAACCAGTGGTGTGTGGTACCTTGGTGCACTTGTGGTCTTCGCAAGACGTAACAGTGATGACAGTGGTCGCGATGTTAGTCTTGGTAGTGGTTGCCCCACTAGTCTTCCCACTAGTCAATGGACAGTAGGTGGTATAGACAGTGGTCGCCTCCAGAACAACAGCAACTCCAGTAGTCTTTGAAACCTTGGTGCATTTGTTGTTCAGACAAGAAGTGACCGTAACGACTGTGGTTCCAATCACATGAGTGAAAGTGGATGTGGACACCGAAGCAACATATGTGTGAGTAGATGGCGTGCTGGAAGACGACGACCATGGAGTCGAATATGAGCATGGAGTCGACGATGGAACACTGGATGACCAAGGAGTTGACCGTGACGAGGATGAAGTCGACCATGATGAACTGGATGGGGATGACCATGAAGAACTGGATGGGGATGACCATGAAGAACTGGATGGAGTAGACCATGAAGAACTGGATGGAGTAGACCATGAAGAACTGGATGGAGTAGACCATGATGAACTACATGGAGTTGACCATGAACTGGATGGAGTAGATGACGTGTTGGATGGGATTGACCATGGGATTGACGATGAGCTGAATGGGTGGGACGATGGGTGCGAAGATGGAACGCTCGATGAAGTCGACGATGAGTGGGACGAGTGCGAACACGGAGTCGACGATTTGTGGGAAGATGGAGTGCTGGATGGAGAAGACGACGGAGTCGACGATGAGTGAGACGATGGCACACTCGATGGATGAGACGAAGGGTGCGAACATGGAACACTGGATGGAGTCGATGACGGGTGAGATGATGGCACGCTCGATGGAGTCGACGACGAGTGAGAAGACGGCACACTGGATGGAGTCGAGGACGAATGAGACGATGGCACACTGGATGGAGTCGAGGACGAATGAGTTGATGGCACACTGGATGGAGTCGAGGACGTGTGAGAAGACGACACACTGGATGGAGTCGACGAAGTGTGGGAAGAAGGTACACTAGATGGCGTCGACGATGGGTGCGAACATGGGATGGTCGATGAAGGCGTCGAAGTGTGGACGGACGAAGTAGAAGGAATTGTCGAAGTGTGGACGGAAGACGAAGTCGATGGAATCGTCGAAGTGTGGACAGATGAAGAAGGTGTAGTCGAAGAAGTAGTAGTACTTGGTAAGCCACACTCACAGTCCCAACAGATCTGAGGAAAGTTAACATCAACACCAACAATGGTCTGCAAGAATGCCAGGAGGCCAAGGTCTCTCTGCTCAACTTCATTTCTCTTATTGAGGAACTTGAAGCAAGACGATGGGTTGAATGTTTCCAAGCTGCTGTGAGCAGGCTGGATACCGTAACCGAAAGATGAACCGAACTCGCTGTTCAAAGCACCGTAACACGAGTCACCCTTTTTCAAAGTGTGGACGATCCCAAGATCCTGTGGCAAACAGCACTTGCCTAAGACATTGTCGGCGTGAACATTGACAGAAACAGCAAATTTGGAGGCATCAGTGATGGGTTTCTGAACGCCTTTCCACAATTCGACATCTTCAAGACCAGTGTTGCAGACCTTGACGGAGTCGATGTTGGGGTTCAAGTACTTCCCCAATTGTACCGAAGAGTCGCACTGGAAACCAAGGTCGACCTTGAAGACATTAGCGATGTTGGTCTTAGCAGCGGCGGTAACAACAAGAGCAGCCTTTGGGGCACAAGAGCCATCTCTCTTGGCGACTTCGAGTTGAGCCTTGGACACCTCTCTAGCAAAAATGTTGACTCCAACCAGGGCACCGGCACCAATGAAAAGCCCCAAATCCTGGCACTTGTTTGGGACGATGGGGGCAAAGTTCAAGCAGGCACCGAAGTCAGCACCAAAGTTGAAGTTTGCCTCCACAGCGAGCGTGAAGTACGCAAGTGCTAAAAGCACGAGCTGGAATACGTTTAAGTTAGCGAATGACATTTCAACTACTCAAGTTTTTGAACGAGTGACAGCAGTTGGTGAGTTTTAAGTCTTCGATTCAAGTGTATCTTACAGGATATTTATAATCCCTATTTCCCACAGAGTTTAAGCTGTTGGAAAATGAGTATTGCGCGTTAGTGTTTCCGACACCCTATGCACTTTCAAACAATCAAATAAAGGAATATTCGGTGGACATGAACCTTGCACGCGAACTGCACTGCAGGGTGAATATTTGTTTTTAGGACTTGCTGCGCATATTCCGGGCAATGTTTACAATATTCCTTATACTGACAAAAGAAAGCAGTACGTGGGTGAGGTGAATATGGGCGAATCTTATTGTCTGAATTTGTCGCTAACGTTTCAACGCTTCGAAAAGTCGGTGCGCGGCAAGAAGCATGCTCTGACAGAATACGGATCAACCGCAAATAAATGTCGACGTGAATTGCCTTTCAAAATACGGTAGCAGTTGAAATAAGGTTGTGGTTATGAGGTTTGGATCTAGATGTTGGGCCGTATTTTGTCTGATAAATAATATACGGGATCATTAGAAAGAAGTCTCCTCCCGTTTTAATGGTATCCCTTCACGATACCTACAATTCCTCCTCACAGCCATGCAATTGGGGCGATTTGTTTAAACTAAGTGACGAGGACTACGGATTGAGCGCCAGCACTCGTCTGGTGCCAAAATATGCAAGGCAAGTAATTATTCTGATCATATGTAGGGCCTAAATATTGCGCTCAATTAGTGCCTGAAGGATGCGCTCTGGACATGTAGAGAGTATACGCATAGACTTCGAGTCTGGACTGTGGAGGCAGAAAGGGTAGATTGACAATAGAAGACTACAAATGACAGTACTGTTACAGTCGCTTACGATATAGGGTTTACGAGCTCAAGTCCTTAAGAACTAAAAGGGCAAATGCTTATTATAGGTACCTTTGTAAGGCACGGCGCGTATTGGAGTGTATAACCTTAAACCAATACAAGCCTTTTTTACACTATTTCGTGACCAATGGGTTTCTGCACAGCTGTTGAAGTTTCCCTGAAGCCCACTTCAACTAAGCGGTATTGACGGGAGCCCCCGAGGGTTCATGTTTCAACTTTAAATTAGTTATTGTATTGCTCTTGTCAATGAGGGCCGTGAGACCAGTAATCCGCAATTCACGAAGACTGGGGAATGGTATCAGACCAGAATTTGGATATAAATAGCTTCTGTAATGGATAATTATATGGGGCGACCTTGAAAACGCGTGGGAGCTCGTGAAGGTGTCGAGATCGGGCACATACGTATTGCGAAGACGGCACCCCTACATCGAAACGTAGTGATTAAGCGAGAGTTATTCGAGACGCGAGAAAAATATTTTTTGATTTCCCCTCAGATTCGGATGCAAAATCAACCCAAAAAGAACATAGCATTCATCAAAATACGCAGCATGTTGAGAATAGAGGTTTATGTAAAGGACGAAAATTTTGATGGCATTACAATATGCTAGCGAAGAACTGTCATAGCATGTAGGCCGTTTGGTGTATATAAAAGCATGCGAGTGTACAATCAAATCAACATGCTTTCCACTGCCGCTTTCGCTCTCCTTGCTTTGACGTCACTCTTTGGCAAAACTTCGGGCCACCTTGCAGACTTGCGAGACGCAGATATCACTGCTATTAAAGTGAAGAATATGGACGAGATCATTGCAAAGTACGAGCCATTTTTGAAGAAACCCAATCTGTCAATGTTGTTTCACATGTCAGAAAGCGATAGTTATTTGACACCAGAAACCAGAAACAGTGGGGAAATATCCCTTGATGCACCACAAGAACAAGAGGACTCTGGAAATTGGTGGTTAGAGTTTTTTTTGAGTCGCCAAAGACCAGAAGAGTACTACGGTTTCGTTCCCGTCAGTCCTTGCGTTTCCGGGGAACA
This sequence comes from [Candida] loeiensis, assembly GCA_030563775.1. NCBI lineage: Eukaryota > Fungi > Ascomycota > Pichiomycetes > Serinales > Debaryomycetaceae > Kodamaea > [Candida] loeiensis. Next base: position 52,842 of record JAJMKD010000010.1, on the reverse strand, counting down.
CGGCAAAGGAGGCTTTTTGGACTACAGCTTTGGGGTTTCCTCCAGTATCTCGCATTCTGTGAATACTGGCATTGATACGACAGCACAGTTTTACATTGTGAGCGTTAGTGCTGCAATAAAATCATCATTTGGGTACAGCAAGGGCGTGAGCTTGAATGGGGGAATATCATGCGAAGTGCCTCCTGGACGGGTGGGCCAGGTCTGGATCAGACCGAATTACATGGAGGTCCATGGGAGAGGTAGGCGGGGCTCATACTCTGAAAAACTCCATCGATTTATCATGTCAAGTGACACTCTTGTCTTCCCCAAGGTTATAGCATTGGCGGTGGAGAACACAAATCAAATTGAGTGTGTTACCAATGATATCGTGACCGATTTGAATTGCACCAGTGTAAAGATTGGGCAAGTTGACTCTGACCACCCGGTCGGTTTGGCGTACTACTGAGGCAGTACGAGTGGGGGAGCTTTGTGATTGATATCAAAAACTATCGGCGGGGTAATAATATCGGCAGAAATTATTGGCCAACTTGACGGTGAATATTATGGAGTGGAGGCGGGTATAGATCTTAGCGGTAATGGATCTTGTCATGCGCAAACGAACATGACAAGGTGATCTGAGTGATACAATTGCAATCTAGAGATGTAATTGCACAAGAATAAACGATTAAAGCCGCACCTTTGGTGAATAATTGATAATAGTGATCGCTAGAGTTAAGCCACTAAATAGCATAAACAGTCAAACGGGTTGACGAGCCCCTATAAATCCTTCAGAGTATACGCTCAGCAGTTGCACCACCGATCTATTATTTTGAGGTCAAGAGGCTCGCTGAACAAACTTTTCTGCTGCAATTTTAAAATGGTTATATCGCATTTCTTTGCGCTTCCGGTTCCAAAGTTTACTTTCGGCTCGGTCAAGATCTTGACATTATCACTTCATATGAGCCCCGGCTTTGTAACGCATGAACTCAAAATATTCGCGAAAGCAGTATTGCATGAGCCCCTTACAGACGAAAATAAACTAGGGTTTGCAACTTCTTACCAGCGAATAGTGACCTAACCGAGTGATATTGTGCTTTGAGACAAGACGGTGATTTCGTAACTACTATCGAAAAACAGCCGCGTGATGTATTTATAGAATAGCCGTTTGGCATGATCCACCTTTTCGTTTCTGAGTATCAGCTGAGCTGAAATAGAGAGTCGTCGTAATAGAAGTTCGTAAAAAGCAGGATTGAAAGGCGGAGCTTTTCAAGTATGGGAGGTGGGAATGTGAGAGCTTGTGAATGTTCACGCGTGGTTAGAGTTATTCATAAAAAGTTTAATCTTGTATAAATACGAAACGGGGTGTTAAATTCGACGCTGAGTTTCGCGAACTCTGGTTAACGAACCATCCGAGGGGATTGGAGCTCTCTCGAGAGATTCGAATACTTTGTTAGCAGAATCTTTTTTTGAGGTGGGCACCACCAATGGCTCTTGTGATCTTGTTCGTCCATCGGTCCCACTCATTTTGAGTGACCAGGAACCAGTTTACGTCTCCATGGTTACCCCTATCTACCGTACTACACAAAGTCTCTAAACTTCACTAGCTAACTCATTTATTACAACTCAACAGAAGAAGAAACACCAGAGGCAGCAGAGCTAATATCCTTAGAAAGTCTAGCGCGTGGCAACACAAATCTTCTAGAGAAAGGCTGGATGACGTTGACATACACACCGTGGGCACCACCGAACGATGGAACACCGATGTAAAGCAAGAAAATGGTCTTGAACAAAAAGTAGAATGGAACCCAGTACAAGATAGCCTTGGACCAGAACTCAATAACGTTCAAGAAAGCGAAGACCACCCAGTAGGTCAACAATTGGGTGTCATCGTTCTTGCTGACAGTCTCCAAAGCAATAAGCGAGTAGTAGCCTGGAATGACAAAGCCAGCCACGTTAGATAAGAATTGACCAATGTTACCAATGTTCAAGAAGATCAAGACGAAGTAGATGGTACTGGAAGACAAGACAGCGTAAGATCTTGGCAAGCCGGATAATCTCTCGAATTGGTCCAATCCAACGGTGTTGGAGGTTTGCTGGATGTTAGTAAGGGGATGAAGTGGAAAATCTCTGTCGTAGCGACTGCAAGTGTAATCGCTGATGCGCAATCAATCTTGAGAATAGGTTAACAGTGTACGCACTCTGTCAATGGAAGACAAAAAGTATTTGGCCTGAGCAGGCAATGGAAAGTCGTCGTGGCTGAACATTGGGGTGATTGTAAGTGAGAATTGTTTTTTAAAAGCAACCGAGTATATGCAGGTAGCGAGAAAGGAAATGAGGGGAGTAGATAAAACAAGGGAATACAATAAGTAGGAATAAAAAATTCAGCAGGATATAGGATGGTAGAGGAATTGTAAGTAGATGGAGTAGAAAGCGACTGTGAAATACGTAGTCAATCATGCCGGACGTCAAATCCGAGAGTGTAGCGGGCCTGAAACGGAATCGTACCGAAGGAAGGGAATCCAAGAACTCACGCCTAACCGTATGTGAAGATTTTTGGCGGCATGTCGGGTGACCTAGTGTCGCCTCAGTGGTTCATGTTCTTCACTTCTATTTCTCTACAGTTCCCCCTGACGTCCAACTATATCCTTTCGTATCTTCTAATCTCCAAATATATCGTTTGTATCTTCTAACTCCAAATATATCCTTTCATATCTTCTAACTCCAAATATATCCTTTCGTATCTTCTAACCTCCAAAAATATCCGTTGTATCTTCAATTACATATCCTTTCGTATCTTCTAACCTCCAAACTACACATCCTTTCGTATCTTCCATTCTCTCTATTTTCTATTATCCTTCTTCTTGCTCTTTGCACTGCCCTCAAAGCCAGCTCTCTTCTTCGCGGTCTTGTTGACTGTCCCGGTGAACTTCTTCAACCTCACCTGCTGCTTCGACTTTTTACCCTTGTTCTCCTTTCTGGCCTTCAAGTTCTCGTCTCTCCGCTTCACACGTGCAGCGACCGTATCCTTAACCACCTGCTTTCTGTCCTTCCATTCGATTTCACTCTTTAACTTTTGTCTCTCCTTTCTCTTCAATGCCTTTTTCAACAACTTCTCGTCGTCCTTCACCTTGATTCCCTCTGCTGCCGACATCATGCGGTTCCACTTGTCCTTCTCGGCCTGTTTCTCGCGGTCTTCGGCAGAGAGCCCCTCAAGCTTGCGCTTCTTTGCCTCGAGCTTTTGCAAGTGCCCCTTCAAGTCGTTCTGGGCAGGTCCCTTTTGCTTCTTCTTCTCCGCTGTATGGCGCATCTTTGTCAAGTCCGATGTCACTCTCGATCCATCCTGGAACACGATGTTTCCGAATAGCACACCCTCGGTGTGGGCGTCCTCGTCTTCACTTGCTGACGAGTCCTCCTCCTCCTCCTCTGCCTGTGCTTCCATCTCCTCGCGATTTCTCTTTTTATGTTCCTTCTTTAACTCTTCCTTGCGTTTGCGTTCCGCAAGCATCTGCTCCCTGGACTTCACGGCACCGCCGTTCTTGGTACCCGGGGCTTTTCTCTTGTCCTTCAAAACGTTGATTTTGGCAGACAACTTTTCCCTTAACTTGCGGAGGTTTTCGTCTTTCTTTCTCTGCTCCTCTGGCGAGAGCTTTTTCTTCTGTGCATCTGCTTTCGGGAAGCTAGGAGTGGTCGAGTCGTCGTCGTTGTCGATTTCGATGTTGGATGGAATGGATTCTTTTGGATTTGGTTTGGGGGTATCCTCGGTCTTCTGTATCTCAGCTTCGTTTTCCTCTGTCTTCTGTGTCTCAGCCTCGTCGTTGGTTTCCTCAGTTTGCTCAGTTTCTTCAGGCTTCTTCTCCTCCCTTCTGCCTGGCAATTTGACCTTCTTGGCCACTAAGCCCTTGTTGGCCATCACGTCTTTAGCGCTGGCGTGCAGATTCACGTATTCGTCCGCCTGGTCCTTAGATTCGGGGTCGAACTTGGCTTTCTTGTTCTCCTTCAGCTCCTTCTTGCTCTTCTTCTTCAGTTGCCACTGGTCCAGCGTGGCATCGTCGTAGTAATACTTTGCTGGGATCAACGATAACAACCCATCGAATGCACTAGAGTGTGTCTTGAGACGTTCCTAGATGTTAGTGTTTGTTGGCGGGTCCTGGCGCGTGGTACGTACTTGCAATGAGTTAGACATGATGATAATTTTTTATCGCATCGCATTTTTTCGGAGAGCTGGAGAAGGGGAAGAGGTGGAGAAAAGTGAAGTAGGAGAATGACAAGGCTGGGGGAGAGTGCACGACACTGAATGAGATCGAGTGAAGGGATAATGATGAAAGAGAGTAAAATGAAAGAGAGAGTAATGAAAGAGAGAGTAATGACAAGGAGTAATGGAAGATAGAGTAATGAAAGAGGGTAAAATGAAAAGGGATCGTATGGAGAGAACCATAGAAATTGATTGGAAGAAAGGCAAAGAGAATACGTTTAGGGGATTCCATGTATATCACGAGATGCTCGACAACTCTTCCAGAGCTGCTTTGGTATAACGATGACAGCTGGAAAGAGAAGCCAACATATTTGTAAATATTGGCATCTTTTATAGAAAAGCTCCTTTGAATAGCATCCGTTCTCCGAGTACACTTTGTAAGCTAAACTATTACGCGTTACATGATACCGATCACGCAACTCCTTATACGACCTCCTACAACTCGTCAAAATACCACTCCCGAAAAATCAGTGCAACTTCTTCTCCAAGAATTGCTCTCACTATCTGGAATGGAATTCACCACTTTCGTATCTTTAATTTTGTGCCCCTTCACTATCTCCCATTTAATCAACACGAAGCAACGGAAGTCTAATACAACATGCCAATCGATAAGAATCCAATGGTGCCAATCGAAATGAACGGTTTTACTACTTTGGTCCTACTCCCACAAACTCTTATCATTCCAAGTCAATATATCCACAGTAATCGAGCGTTCCCTCCGTATTCTTCCTTCCTAATCACTTCCAATGTATCCTCCTTACAATATCTTTCCTCCATTACAGTATCTATGCCCCATTACAATATCTGTCCTCCATTACAACGCACTCGAAGCTCTATCTCGAATCTCTATCCTCCTTTCCCTCCTCCCCTACCTCCTCCATTCATCTTTTCTCATTTCATTTTTCTTTTTTACCAACACATGTCCTTCCTCGCCAAATACCTCGTCGTATCGCTCCCCCAGAGCGCGGACGCACAATCGTACTTAGAAGAGTCACTCCTCGGAGGCAAGTTCCCCGTGAGCAAGACGCAATTGCCGGAGTTCCAGGTCGGCACGCTCGATTCGCTCATTCTGGAGTCCGAGGAGTTGGCCAAGTTGGACGGGCAGTTGCAGAGCTCCGTCGCCAAAACAATCGACATCCTCCACACGGTGACCGAGACGTCCGCGCCGCAGCCCGTGCAGGCCAAAAACGTGTTGCAGTACGTCGAGTCGTTCCGCTGGAACTCGTCCAAGTACAACACCGACAGACCGATCCCGCAGTTGGTCAAGACGATTGCCGAGGAGGCGTTTGCCCTCGACAACGACGTGCGCGCGTCGTACCAGCAGTTCCAGACCGCCAAGTCGAACTTCTTGGCCGCGGACCGAAAGCGCAACGGCGACTTGTCGATCCGCTCGCTCCACGACATTGTCAAGCCCGAGCAGTTCGTGTTGGATTCCGAGAACTTGACGACGGTGTTGGTGGCGGTGCCTAAGAGCTTGCAGAAGGACTTCCTCAGCTCGTACGAGACCGTGGTCAAGTTCGTCATCCCCAGATCCGCTGAGCAGATCGCTTCCGACCAGGACTTCTCCTTGTACACCGTGACCCTCTTCAAAAAATACAAGCAGGACTTTGTGAACGCGGCACGTGACCACAAGTGGCACCCGCGGGTTGACTTCACGTACCTGGAGGAGGCCTTGAACGGGTTGCGCCGCGAGTTTGACCTCACGAAGGCCTCGGAGACCAAGTCGAAGAACGACTTGGTCCGTCTTGGGCGCACTGCGTACCTGGACATCTTTGCCGCGTGGGTGCACATCAAGTTTGTGCGTGCGTACGTGGAGCTGGTGTTGCGCTACGGGTTGCCGCCGCAGTTTGACCACTTCTTGGTCAAGTTCCAAGGCGCGAACACCAAGAGTGTGGACGCGGCCAAGAAGGCCTTGGTGGAGAAGTTCGGGTACTTGGGCGGCGACGGGTTCTCGAAGAAGAGCAACTTGTCGGACTACGCTGCATTGGTGGATACAGACTACGAGCCGTTTGTGATGTACGAGTTGGAGGTGGTTTAGTAAAAGTGGTCTCCAAGAGAGAATTAATAGAGAGTGTAGATGGTAGATAAGAATGAGAACTTATAAGAACATTTTCGATAAAAGAACGTTGTCGATAAGAATCTTTGGTTTCGATAAGAACATTTCGTTTCGTTAAGAAGTACATTTCATGATCGATTCTTTTGTCGGCAATGACCTAAAAATGAAGCAACATTTTCAAGCAACAATCTGGAGCAACTAACACTTCACGCAATATCCAGTCACACTATTTAAGAACGTTAACTCCTAGACGTTAGCTGCTGTTACAAAACCATATACAGTTTACTTCTCAATTGACATGGGCTACCCCACAAACCTCAAAGTCGTCTCACGCAGGCTCACAGACAACGTCGTCATAGCGTCGTGCCCCTTCAGCCGCTTCAACAAATTCAACTTTGGCGGCCGCATGGCGCTCTTCCACTACAACGGCACGGTGTTGGTGTGGTCCGCGTTGCCATACGGCCCTGAGGTGGAGAAGAGCTTGCAGCTTTTGACAGGCAGCGACTCGGCCAAGGTGAGCCACTTGATCATCCCCGACAAGGAGCACACATTGGCTGCCAAGTCATTCAAGGACGCGTTCCCCAACATGAAGGTAATGGCCATGGAGACCGTGGAGGTGCCCGGCTTGGACATTGACTACGTCGTGAACCACACGTTGAGCAACAAGTTGATTGACAAAGCTGCGTTGCAGAGTTTGGGTGTGAACGACGACATCATCCTCGACAACTTCGAGTTCGTGTACCTTCCCGACCACGAGAACAAGGAGTTGGTGATGTTTGACAAGAACACCAAGACGCTTTTCGAGGCAGATCTCCTCTTCAACTTGGGAGTTCCGGGGTCCACCTCGGGTGCGGTGCCATTGGAGCAGTACCTGCCAGAGACAGGGTACAAGGAGGGCTTCAATCCGCACTCCGGGTGGTCCTTCCTCACGCGGTACATGCAGCCCCACAGTCGCGTGGGCAACTTTTTGACCAACAAAGTCGCGAACGTGGCGAAGAGTGCGCCGGGTTTGAAGGTTATCGACCAGTGGGACTTCACGACGATTGTGATGTGTCATGGGAATGTCATCACGAAGAATGCGAAGGAGGCATTTAGGAGTGTTTTTGGGGGTTCTTTGTAGTAAAGTATGAGATATGACATGGAGATGTAGTATAGATATGACATGGAGATGTAATATAGATATGACGTGGAGGATGTAGTATAGATAGGATGTAGTATAGATATGAGATATGTGGAGAGATGTAGGAGTATCAATGCATAGCTTGGTGCATCATCTGAAGTGTGAAGCCCGGTTTTGTGTCTATTCATTTGGTACCATCTTTTCTACCCCACCCTTATCTCATTACATAATATTTCACATCGTACCACAGGCTGATCCGTGGAAAACTAAATCCACACCATGACCATTCAGCACCAACCCGTGTACGAAAAGTACCTCGCGCAGAGCAAGCTCTCGCACAAACAGGCCCACGACTTCCTCAGCACCGACGAAATCAAGCCCAACCTCACCGGAGTCGTCTTGGCAGGGGCCGATAAGATCGAGTTCCGGTCCCCCACTTTCTACTTTGTTGATCCACAGTACCACAACTACCCTGACTTTGAGGCTGGAGAAGCTGACAACTACTCGGTGACGTTCTTCAAGCTCGGCGACATGCTTTCGGGGCACCAGGGCATCGTTCACGGCGGTCTTCTCGCGACGTTGCTTGATGAGTTGACCTGCCGTTTGGCCTTTCAGAACTTCCAATCAAAGAGGGGGGTCACTGCCAACTTGAACGTTGCGTACAAGAAGCCCACCTTCACGGGCACAGACGTGGCGATAAAGTGCTTGGTGACCCGCAAGCAGGGCAGAAAGTGCTGGGTGAAGGGAAGTGTGTATGAGGTTGGAGAGGACGATTTGGGAGATTTGTTGGTTGACAGTGAGGTTTTAGTGATTGAGCCGAAGTGGGTAGGGGATTTACATAAGAAGAAGGAGAGGGATTAGACAAGGATAGAAGGGTTAGAATAAGCGGGATGTTCAACAAGATAGGGAGAAATTATGAATTGAAAATTACAGTGACTCAGCTAAAACTAGCGTATGGGCCAGGTCACCAAACGCACGTTCATCCGTACGTGATTTATTATTTATTAGACATTTTGATGTTTAGAAACGTATTTACAATTGAGGTGTAGTGTATGCTTGTATATCAAAACTTAATTGTACATGTCTATAATCTTCAATTATTCTATCTTCGACAGAATCCATTCTAATCGAATCTCTTCACGGTCGCCTTTCTCATCTCATCTTGTCTGTTCCCTTAATCTTGCTCTGTCCAATCTCCAACTTGGCACTTTTTGCTCCGAATTGTATCGCCCTCTTTGGCTCGTTCCGCACACACTCCAATCCCATTCTCCCAGCGAGCTCGCGGAGTAGGAACTTTCGCACAGGGGCCATTCGGAGCACGCCTTCCTTGTTCTTTTTGCTGACCAACAACTTGAACTCAAAGTGGAGCTTGAGTTCCGGCCCCACACTCGCCGCAAACTGTATGAATTTCTCATCCAAATACGGGTATCGCACCTCCTTGCCCCATGAGCTGATTGCCCGGTCGTCTCTGCTGAGATTCCTGGTGTGGATCACATCAATATCGTGCTTGAGATCCGCGGCAAGTTTCGCATAGCACTCTGAAATATCTCTGTCGCTTGAATTAACCGTAAGATTATTGCTGAAAATCGACTCGTGCCTCGAATATCCAGCAAAAAGCTCGTCAGCACCCAACCCGCTGAACAACACCTCTGCACTCGAGTCGTAGTTCAGGACTCGTCCTTCACCAAGTGCGCTCATTGATGTCAACTCAGGCAATCTCGAGGACGCGAAGTAAAAGGCGATTGCGATCGACAAGTCCATTTCTGTAATATGGGGTTCAATGAGCCGTGAAACACGTCTCCTGTGTGCCAACCACTGCTCGTATGGTACATCTACCTCCACCAAACGCACTGAAAGAATGCCTTTCCTATTGTACTTGGTTGCTAGGGCTTCCCACGACAGAAGAGCGAGTTTTCTGTCCGGCGAATTTGCACTAGACTGCTGTGTTCTGGGGTTGTCGAAACCCACAGTAAGCAAATCGATGTTGGTTTGCGAGGACGCTGGAGACTCAAGGATGTTCTCGCAAATAAGTCCAGCGATGATTGTGCAGTCCAATCCTCCGGAAAATAGTATGCCTAGGTGGGCTTCCGCTTCTTCTATGGGAAAAATCGTTTCTTGGCGAACGAGCGTGGACTTCTTGAGGGCTTCGTAGAGTGATTGGGTCTGAAAGTCAGTAGAATCTGCAGGTTTCTGGACTGTCACAGAAGCTTCCAAACAGTCAGATTTCGAGTAATCGTGAGCAAGATCATCTAAGTCAATAGAAACTATGCCTCTATCCAGAATAGTTCTCCTCCTTACCTCCTCATAGTCAAAGATACGTAGATTTTTATCCTCCATCCCATAAACGTAGACCTTGTTCTCACAATCCGTACTTCCTTTCCACAGAACAGAACTAATTGTCACATCTTCCCCAACCTCGTATGCCAAAGCCCGCTTTCCTATGCAATCACGACCAAAGTAGATCTTGTTATCAATTTTGTCAACGATAACGAACGCAAACTCGCCCTCCAATTGCCCCAACACCAGAAAAACATCGCCCGTGGCTGCCAATCTCTCCGATATATAGCGGGTGTCGCTGGAATGCAAACACTCTTCGTTGTACAACTCTCCGTTGAATTGGATAGAGAAATTTTGGGTGTTTAGTGGCTGGCTTTGAAAGGTACGCAACGATAAGACTGAAGAAAGGAGATGGAACGAGAGCCCTAGATGCTCGTACGTCTCGTAGCCAATATAGTCAGGACCCCGACTAGCGACAGGGTTGACAAGAGAGTCAAAAGTACCTTTCTGAGTAACGTCAGATATAATGTCTTCACTGCCATCATTTTCGTCTTCCCTTCCCTCTAATGAAGATATCTCTCTTTCGATTTTCTCGATTTGAACAGCTTTCTCCTCAGCAGTCGTCTTTACGTTGTTCTTCACGACAGCCAATTGCTTTGTCAACGCTCTCAAAGCATCCAAATTCGAGAGCTTTGTTCTGTCTGTATTGCTGAGGTGCCGTGTAGGTTCTAGGTCAACTGAGACGTAGTCGCTTCTGATCTTTTTGGGGTCGCTTTCGTGCCAATTATGTGAGTGTGGAGATGGCAATGGATTTTTGGAACAGTTGAATAGAATACCACACATTATGGAAGTGGGTTAGCTGTGGTATGGGGCAGGTTTGTATTGGTGATATGTTGTGCTGCGTTGGGATGCTTTTGGGTCACTTTAATGTTTTAAGCTGACCGTTCGCGATGTCTGGTCGTGAATGAAGTTGTAGTTGGTGAAAGGTGAATGTTGAGATACAAGGTGGTTGTTGGTGAAAGGTGAATGTTGAGATACAAGGTGGTTGTTGGTGCTAGTGGGGGTTGTTGGCGCTATTGAGCGATTGTTGGTGGTAATGAGTGGTGATATTAGGTGAAAGAGTGCGATCGTATTTGTAGTTTTTGGGAAGACCAATATTCGATGAGATTCTCTATTTGAATGGGAGCAACACCTGGAATGATATTGTAAACTTGCTCAAAGGCGGATGAGATAGACTTTTTGCGATGGTTCTAACGATCCACTTTTGCTGTGGTAAAATGAGGTGGTTGTTTGTGGCGACGATATAACGACAAAGTTGCAAAGGTCAATGCGAAGCGTACTAGACATAAGACACTTGGGAACCTAGTCAGCACAGTTGTAACTTACTCACCTAGGACATAAGACACTTGGGAACCAAATTAGCGCAGTTGCAACTGTTCCCACCTAGCTACACGCATATATCTTTATTGTGTTCTTGCGCAACAATTTATCAACCGATATCATCTTGCTGCAAAAAATTTGTTAAATACAGGTTCACTTGACTGAAGCTAAAGAGCCAAGACATGGCTCACCCAACTTTTACTCGTCTTTTTTACAATTGCTTCTGCAATTCGTTTATCTTGTCTCTTAATTGCTATACAATTTTGATCAACTGACTTGTTCAAAATTCATTCCATTCTTTTCATTCCATACTTTCCACTTTGATGTTATTGACCCAATTACTCACCTGCTTTCATACACTTCATGTTAAACCTCTGATTAATTTCTTCACCACTACCTCTCTATCTGTTTATCCCCACTATTTTTGTTCCATCTCTTTTCGAAACATAAACAAACACCATGAGAAAGATCTCGCGAGGAGAAAAGGCCATTTCTCTCGGAGACCCTCTTCCTTTGCCATACCAGGTCGAGGTGAAATTCGAAGCCCCCGAGGAAGAGGTCTTGAATAGACAAATACGGCACAAAATAGTTCTACCAAAGAGACTGCGACACGATCACAGTCTAGAGGATGTGATCGAGACACTAGAAAGAAACGGGGAGCTAGACGCGAACTTGGCACTGAAAGTTGAACGTTTGGTACATTTATACACCTTGGAAGACAACGGGGACACGCTACAGTCGGTCGTCGATGAAATTGATGAAGATGTACAAATAAGTCATGGAGGAATCGAGAATGACGAAATTCATGACCCTAGAGATGAAATGCGTATTTTTGACGAGATCAGGAAGTCTCGAGACGCTCATTCATACCGCTACACCATTGCGGTAGTGGCTATAACGGTAGCTGTTGTGTTGGTGAGTTCGTTCTTGGTCTCGGAACTATCATACAGTTATTGTTATTATTTGTGTTAAGAGGAGGGATAGCAGACGAGGACAAGGAGATAGAATGGGAAGGAGAGGTTATTGGATGAGGACAAGGAGATAGAATGTGAAGGAGAAAGAATCGGATGAGCACAAGGAGATAGAATAGGAAGGAGAAATAATCGAATGAGGACAAGGAGATGGAATGGGAAGGAGAGAGAGCCGGATGAGGACAAGGAGGTATAATGGGAAGGAGAGAGAATCGGAATTTAACGAAACAAGTTGGAAGTTGTCGAGAGTGAAAAATGAGAGACAAGTCTTGACAGTTGAGGGAAATCAGGACTGATCCAGGATCACGCGCACCATTCCAAAGCCTAATACAGAGAAAAAACATAGTGCGACTGACTATCCCAACATCACCAACTCACAAGTTGTCACTTCTATTTACACTGTATATTATGTAACATTATCTAATTGGACATTACCCTAATACCATTTCGAAATTTGCCTGCGTTGCTTTCATCAGGTCTCCAGCTCAGGTATTGTCCATAATCGTTGTGTTGTCAAGGATCAGTGCACGGCACATCTAGCCCATCTTTCTATCAGTTATCCAAAGACAGCTTTAACTGAACTTTCCTTGCTTCTTCCACTTATCCAAGATGAGGTAAAACGTTTCCTTCCTTGACCTCTATCAGTCATCCAAAACATCAAACTGTTCCTCCCTTGCCTTAGCTCTTCTCTAATCATCATAGTCATTCTTTGGAGGCGCTGCACTTTCGCTTCGCAAGTACAAATCGATGGCAGTCGAAAACGCAGCAAAACCAGCGCAGCCAAAGAGAGCAGCCTGTGGTCCTGCCTTTATACTCAAGCCCGCACCCGTGATGCACCCCGCAGTTATACCATTGTAGATGTCGTGCTTTGCTCTCAAACTTTCGATCGAGCACTCAACACCAGAGTACACCATACCAATGTACCCAAAGTTCTTCGCACTCGAGTATGCTCTTTTTCCCATATCCGTGAACTGCAACTTCATCTGCTTCTTGAACGGCAAGTCGCTGATGTGCTTGACCGAGTCAGTTCCGACGGGCACGTCGTACGCCATCGAGGCCATGAACAACCCAAAGAACCCACCAAGAGCGAAACCGGACACTCCAGCCATCGTCGTTTTTCCAGCACACAGCTGCATGAACTCAACCATTTTACGGGCACCTTCTTCGGCCTGTTCTTGCTGATTCATTTCCGCCATCAGTTTGGCTGGTGGCTGAGGGCCAGTGTATACGCCGATCATGGTGAAAAGTGACAGAAAAATAAGAAAAGATAATGGAGAAGAGAATGAGGGTGGGCATAAGATACAAAGGAGGTGAGAAGCGAATGAGGAGAAGGCTCAGAGGTAGGGAATTATTCAACGAGAAGCAGTGAAAAAGGGACAGAGTCGAAGAGTTAATGAGTAAAGATTGACTGTGGAGGAAGTAAAACATATTCTCTGTTAGGATGAGGTAATGAGTAAAATATATTGTCTGTTGGGATTAAAGTAGTTGGAGCAGCGAGTGATTAAGAACTATATCTTACAACCAGCGAGAAAATCCGAAGATAATAGTATTAACGGCCAGTGAGAATGTGAACAGCAAGTAAGAATGGCATATTAGTACTTCTCAAGTCTTGTGTTGATCATGTGATTCGATTACGTAAACACACATAAGATCGCACTACTTTTGGTCATACCGTTATGGGTTATTACCCTGTTGATGCAAAGGGCTGCGAGATACCAGCAAACTCGTAAATTCCACATTCTCATTTCTGAAACTTTGTCCTACTTCCCTATAAAGGCATATTCATCATCAAACTTTTGGCCAAATCTCTCCACATTTCGTTATTCTCGTCTCAAATGTTCCAATGGTTCTTTTATTCGAATCAACCTTTCGATATGCTACAATCTATTCGATACATTTCTCCCGATCGTTTCTATTCGATACGCTTATATTCGATTATTCGATACCCTTCAACATTCTCTTCGATATGCTCTCCAATATCCTATTCGATTCTTAGTTTCTATTAGCTCCTATCTACCCCTTTCCCGATACGCTCTCCCAATATTCTCTTTTCTCTTGCTCCAATCTCCTGTTCTCTCCTCCTATGCCTTCAACAATTCTCTTAGCCTATTATTCTATTCCCTTATGTTCTTCTCCACATCTCTCCACTCCTGCATACCCAAACATAAAAGTATACCTCAGCTCTCGGTAACCCCCGCCCGCACCGCTACACGTCCTACAGTAGAACTACTCGAAACAGCCTTCACAAAGACTCCCATATTGTATGTGTTCCTCCCCCTATTCATAACAAGGCACCTCCCTTTAATCGCGCACGACAAAAACAGAAATCTGGGGTAGTCAGTTTTTCAGGATCATGAGATGAAAGGGGAGACGAACGACAGATAGCCTACGAAGTTAAGATGTATGAACGTTGTAGACGAACATCATTGCATATAGTTTCTGAATATATACCACCTACTGTCTTCCATCATCCACCAGCTCTTCTAGAAAGCGTCTCTATTCTCACCCCTCTCTTCTCCTCTTCGTGCACCAACCATCAAAAGCAATAATTATCAGAAAAGTGGAGAGACCAAGTGGAGATAACCCCTTAGAGTGCTATAAAATGCGAGCGAAAGCATGTAACGACTCCATATCTAGTACAATAGATATTAAACAAGTATAACAAAATGACCAAAAAGAATAAGTTGATGTTCAAGAACACCCTCCCCTTGGACTTGGATAACTGCCAGAGGATGGAACATTTGCAGCCAGTCCCAAAATCGAGATCCTCGTCCATCACGTCCATCGAGTCCACAGACTCAGACGGCTCGGTGACCATGGCGGAGGTGCTTCTTCCGCCACCGGTCCGTGAGTTTGACGACTTGGCAGCCTTTGAGAGTTTCGTTCGTGACGAGACTTGGGACAACGAGTTTGACTATTACCACGCCAAGTTGCAGTACTTCCCGCCGTTTGTCTTGAAGGAGTGCCACAACAATTTGGAGAAGATCAAGCCCACCATGAACAGGAACTCCAAGCGGTTCAGAAGACATGTGAACCACCACATCCAGAACCACTTACTCAAGGACTTGGAAAAGTGCTGCGGGTACAAATTGAACATGGCCAAGGTCAACACGGTCGAGACGCCCAAGAACATCATCTGGAAGTACTCGGACGAGACGGACCACGGCTTCAGTCCTGAGGAGGAGGACATGTATGGTAGACATTGGAAGTTGGAGTTGGAGATCAAGTGCAACAACGAGAATGCGTTGGTGGAGGTTGACTATAAGTCGATTCCAGTTTGATCTCGGTAGAGATAGATATGATTTACGAATAATGTTTTATGTGAGCGAGCATGAACGTAGTGAATGCGAGGGAGTGTTCGATTAATGTATAATTCGACCGACCGAAGATAGGCTGAACCTCTAGCGACCGCACATGTACGAATGTGGGGTAGGCTTGATGTGTAGAACACGATGAACGAATGTGGGGTAAGTCTTGATGGAACATGATTGGGGTGAATTAAGCGCTCAGAAAGAAGGGTTATGAAACTTTATTCTTTTCATCACTTGTCCATTCATGTATTTACTTCTCATTTAATTCGTTATTCTGTAGTTTCAGTCTTTTCGTGTTTCAGTAACGCTTATCGTCTTCGCGTTGAATCTCCAACCTTCTTTGCTAACTTTATTGCTCCTTCGTTCGAATCCTCAAGGGACGTCCAAACACTTCGCGAACCCCTAACATTATTCTTCACGATTCGAATGATTTTCACTCTCAATCACATCATTCTTCATTTCACGTTTCAAATGATTCTCGCTCCAATCGAATCACTCACATTATTCTTCATTTCAAATCTCAAGTAACTCTTGTTCAAGGCTCAAATGATTCTCATTCCGTTCAAATCATTCTTCATTCAAGTCTCAAATAACTCTTATTCAAGGCTCAAATGATTCTCACTCCGTTCGAATCATTATATCCTCGACAAACTATCATACTGCGGACTCGTATGCACATACCCATTCCTATACCCCCCCAATCTCCCCCTGATCCACGCCAACATCTCCGTCACCTCCCCCATGAGCACATTTACACTCGGCGCATCCATAGCCGTCTGCCCCACGAGATTCGGCATCGACACCAACAACCGCAAGAGATGCTCCACCCCGTACACAGCGCTCTTGGTCTCCTCCGTCACCGTGTGGTCCTTCAAGAAGTTCAAGTACTGCAACCCCTCCACCTTGTACAACAATAGCACGCTGAGCAGCTGGTTGAAATACTCCTTGAGCTCGCTCACGATCTCGCGCACCACCACGCGCTTGTGCTCTTCCAACTGCCCCATGCGCTGCTCTGTGTAGTCGTCGAGTATCTGGCTTACCAGCACCTTGGCCGGCAAGTCCACGAGCTTCTTGCTCTTGGTGACGAACTCCCAGTCGTCGATCAACACGTACTTGAGCTCGTTGCTAAAGTCGAGCGATATCACGTTGACCTTCTTCTTCTTGACCACCTTCTCAACTTTCTTCTCCTTCTCGACCTTCTTTGGGGCCTCGGCCTTCTTGGTGCGCTTCTTCTTGCTGATCTGCTCCAAGTCCTTCTTGCGGCTTCTGTTTTCGTCGTTGTCCTCCAAGATGCGCAGCTCTGTCACCCACTCGTCCCACTTTGCGTTCCAGCCCTGGTAGTGGAGGAAGTACGAGTCGACGGCGGTCATTTCCGCGGGGAACTTGGGATTGGCCGCGAGCGTTTCGGTCTTGTTTTCGCCGTTGACAATGACATCTTTGTTGGCGCCGTGGGTCTTGAGGACCTTGGCGTGGTAGATGAGCGGGCCGTGGAACGCCAACACGGAGTCGTTGGGCAGGAACATAACGGATAAGGAGTGTGGACGTAGTAGCAGGAAAGGGTCTTGGGGTAAAATAATCGAGTGAAAAGTTGATAGTAAAGAAACAGAGGGAAGATAAAGAGAAGATAAAGAAATAGAGGAAGTAGATAAAGAGAGAGGAGAATGGAGATGACGAAAAGAGGGGAGAAGCATAGAGAGGGGCACGAGGAATGAAGGATGTGAAGAGATAAAAGGACAGAAGAGTGGACTAGAACGATGGGACATGGAAGAGATAGAAGGAAAGTGGAATGAGTAGAATGAACTTGAAGAGAGAACAGCGAGGAAAGTGGAACAGGCTGTATTGAATACACCACACTACTGAAACAGTAAGTTAACAGATAGTAAATCACCCTAAATACTCTCTCATGTTATCTGAAAATCAACTCTTGTATTCTCCGGCGACTCTTAATCTGATTATCGCGACTCTTAATCTACTTCTGTCAACCTCCGCAATCACACGACCTTACACAATCTAAAGCTCATACGATACAAAGTGTTTGAAACATGTCTAGCAACTTTTTCACAGGTCTAGCAGTGCACTTCTCTTTCAACAAGAATGGCGGTCTCTTTTCTATATTCACCTCCGCTACTGTTCATTCTCACGTGATTTCATATTGACGTACGAGTTCTCTCTACCTGGATTCTCTAGATTCCCAGTTCTCTGGTATTTCTAGTTCTCTGGTCTTTCTAGTTCTCTATGGAAATTCCTTCTTGCTCGCACAGCTCACGTCACTCGCTCCTATCGCCTTGTCAGTCTCGCTCAGTTCGATTTGCTCGCTATCTTTCCTGCACAAAAAAAGCAAATATTGCTACAACAACATCCCCATGGTCCAGTCCAACTCCGCGGGCATCGTCGGCATCCACTACAAAGTAGGCAAGAAAATCGGCGAAGGGTCGTTCGGAATAATCTTTGAAGGCTTCAACATCCTCGACAACCAGCAGGTAGCCATCAAGTTCGAGCCGCGCAAGTGCGACGCCCCACAGCTCCGCGACGAGTATCGCTCGTACCGTGCGTTGAAGGACTGCCCCGGCATCCCACAGGCGTACTTCTTCGGCCAAGAAGGCGTGCACAACATCCTCATCATCGACCTCCTTGGTCCCTCGCTTGAAGATCTCTTCGACTGGTGCGACCGCCGCTTCTCCGCCGCCACCGTGTGCCAGGTGGCACGCCAGATGATTGCACGTGTGCGCGACATCCACGCCAACAACTTGATCTACCGCGACATCAAGCCAGACAACTTCCTCATCGGCAAACCGGGCACCGCGGGCTCCAACAAGGTGTACGTGGTGGACTTTGGCATGGCCAAGCAGTACCGCGACCCACGCACCAAAACACACATCCCGTACCGCGAGAAGAAGGCGCTCAGTGGCACGGCACGGTACATGTCCATCAACACGCATCTCGGGCGCGAACAGCTGCGGCGCGACGACTTGGAGAGCTTGGGGCATGTGTTCATGTACTTTTTGCGGGGCCTGCTCCCGTGGCAGGGGCTCAAGGCACCGACCAACAAGCAGAAATACGAGAAGATCGGCTTGAAGAAGCAGACGACACAGGTCAAGGATTTGTGTGCAGAGCACCCGGTGCAGTTTGCGCACTACCTCAGCTATGTGCGTAACCTCAAGTTTGACGAGACACCCGACTACGAGTATTTGATTGGGTTGATGGACGAGGCGTTGGTGCAGATGGGGTCGCCTGAGATGCACTACGACTGGATGGACTTGAATGGCGGGCGCGGCTGGGACGCTGCGTTGAACAAGAAGGCGAACTTGCATGGGTACGGGAACCCGCACCCGGCACGCCGGAGGGAAGTGCCGAACCAGTTTGCGCTGAATGTGGCGGTGTACCCTCCGCCACGGAGCAAGCCGGTGAAGAACTATAATAGTATCACGCAGGATGGGCGGAAGGGGGACGGGTTGGCGCCGGTGCGAGACGAGGGGGAGTTGCATTCGGGGTCGCTGTTTGTGGAGAGGCGATGGTGGTGTTGTTGGTAAAGAGCGAACGAACGAGCATGAGAAACAGTGAAAGTACGTGAACATGAGCGAGAACCACTAGGAGTGATATTGGTGAACATGAGCAATGCGAATGTGAGCGGGAAATCTAACCAAGGTGATACTAAGTGAATGTGAGCGGATCACAGCAAGAGATGGGGTGACATGAGCACACACGAGAGATAGTAGTGACATGAACCAGAAACCACCGATTGATGTGTGAACATGTGAACTTGAATGAACAAGAGGTGATGAGTGAACGCGAGAACCCAACAAGAGGTGATGAGTGAACGCGAGAACCCAACAAGAGGTGATGAGTGAACGCGAGAACCCAACAAGAAGTCATAACTGACATCAACCCTCATTATAAAACTAAGCGAACTTGGTCAACTTTAATGAGCGTCTTTCATAAGTGATGGCAACGAATGCGATTGAGAATGTCAAAAGTGGAGTGTGTGAAACGCTATACTGAAATACATAAGCAAAGGTGAATAGAATGCGACTTCGCAAGTGAAGTGACGGACAACGCTGCCATTCTACTTAACTGAGAGATCCTGCCACATCTGAGCAAAACACCTCGACTCCTTCGTCGTAATCGAGTTGACAACATCTCAATACTGCCATCATAAGTTGATGAGAAGTCCTCATAGTGACTTGTTGACTGACGGTACCACATCACTGCCAAATATCGAAGAAAGTAGCTGAAGGTTGACTGAATAGTTCCTCACTGCTCTAATGGACCGATGGGAATACCTAATTCCATTCTTCTGGATTGTGTGAGAATATCTAGCACGATAATTGTCGGACATGTCCGATGCGAATTGAATGTGTGAGAATGCCTCTGCCATCGTGAGTGAGAACATCGGTCATGATGTGAATCCCTGCCACCACGAGACGTCACTAATGAGACATTACCAAGATGGGACGCCCTCCATCATTAGCGAGAATGTTTATGAGACCTCCGCCAACATTGACGAGAGTCTTTATGAGACCTCCGCAATCATTGACGAGACTCCATCATTGACGAGACTCCATCATTGACGAGACGCCATAATCGACCCATCATTGACTGCCACTGCGATAGCTGATAATACTCTGCTACCCTGTCACGAGACTCCATCCTCAACCGTCCAGGACCATCGAAATATGTGCAAGGAGATGAGATGATTGAAAACAAAAAATAAGAGATGAACAGAGGACAAGTGAAATAGAGGAGATGCCGTGATTTTTTTAGCGCTTCGGCATTTTGGTGGACTTCCATTTTATGGCATTTTTTGTGTGTTTTTCATCATACTGGCTGTTCAATTCCCATGTCGGATGATGAATAGAATGGTTTGAAGAAGATGATAGATCTCACGGCACGGAAGATACATTCAAGACGGTGTCCCCTTCGCAGTTGCATACTGTCCATGTGTGCGTAAGTGACTTATGTTCCTGATGAAGAATTTCTTGGTTGTTTTGAATGTCGCCTGTTTTGAACCTTTGTTAAAAGATGTTACTATGGTGGCTGATCATCTGAACTCGGCGTGTTTCATCTCAAGGGTAGTTTGAACGTTTCCCACTTCCGTCGACTGTTAACACCTTGAAGGTGAGGATCATTGCTGCTGTTTATTGGTTACAATGCCATATCGGCAGTTCACTCGGTGAGGTAGTGTATCTGCTATTACATCGCGAATTGAGAAGGAAATATCTTGACATCTGAATCCAATCTCATTATAAGGAGGCGAAGATGATTTGTGGATTGGAAATCATCATCTGTCGTCGTTGACTCTAATCACTTCCTTTCCGGCCGTCGCACTTGACAATAAGGCTTGACATCTCATTTGCCTGTTTCCTTTTTTTCTTATCATTCCACGACTGTGTATATAAAAAGTCGGCCCCGATTCCATTACGATGTTCACGATAGAATCCAATATATAGATTCAGAAAAGATAATAAATGTACAGAAGATTCGGTAAAGATTAAATCAGATGTGGAAGCGAATGTGTACGGTTAGAGTGGATATTACTGAAGGTGAGCGAGCCCGCGCAAATAGAAGTGGGTTGTAGACTTTACTAAGTTGTATACTGAACAAGATCTGGAAAGTGACGGTAAATCGTTTAATAATTTCCATACGTAGCAAGCTTAGTCTTGACATGTAAGAGTTATTAATGACATGTCAGAGTTATTAATCTTACAAGGGTAGAATTCAAGACGGAATTGCATGAAAGTGGATATGAATTTAGCACAACCTTGCAGGAAGGTTGTATGTTCATGATGTGCGCAATTCTGCAGCCACGATTGTAGCTGCAGAAGATCCGAGAATGTTATTTTGAGAGTTACTGAGTTGAAGATGCTCGTCTGCTACAATCTGCTAAATATCGCTCGAGGATACATTAATCATCACAATCTTTCAGAGAGCTATTGCAATCGCCAAAAATTAATCTCCGTGAGGGTGAGATTTTGGGTGTGCAGGCGGGGTGAATCTGATTAATACTGTGGTGTCTAATAGCGAACTTTATGAGAAACAATTCTGGAACGATGAAAATATTGGTCCGCCAACGTAGAAATTAAAAAAAGAGGCTGTTCAAATGCCGTTGCATTCAGTCAGTCTTCTCCTGTATTCAGCATATCCTGTATTCAGCAAACTCATTGCCCGTGTATTGAGCATACTCTCCGTGTATTCAGCATACTCATTCTACAGTTTCAGGTATACTTAGTCCTCCACACTCAGACCCTTAACACAAAATCACACGTCAAAGTGACATCGAATCACAGCCCAAATAATCATGCACGGTTGCAAATTTAAAAAATT
The DNA here is from genome assembly GCA_030563775.1 of [Candida] loeiensis. NCBI lineage: Eukaryota > Fungi > Ascomycota > Pichiomycetes > Serinales > Debaryomycetaceae > Kodamaea > [Candida] loeiensis. The sequence goes on along the minus strand of JAJMKD010000010.1, from coordinate 31,175 downwards.
GCGTCTTCGTTTTTGCAACCACAGTTCCGATAAGAACGCCTAATTGCGGTAGCTCGTGATATAAGCCATGCCTGAGCCGCATCCAAAATAAGGATCTGTGGCATGCTATTTAAACCCCACGGACGCTTTCATTCCTCGCCAATGACCAGCATCGCAAAGAATATCGGCAACAAAGCGTTTGGAATCGTCTTCGGGTTCGACGAGAACGAGGCCTTGATCAACAAGGAGATCGACGATGGAATCGTCTCCGACAACGACTCACAGATCGTTGGCGGAGCCCCCGTCGAGAAGCACAACCCGTTGGGCTACTCCTTGGACTACGCATCGGCGTTCTACATGGTTCTCCAGGGTGTTATCGGTACTGGTATCTTCTTGACCCCTGCCAGTGTGCTCAAAAGCATTGGCTCTGTTGGTGCGTCATACGTGTTGTGGGTGACCGGTTTCTTCATCGCCTTCTTTGAGGTCTTGGTGTACGTCGAGTTCGTCAGCTACTTCAGCAGGAGATCCGGCGGAGACGTCGTATACCTCGAGCAGGCATTTCCCAAACCCAAGTTTTTGGTTCCCACGTCTTTTGCAGCCGTCACGGTGATTTTGTCCTTCAGCACATCCTCAGCAGTGGCCTTTGGCTCCTACATTTTGACCGCTGCTGACGTCGTCGCGACTCCCTGGAAGCAGCGCGGGGTCGGTATCGCTGCGTTGACGTTCTGCTGTGCGATTTCGGCGGTCAGCTCCAAGTATTCGGCGCGTTTGTCCAACTTGCTCGGCTTTGTCAAAATGGTGACCTTGATTTTCATCATCATCACCGGTTTTGTCGTCTTGAGCGGCAACAGTCGCATCAAAAACCCGCACAAGAACTTCAAAAACTCGTGGGAAGGCACCACAACAGATGGAAACGCAATTTCCAACGCCATCATCAAGGTTTCGTTTTCTTTTGGTGGCTCTTCCTACGTCTTCTCCATGACAGGTGAGGCCAACCCACGCAAGTCCAAGAACTTGTTCCGCTTTTTCATTCCAGGAGTGCTCGTTATGATCCTCATCATCTACCTTTTGCTCGTCACCACCTTCTACTCGGGCTACGACTCCGTCAAGGCCATCAAGGCTTCCGGCAGCTTGGTGTCCTCGCAGTTTTTCGGAAATGTTTTCGCGAACCCGGCTGCGAAAAAAGCGTTAAGTGTCTTGATTGCGCTTTCCGCTTTGGGACACTTGAATGCAGCCATTCTCGGGCATTCGCGCAGTTTGCGTGAAATTGGCCGCCAGGGTGTGGTTCCGTACCCTAGGTACTGGACGCTGATCAAGCCGTTTGGTACTCCGCTCCTCGCTATCGTTATCACCTACATCGTTAACATTATCATGCTTGTGGCTCCTCCGGCAGGAGACGCATACAACTTCATTGTGGACATCGGTTCTTATTCCGGCTACATATTCAAACTTCTTTTGTTTGTTGGGCTATTCTTGGTGCGTCGTGAGCGCAAGGCCGCAGGGTTGGGCTATGCGGGCTGGAAAACACCTTTGCCGATTTTGATCATCACCATCCTTTTCTACTTGTTTGTGATTGCGATGGCCTGGGTTCCGCCAAAGGGCGGTTCTTTGAACGGTTCGGATGTTTCCTTCTTGTACTGCGCATACCCTGCAACCACCATCGGTATTGTGATTCTCTGTGTGATCTACTACTACGTGTGGGCGAAGGTGTTGCCGAAGCTTGGCGACTACCAGCACAGAGAGAAGTACTACCAGTTGGCTAGTGGAGAGCAGGGACACACGGTGGTGCAGGTGAAGACCGAGGACTTGAGCAAGTGGGATGCGGAGCACGACTCAACTGGGCGGTCTTTGAGCGACGAGTCGGACAGGTTTTCTGTTGAAGAGGTTGGAATTGTTCTACTGGGAAAGAAGTAGCGAGTAAGCGAGTGAGCAATCGAGCGACGAAGGTAACTAGTACACACGTTAGCGAGAAGATAGTAGCACACACGTTAGCGAGAAGATAGTCAACAAACATTGAACACGAGCGAGATGAAGATCTGTACAGGTAAGTGGCTTTAATGCTAGTTGGATGTTTTCGAAGGACTCTTTAGTAGCAAGTAAAGGAGATTTGATTGTTAGTAACTAGTGTAAACGATACAGCATTATTTATTAGTATACTGTAAAGTGAGAAATGAAGAAAAGTGTAGCATCTTTAACCGGACTTTCCTCTCCCGCTTTCAACTCTAAGCGATCATCCATCAACTATTTTCATTGTGGCTGCAAAAAATTTTTTGCAGCCACAATAATCTGGAATTAACGTTTTAAGATGGGGTGGAGGAAAGAGAGATACAAGGACGGAATTTAAAGTACGAGTACAGAGGAGCAGCGGTAGAGGACGATCAGCATTTAGTTCTGAAGTAGAAAGTTAGTACGAGGAAAATCATTGATAAGTAGAGTAGTTGAGAAACGTGATGTAAAGTGTATCAGACATCAAGACAATTCGGAGGTGAGTGTGAAAAAGTGCAACATGAAAAAAAAAATGATTGTGAGGTGAAACAGCGAAGTTCACTCGGAATTTCTTGTGTATTCCTCCAACGGAGAAATGCAAGAAAAATCGGAACGCCACTTTCTTGTCAAATTCTTATTCGTGATCTTGTTTCCATCAGCTGTATTGTCTAGATACCTAATCGCTTGCCGAGCATGAGATTCATCTGGCTGAATTTTGACCCCCACGAACCAACTCCGCCTTCACACCCCAGCAGCCTCGATTTGAGCCACACCAAGATGGTCCGAATAAAGTTGGACCACAGTGTACTCTATACCTTAGCAATGGTGAAAAATATCTACGTGCGATACTCAAGAATTCACCAGTAACAGCCAACAGGAGGCGGAAAAAGGCAAGATTGTCGGAACAGAGAGGGGACTGCTAAAATAATGGGCTTTTGAATCAGCCGTCCTTGGCTCCAATATAAGGGATTTGATATTCTTCCCGTCAAGTAAAGCCACTTTCCATCAATACGCATATACATTTTCTAAGTAACGATCTTACTTTGCTCACAGTATCGCTTTCTCTACACTCTCATTCAGTGAGCACAAACCGCAAACCCTCACGTTTTGTTGCTTCAAAAGCCAAAACGGTAGATGCTGGTTGCGAAAATACATCCCTCTTAATATTCATTGAAAGCAAAAGCTACCGTTTTTAACGTAACTCCCATCATTTTCATCATTTGGTCTACAGTTTTCCACAGCTGGTACCCTCCCCCAAATCTACACACAGTTCATCCTTCTTTCCAGACTCTTGTCGTTATTTATTGACAAGCTTCTTGGCTGGGAAAAATTTTCTGTAACGTCATCTTATCGTTTAGTTTTTTATTCAATACACAACATACCGCCAGTACATTTACCAGACGTGGGCAAACGTGGAAATACCTAAGTTCCGTTCGCTTCGCTCACGTTTTCCGTCTCTCCATATTCTTTTCCTTGCTCACGCGATCACCTCCGTCCAAATCGGTGCTTTCCCGCACATATTCGCTTTGATCATGTTCGCTTAATCTCACGCTTCCTTGGACTTTCTACTCCTGCCCAAACCCAACCGTCTCCTCCACCGCCAACGTCAACTTCTGCTTCAAACTCTCATAGTCGGTGTACGGCGGCAAGTCCACCCTATTAAAACACGTATGCGACTTTGGCAACTGGTTCAGCTCGCCCGCCTTCTCGATCGTGAACCTACGTGGACCGTCCGAACCCTGCAAGTCCTTGAACCCGTTCACCGGAATACGCGACGTACCCGTGGTGAACTGCAAGAGACGCGCCTTCTGCTCCAGGTCCCACTCCTTGATGCACTTCCAGAACCACTGGATCACCTGGTCGCTCTCCTGGTAGCCCCTGTAGTCGGTGTGCTTCTTCCAGTCCTCGACGTCGATCTCGGCCAAACCGCCAATCAACAATTCCAACTCACGCTCGTCAAACACGTTCACGAGCTCCTGTGGAATCAACTCGTTGAACCCGTCAATGAACGCCTTGAACTGCTCTTCCACGCGCTTCGAGATCTTCCACTCCGAAATCAACTCCACGTACTCGTGCTTGTTTTCCTCCGTCACCTCGATGTCGCGCCCACCAGCCTTGAGGTCCACCTCCACAATCTCCCCGAACCGTTCGTCCTCCGCGCTGAACGTCAAGTCGAGAATGTCCGTGATGTCGTTGTCGCAGATCCATTTCAACGAGCGGAAAAACTCCGCGTCCACTCCCTCCATGTCCGTCAACGCAACCTTCTTGTGCAACATCATCTTGTACAACGCCCCCACAAAGAAGGCGTCCAAGAACCGACGGTGGAACACACCCAACCCAACAACACGCCCAATGAACTTGAAGTAGCTCAAGTGCTCCGGGTTGATCCCCAGGTTCGGGTTGATCTGCAACGTGTAGTTGTCATGCGAAGAGTACTCGAACAAACAGTAGAACGGGTTGAACATGTCGTGCGAAAGCAAGAAGAAAAACTCTCTCGACACTCCACCGTAGTCCAACCCCTCCTCGCCGTCGAACTTGATCATCAACCGCTTCTTCAAGTCCTCCGGCGTCTGCCGCATGATCTCCTGGTACGAGTCCTCGAAAATGTGGTCTCTCCGCACCTTGATGTGGCACTGCCCTGGCAAGATCCGAAGCGCGGGCTGCGACCGGAAGTAGATCACCTTCCGTCTAAAGTCTCGCTTATACTGTGGAACGTTTTGGTCGAGCGACAGCGGCAACCGTGGGTCGTCCCACGTCGTCGTCTTCGTGTTGTGGTCGACAAAGTACACCCTCGCGGTGTTGGTCAAACGCATCTCCCATCCAGACGGCAACGGACCCAACTGGCTCACTGGCTGCTGCTGGATCGTGGTGTTTGGCCCAAACGTACGGATGTACTGCTGCCTTCTCGGGTCCACCCACGTAGTTGTCCGCGTGTTGTGGTCTACAAAGTACGGACGGCCCTCAGTCGTGAAACGCTGCTCCCATCCAGAGGGCAACTCGCCAAGACCCGTGGTAGTGGCGCCAGACGCAGCCATCGACACTGCAGCCGCAGGGCTCACTGGTGTGTTGGCCCCCGTGGCATTCACGGTGACATTGCTGCTGCCGGGTGTCCCTGTCGGCGATTGGGGCCCCTCACCCGGTAATGTCCGGCCCCTGTGCTGTCTGCGCTCGGCCTCGGTGGTGTTGATGCGCTGCTGTCCGCGCTCGGACTCCGATTGGTCGAGCGTCGGTCTCTGCCACGTAGTGGTGCGCGAGTTGTGGTCGACGTAGTAAGTGCGGCCAAAGTTGTCTGTGCGGCGCTCCCACCCGGGCGGCAATCTCCCGTACTGGTCCTCGAACGACGAGTACTGGCGCGTGTCTGGTGCCGAGGTGGCTGTGCTGGCAGACGGGGGCCCCGCCGGCGGCGCGATACCCGTCGGGGTGGACGCGGGGGCAAACGCCAGCGGGTCTGTGCCGTTTGCGGGGGGTGCACTCGGTGCGGGGGCTGTGCCGCGTACGTTGTGAGATATCACAACTATTATCTTGCCACTTACAGCCAAATTTTCGTTGGACTTTTTCAAGTCGCGGGTAATGGTCTCCTCTGACGACGGCAACGACAAATCAATCACATCGCCGATGCGGATGTTGACCACGCCCAAGAATCCCTGGTCCTTCTTCTTGAACTTCTTCTGGTCGAAGACCTGGATCACGAGGATCGAGTCCTCCAACAGCGAGAATGTAAACGACTCGTTCCAGTACGGGTTGAGTGTTTTCTTGGCTGTCTTGGTGGTTTTCGTCTGCGATCCGTCCACGGTGATGACGGCGAACGGGTCGGGCTGCCGAAACACGTCGCGCTTGTAGAGCGACTCGGCCGCCACTACCTTGACGCTGATGGATCTGGACATGTAAGTGGGAAATATAAAAAGGGGAAAAAATAAGGAGTACAACTACGGATAATATGAGCAGGAAGGGAGCGAGTGGACCGTGGACTAACAGTACGGTAGTAAGTGAACAAGTGGTGATAAAGAAACAAGCCATGAAACGAACAAGCGATGAAATAAACAGGCCATGAACAAACAAGCGATGAAACAAACAAGCCATGAACAAACAAGCCATGAAAAAGACTAGTGTACAAACGAATAGTGGCCCGAAAAGTGAGCAGACAAACGAGTAACAGTGAACGAACGAGAGATGTAAACAGTAGAGAGTGAAGAATGCCGATTCAGATGTTTACCGAAAAAGTTGATTCTATAGATTACTGATGATTAGTCATGTCTGCCTAGCGATACTTTATTGCTACTCCTGAAATATTGCTACCAAGGAAAAAGGAACGGAAAAAAGACGGTAGCTGGTGGTGGAATCGCCTGTTTTCAATGTCTTTTCCGCATTGTCCGATGGTACAAAGAGATAGATAATGAAGTGGAACTGGAGTAGGATGATTGGTGGTGATATCTGGTTAATCGGGGCTGTCGATGGCACTTGGCCCTCTCGCTGTGATCTGAGCATCAGAGCTATTGTCTATCCGCTCGTTCCATACTTTCAGCCGTGGGGCTGAGTTTTCGGGCTCGTAACCGCGGGTACTTGGAGGACAGGTAAATCAGTGTTGTGCTGAGACTGTGGAGGTGCCCATACATGGTTGATCAAGGATCTTGTGGGACGTCATTTGTTGGGTCTGGAGGTCACCTGAAAGTCATATGGTCGTTCTGCAAGCATTGGTCATCAGTGGAAGTCAACTGTTGATGGATCATGAGCATTTTGTGGCTGGTTTATTGTTTTATGGTACATGCCATCGAGATCCGCATACGTCTCCATTTCCATCTCCTTATCCGCTGTATCTCCGCTACTTACAAATTTAGCTTTCAGTTCAAACGTTTTTGGCTATAATTAGCTTTCAGTTCAAACGTTTTGGCTGTAAATATAGCTTTCAATTCAAACGTTTTGGCTGTAAATATAGCTTTCAGTTCAAACGTTTTGGCTGTAAATATAGCTTTCAGTTCAAACGTTTTGGCTGTAAATATAGCTTTCAATTCAAACGTTTTGGCTGTAAATATAGCTTTCAGTTCAAACGTTTTGGCTGTAAATATAGCTTTCAATTCAAACGTTTTGGCTGTAAATATAGCTTTCAGTTCGAACGCTTTGGCTACAAATATAGCTTTCTCTTCAAACGTTTCGGCTATTGCAAAAACCCGCTTTACGACAGTTTAATGCTTTATCCTTCTTTCCATTCTTACATTAATCATTAATCATTAATATTCCCTAACTCATGGCTGCGAAAACCAAATTCATCGGCTGCCAAGGTACAAATTTTTTCATACTCATGAACAATCGTTCTCGGACTCGTAAATTAGATTTTCATAAAGCATCTTTCGGTCTCATGCTGATAAACAATCGTTCTAGAGTAGCTTTTATTCTCGCAAAAGTATATTTGTCATACTCATGAAACAATCAAAGTACTCCCCTCAGCCTCCTCCTCATACGCTATCCCCGACAAGGCACCCTTGAACTCCGACATCAACAGCACAACCGGCATTGTGTGCGCGGTGCTCAAGGTGTCCATCGAATCGTTGAATATGGAGTCCTCATGCACAGAAAAGTCGGACTCCGAGAACCGCCTCTGACCCGATTGAACCGAGTAGTCCGAGTCGTTTTCGTGTGTGTAGCCAAAGTCAAAGTCGCTGTCGGAGATGATTTCGGAGGAAATGCGCTTGTGTCCCTCGAATCTGGGCGATAATGAGGGGGTATCTGGAGTGGGCGTTGATTGAGTGAACTCTGATGAAGTGAATGCAGAAACTGTGGGTGAGGGCACAGCAGTTGGAACTGGAGAAACCATGGAAGGATCCAAAGAAACCATAGAGGGATGATTTAAAGATACCGGATTCAAAGAAACCATAGAGCTCGGATCCAAAGAAACCATACTCGGAGGGTTCAAAGACAATGTAGAATTCAGATTTTCCTTAGAATCCGAGAGATCCATGGAACTAGAAAAATCCAATACCAAAGAACTTGACCGTTCCATCATCTCCTCATCCTCCTCCAATAGCGTCTCCTGACTCACACCCTTCTTCAAATTCAACGGCCTCACCAAAGAAATCTCCGACTCAAGGCCCTCCAACTTCTCCCTAATCGACCGTTTTGCAGCCAATCCACACGGCTCCAGAACCTCGTAGATCAGATCGCAAATCAGCTCCTCGTAAATAGAATCAACCTCCAAACCGCCCTTACTCACTTCCTCGACCAACGTGGCAGCACTCACCTCGCTGCTCATCATACGAAGGTCGTCCTGCAGGTAGTACACCTTTTCGTCCCCGCTGTGAATCTTCGAGTGCACACCGAAAAACGAGCTGCCGTCCACCAGCAACACCTTGACGCCGTCCTCATGCATCACCGAGGCCATAGCTACGATGTTTGTGTTGGAAGCTGGTAAAATAGTCCCGCACTGCCTCAGCAGCACGATGCGCTCCAAAGAGTTCGCGCGGGCGTTGAAACGCACACTGTCAAGCCCCTCCTTCAACTCACACACAGAGGCAGTCTTTCCCGCACCGCGGAGGTCCCAGTGCACAATATTACCGTCGTAAGACCCGCTGAAGATGTCTCCTTGGCTCCACTCAAGGGAAGTCACGTGTCCAGAATGCCCACGTAACTCGGAGTATGCACGTGACATATTTCTTACGTCAAACAACTTGACAGCTCCATCGCGAAAACTGGCAGCGAAAACGCTTTTGTCGGCTGGGTTGAATCGCATGTCAAGACACGTGCGAGTGAATGGGAGCGAAACGTGCTTCCCGCCTTGGCGCATGTCGTGCAACGCGACTCCGAATTTCCCACAAATGCCCGCAGTCTGCGCCGAGTGCATGTCGTAGCCCTCCAATCCTTCGATGGTGGCCACCAGAACCGGCTCCGCCTTTTCCCGGAGCTCCCACCGGAATAGGTGGTCCGCAAATACGCTCACCACGTCCTCGCCGCAGAAACCAAGTCGCAGCACGTGACCGTCACGGCGTGACTTCAAGTGTTTGCGGTGGTTGAGGCGGGTGCGGATCTCTGCCTGTTTTTGCGGCTCGTTTCTGCCTGGAACCGCCACCAAGTGCGCGTATCCCTTGCTGTTACCTGTGAGGAGAAGCTCCGAGCTGCTCGGCGCCCATTTCATTGCGTGGATGTGGGGGAGCGTGATGGTTTTGTGGTGCACGAGAAAATTTTCCGTGTCGTCGTACTCGTAGATGAAAAGGTTCAGCAGCGCGCCGCCACTGGCGAGGGCGAGAGTCGGCAGGTACGCGTTGTCGGTGCTGACGTCCATGGCGGTCATGTGTGTCTCCATGTCGGGGATTTTCCAGTAGTTGGACTGGATGCTGAGTCTGTCGAGCGCGCACGCCTGGTTGAGGACGGCCATGTCCTTGGAGTTGTCTTTCAAGAGCCACGACGAGCGGTTTGAGTGGTTGTATGGCCTTGCAAGGCGTGCGTTGATGCCTAGAGGCGATGGCTCAGTTGGTTCTTCGTTTGCTTCAGTTTTCTTTTTGTCGCTCCACTCGCTTAAGCTCTCTACGCTTGCTATGGGCGAAAGCGAAGTGTGGAATCGTCTAATGGCGTTCTGCCTGAATAATAACGTGGGTTCGTAGTAGTCTGACATGTTTGCTTATCCAAAATAGCAGGCGCGGACGCTTTATATTGGATGGTGCTGGAGTGGCTGGTCGGTGGCTGCAAAAGGTGACATGTCCCAAATAGGAAAGTGCTGGTGCAACCAAAAAAAGATAGAGAACAAAAAGATAGTAAGAGGGAGCAGAAGGGGTGAATGGAACGGGTGGTACCAAAGGGAGCAGCTAGAAATGGGGATTCAAAGGGGAAGTGGGATAAGTGAAGGCTCAAGAATGAATATAGAAGGTCGGAGAAGTTCAATAATGTTTTTGATCATGGATATATGTTGGCTGAGCATTCTGTGCCTGGGCAAATGTTGTGTTTGTACGATGAAGAGCATTGACTACAAGGGAGAATGAGGGCTGGTTTGCTTTCTGCCAAAGTTGTCATGAGAATGTACCATACAAACTATAATCAACACCCGCAAGCAAAACCACCCAACTCCACAACACCAACGCCATCTCTACAAGCTCGAATCACCTGTCTTTATACAAACTCAACTCACCTGTTTCCATAACCAAAAACCATCTCAATGTACTTAAGTCGTTGCGCGTGGTTGACGTCGATGAGCATCGTCCTGCATATATTGACAGCTGGTAAGACTAAATAGGAAAGAGCATAGGATGGAGCATAGGAATGGAAGCAGGGCAGCCCGATTAGGCGGGGTCATGGGCTGCAAATGGACGAAAGAGAAACAATGGGGGTAAGCAAAAGGAAGAGTCGGCATCAACGGGAATGAGAGGTGAGTGGGAAAGTTGGTTCGAAAAGCTGGAGGGACAAGCTGAAATAGAGAGGGCACTCGATATGCTACGCACATCGGGTTTAGTTGTTCGCATTAGTTTATTACTTCGCATTTATAGGCCATCTTTGTACATTGGCTAGGAAATTACGTCATTGAGCGATGGCTTCGTAGCACTCGGTTCTTTTTCAAGATTTCCATAGTTGCTTACTAAAGTGTGTTCTCGTTATCCATCTGTTAATAGTACTGAATCCCTATTCTCATCGTCTCCATTTTGCTATTTTCATTATCTGTACACTCTCCTTATCTCTGTACCCATTGTGCTATCTTCATTATCTGTACACTCGCCTTATCCCTGTACCCATTGTGCTATCTTCATTATCTGTACACTCTCTTTATCTCTGTACCCATTGTGCTATCTTCATTATCTGTACACTCTCCTTATCTCTACGCTAATAGTGCTAGATTCTCATGTTTGCACTAACCTTGACATTCTTTATCTTGTTCACCCTTCTCGGCCCTCTTTCACTTTCAAACATCTACAAAAGTTTCTTAATTACTCTATTCGTTCCTCCCTCGCAATGGTTTCTTACTTACTCTATTCGCTCTTCTGCTCCCTCCTTCTGTTTTTAATTATCTATTCGCTCCTCCTCCGATGGTTCTGCATTACTCTATTCAAACTCTTGCTCCTCAGCTTCACTTCACATTGTCTTATCTCCTCTTATAAATACACGGCTTCAACAACCACTCACCCTCTGCGTTCCTCTCCCTTTTCTCCTGCAAAGCCTCCAACTCCGACTCGTTCTCAATGAACTTCCGCTTCTTCAACAATCTCTCGTGTTTGTCGTCAAGAACCTCGTTCAGCGGCTTGTAGAACTCAAAACGCGTAAACATCTTGTTGTTGTTGTCCGTGGACTTGTGGAAGAACCCGGACAACTTCACCGCATTGACAAACTCCGCTCCCACATCGTTGGGCTGCGCATTCTTCGCCTGTCCCGCACTCTCAGTAAACCGCGACTTGATCTCCGCGATCCACAACTCTCCGCGCGGAACCAAAATCCTCTGTGCCTCGGCAATAAAATCGAGGAAGTTGGTGCCCATCAAAGCCAAGCAAAACACCACCACGGAACACGACTCGTCTGGCAAAGGCACGTTTTTGATATCGGCTGTCGTGATTCTGTCGTTGTGCTTCTTCAAATCAAAGCTGTGCACCTTCACGTCGAACTTGCGCGGCCCATTGCGTGTCTTTGGTGGGTTCTTGTTGAACTTCTGCGCGATTTTCGTCACGTCCAAGGCCAATTGCGCCTCTCCACAGCCCATGTCTGCAATCACCACCTGTTTGTTCGCACCCACACCAGGCAATCCACCTGGCGCATTCACCTGTCTCGTGGTACCACGTTCTTTGATGCTCTGCACAAAGACGTCCACGGGGTTCTCCGGCCACGACTGGACTTGCGAGCGGAATCCCTGGTGGTACTCGTCGAAAAGAACCGGCTGCTTGGTGATCATCTCCAAGGCCTTGTCGGATGTGGTGGTGTAGAGCTGCTCGTTGATCCACCTGAATCTGGACCCCGAGAGCTTAGCCATCATTTTCTGCTGGAGTGGTGTGAGGTTGGTAGATGTCGTGAGGGGTTCTATGTCTTCAAGAGGGCGTTTGGTGGCATTCAGATCCTTCAGGTTTTCTTTGTTCTTGTTCTTCTTATCATGCTTCTTAACCGTCCTCTCCTGAATTATATCCTTCTGGTTATCCTTCTTATCCTGGCTATCCTTCTTATCCTGGTTATCCTTCTTGTTCTTCTGCTCCTTCACGTCTTCAACATCCTCCTCATCCTTTGTCTCTTCCTCCTCCTTTTCACCCTCTCTCTTCTTTTCCATTCTAATTTCATTCTGCTCCCTGCGTTGCTTTCTCTTGGACCGTTTGCCAGTAGGCGCGCCTACTATGACCTTGTTCTTGAGGTTCCAGCCGTCAACTTCGAAGAGCGCCATGATGAGATGAGGAAAAAGAAAATAAAGGAAAAGAGAGGGAAAAGAGCACGGGAGACTTGGAGGGTTTGATGAGTTGAAAAGAAGAGCAGACAGTTAGGCGATGATAAGTAAAGTTAAGATGCTCAAGGTAAGGTAAGTAAGGACAAGTGAGATTGATAATAAGAATTAAGATGGGTATGTAAGACGAGTTAAGATGGGTAAGTAAGACAAACTAAGATAGTAGTTAAGGATGATAGTAATATTAGAATTATATGGTCCAGTGTGGAGTATAATGTGCTGTAGAGTCAACACTGCTCGAGTCAGATTCCGAAACAATTCTCATTTACATCACTTTTTATGCCATGGATATTTTTGTTGCAAACTTTTGTACAAACACGCGGTTGTAGACTTACACAGACAGCCTGGATACATTTGAAGGCTGACAATCAAGTGCTGAGTCTCAATAAAAGTGCTCACTAGGTTCACTGAATAGTGTTTGGTTGTTAAGTGCAACGGAAACCTCTACTCCACTAACCTACAACAACACTCGGATCACACCAGTACACATCACAACTTAAGAACTAGCCAGAAACAACGTTACAACTGGAAGCAAAGTCACAACTGGAAACAACTTTACTGCAAAGCAAAAATAGCATTACAACCAGACATCAACAGTTCATAACATTACAACAGAATTACACACAACGAAATCTACACACAACATCTACACACACCATCTACACACAACATCTACACACAACATCTACACACAACATCTACACAACATCTACACAACATCTACACAACATCTACACACAACCACATACATCTGATACAGTCAATGACACTTTAAACCCATACATTCTCTCCATGAACATAGCACCAGGTAATAATCAAATCCGCTGCATACGACATGGCCTTACTTTTTACGACTCCCAACTCTTCCATTGGGCCCCATCGATGAAGTCGTCAGTACGCCTTCTCATTGCTGACATCAACGCTGCGACAGATCCCCGCGACATATACATGGATGCCGAGAAAATTCTCCTCTTGAAGAACCACCCGATCCGCAGGGCGATAATAGGTGGCCGGATCAAGGGGATATGGCACTCACGCAAAGACGTCTACGAAATACGCATAGATGACGCCTCTGGTGTGTGTTCTATAGCGCATGCATACGTCAAGGAGCGCATGCTCCAAGTGCTGGGAATCAGCTTGGATGACGCCTACGGACTTTTAGTTGAAGCCGAAGTAGACCGGTTCTGCACGGGCAGGAACACCAACTGGATGATGTCGGTGTTGAGAATACGAAAGGTGCCCGACCAGAGTTTAGACGGAGAGATAGGGATGTGGAGAAGCGCAATGCGGGACCGCGAGCTTTTGCGGGAGCCATGGGAGTTGAAGTTGCCGGAAGGGTTCGATGTAGAGGTGAGAGTGCAGGGAAGGACGGATAGCATTGTTTTGCACAGAAGGAGGATACTTACGGAACGGAGGAAGAATGTGAAGGACAAGGTTATTGTTATGGATACGGGTGACTTTGAGGTGAGTTCGAATACCTACACAAGGAGTGCAAAAAATAGCGTGAGTGGTGATTTGAGACGCATTTCTGGGATCGAAGGTGAATTGCGTGTTTCTCGAGGTAGAAAAAATCAAATATCTGGGGCTGGATCGAATGACAAAACAGCTGACGTCTCATCTGACCTTTCTGAAGGTTCTTTTCCCCCAGTCGCCACTCTGCTCCGATTACTTATCGAACTCATCCGATGTCTACGCCATACCCCTCGCACAAACCTAAAAGATCTCTATGACCATTCAGAAGTCTCACTGGTACTTGACGGCATCGAAGCGATGCAGGTTGGTGGACCGTTGGTGTCCACTAAACTCGCTGACACCCACGACTCTCTCTTCCGCGCACACACGTTCAATCTCGCGTGGCACCAGCTACAGAAAGCGGGACTAATAAAAGTCACTCGGCTGCAGCGAGTAAATGCAGGAGAACTACAGCGAATGTGCAAGCAGATTACATCCGCAGTGGATGTTGCACGAAGCGGGGGTGTTTTCAATGTGAACGAGTTTGTGAAGAGTGAGCCGAGGTATAGTGGAAGCGTACGATTGATGAATGCGATGGTGTGGGAGATTGTGGGGGAGGAACGGGACGATTGGGTGTGTGTGCCACTGCCGTCGCGGTGGAAGTACGTGAAGTCACGGGGTCTTCTGCCGATATATGTTGTCTAGAATCAGAGGAGCAGTATTACGAAGGGTATTGTGAGGTATAGATTATCACGATTTCGAAAGACAAGCTGATGGACTGGAAAAGGTGAGCAAATGAGACTGTGAGATAGAAGTAACGATATGAAATGAAGTATTGATATGTAGGGTATATTACGAATGTTTAAAGTCTGGTAATCAGCAAAACCCTGTGGCATTTCTGGACAAATAACTGTTTCGGTGTTTGTACTCCTCTGTACATCTTATGAACTCTTTTTTCTCCTCACTTGCTCTCGAATTGTCTCAATCTTTATCTCTTATCTTTTTTCGGATTTCCCCGATACCAGCATGGCCGATCCAATTACCTGCCACATCCTCGACACTAACGTTGGTAAACCAGCGTCCGGCGTAACGTGCCAGATCTTCTACCTTGCCCCGTTGATCGAGGCGCCTAGCGCAGAAGGCTCGTATGAAATCGAGCCAAATGCACCGTTTGGGATGGCCAAGACCGATAACGACGGAAGGATCAAAAACTGGGTGTTGAACCCGAGCTTACTGGCTGCTGAGAAGTCAGCTGTCGGAATTGGACTGCTGTGGACCGACTTGAAGCCTGGTATTTACAAGGTCAAGTTTTTGACTGGAAAGTACTTCCACGAGTTGGAGGGGGGAGTGAAGGGGTTGCTGTTGGCGAAGAGGACATTCTTTCCGTTCGTTGATATCGTGTTTCAGGTAGCCAACCCGCCTGACAATCACTACCATATCCCGTTGTTGCTCTCGAATCATAGTTATACTACGTACAGGGGGTCATAGGAACGCCATGAACGAAGTGCATGGAGCAAGCTAGTAAATAAACTCGAATGAACATAAAAGAAGTGATTGTGAGTGAGCTAGTGGATTTTGGAAGCATCGCGAATGAACATGAACAAAATGGAGCGAGCTAGTGATTCCTCTTCGAGTGCACATGAACGATTTAGGTAGTGAATTATCTCTTTTACGAGATTGAGAGATTCGAGTGAATAGAAAGTAACCACATGGATAGAAGTACATGTGAAGCCAGACCTGTTGGTAGAATACGAGAAATCACTGAGTTAGCTAGACCGGATTAGGAAGTTGCAAAAAAGTGCGCTTTGGGGTGCGAGTTCTCTCAGTACCTGATTTGGATAAATATCAATACTGTGAGGTTCATTCACGTCAAAATTTCACCCATTTGCAATGATCACCGGTATTTACATTCGTATCATACAAGCAGTTTATCTTGTAGATCTTATCTCATTGACGCTTCCTTCCACATTTCCATGATCCTCCTACCATCTTATCTTATTCCTTTTATTATCACCCTATTTTATGTACTCACCATCTATGCTAATATCGTGATTCATTCACGCTTATCGTCATTATAGACGTTCTCACTAATGCTCGCTCATTTAACACTCGCTCGTTCGCTTCGCTTCACCTAGTTCTTATTTTCCGCTCACTCGCTAGTAAAAAAAATGCGTATTCTTCTGACTCTGCTCATGCACCATCATCTCATAACACTTAAACATGTTCAACTCGTTCTTAATCTTGTTAATCGACGACGACTCCGTCAACGTGTACTGCGTGACAGACTTATTATACCGCTTGTACATCTCCGGCGCAAACGTCTCGTTGATCTCCACCTTGTGCGAAAATTTAACCCGCCCACCGCTCGCCTTGCCCTTCTTCATGATCGACTCCTTCATCTCTGCCTTCTCCACCTCTGTGCTCAACTCCTCGAACTTGGTCATCCGCAACTCCACAAACTTGAAGTCCTGGAACTGCTTGATGTACTTGAGGTGTCCCGGCAAACGCCTGCGCTGGCGTGGATCGAGATTCTCAAACAAACACTTGAGCTGGTCGTGGGTCACCACCATCGGCTCGTCAGCTGGCTCCTCAATTATCGGCCCGCACAACTGCTCAAAGTCGCTGTCGCCCGCATCGTGGAAACTCTCGTCAAGACTCGACCACAAGAACTCCTTCTGCAAGTACTGGAGATTGTCGTCCATGTATTCCTCGGAAACCGGTCTCACCTTGTTAAACACCCCAGGGGGCTTCGAGAAGCTCGGGTTCAAACTGCGTGGTTTCTCCGCAACATCGTCTGTGGACATATCCTTGATACGCTGGTCATTGATCTGTGCAACAGTCAACTCGTCGTCCTTCAAGAAAAAGTCACTTCTTGCAGGCCGTGGAATCACCGTTTCCTCCAGCTCTGCAATCCCGTCAAACTCAAGCATAACCTCGTCGAAAAGTCCGGAATCCGCCTCGAAACTCGGCAATCTCGCAATCACCTCCGGTTCCTCCTCGGAACTCTCGGACTTGACTGGCGACAACATCGTTGGTTCCACGTCCTCGTAATGCCCTTCCTTCTCCTTTTTGAAGAGCTTTCCGCGCATGAACGAGCTGATTTTGGACTCGTGGTCATGGGAGTCCTTTCTCTCGTGTGTCTCAAACGTCTCTTTTTTCTCCTTTTCCTCATCCTCAAACAGCGAATCCGCGCTTTTTGGCTTCGAAAACATCTTCTTCAACTTCCCAAGTCCCTTCTTTTGCGCAAGATTCGCAAACAGGTCGTATCTCTTGGTCACTTGGAATCCTCCTGACGTGGCAGACATGTCAGATGTGATCGAAGGGCCGGAAATGTTTCTCGTGCCGGACATATCATGTGACCCGAATTGGGTGCGTCCATACTCGTCCTTGACTGGTTGGTATACGTGTTTGAATGTCTGCTCCTGTGGGGTTGGCGGTTCCGAGTATGTCGGTTCTTTCTTGGATAATTTTCCTTTTGGTTTTGCTTCGGATGCTGGATCAGATTTTGGTTCAGATGGAGAAGTCTGTTGCGTCTTCTCAGCTGGTTTATCCTTTTCCGAAGCTTCTGCTACATCCAACATCGACCGCTTCGACACAAGACTGTTCGAAGATGAGCTCTTTCCACTGTAGAACTGTGGTGGAGCAAACTGGCCGGGGTTGAGAGTTAGAGGTGATTGGCCAAGTTTGTCATCGTGTTTAGAATCCCCTTCATTTCTTCCCATCTCTTCCTTATCGAGTATCTTACTCTTGTGAATAATCATACTCTTTGCCCCCTGGCTCTGTAAAACAGGTCCGCTAGGCATCTCAATCGGCTGGGTTACGAAATGCTGTGTAGGACGAGGCGATTTTTGCAAATGAGGACTTTGACCTTGAGGACTTTGGCTTTGAGGAGTTTTGAAATGAGGACTCTGAGGAATTTTCATCTGAGGGCTTTGAGGAATCTTCAACTGAGGACTTTGAGAAAGCATCTGAGGCTGAATTTTCAACTGAGGATTTTGGGTCGGCTGGGGACTTTGAGTTTTCAACTGAGGACTTTGAGTATTCAACTGAGGACTTTGAGTATTCAACTGAGGACTTTGAGTATTCAACTGAGGACTTTGAGTATTCAACTGAGGACTTTGAGTATTCAACTGAGGACTTTGAGTATTCAACTGAGGACTTTGAGTATTCAACTGAGGACTTTGAGTATTCAACTGAGGACTTTGAGTATTCAACTGAGGACTTTGGGTTTTCAACTGAGGACTTTGGGTATTCAACTGAGGACTTTTCAACTGA
Organism: [Candida] loeiensis; assembly: GCA_030563775.1. Classification (NCBI taxonomy): domain Eukaryota; kingdom Fungi; phylum Ascomycota; class Pichiomycetes; order Serinales; family Debaryomycetaceae; genus Kodamaea; species [Candida] loeiensis. The sequence continues at coordinate 13,096 of JAJMKD010000010.1, read as the reverse complement.
CCTTGGCCCTTGAACTGACTTTCTTGACTTTGAGTATTCTGACTCTGTTGACTTTGAATCTTCAACTGACTTTGGAAACTCTTCAACTGGCTTTTCAGTTCAGAACTTAACCCGCTCTGTGTACTTTGCGTCTTTTCCTGATTTACTTGGCCCTGCGTCTGTACACTTTCCTCCATATCCTCCCTCGACGGATGTATACTAAGATCCCTAGATGGCTGCAACGACAATACCAGCACATTACTCCCCCTACTACTCCCACTCAGTCTCCGTTCCTTTTCCCTCCTTTCCTTCTCCCTTTCCTCCAACCATTTCGGGTTCTTTCCCTGCTGCGCGTGCACCACCTTCTTCAGTGTCGACGAATACGGCGCAACCACCGGCGGGACATCGCTCAACGTCCCCACGACATCTTCACTCTTCTTCCTCTCCATCTGGAGAGGCCTCTGCACGGCCGCCGATACCTTCACCACACCGTTCGTCGCAATAGGCAGCGACGGCATTACCGGTATCACTTTCGGAGATGGTGGCGGTGGAGCCTTACGTGGAGGCGTAGACAAAACCGGTGAGTGTATCCTTGGGGGTGTAGAATGTGGCGATACGCCCCGTAACCTTGGTGACTGGTTTCGAGATGGAGGAGCAAATCTGACGTCATTCGGAGACCCAGCAGGAAAACTCTCACTAGATCCATACCTCTTATCATAATCATTAGATCCAAGTCTCCTTTCAAAATCATTCAATCTTGGAGACCCATAATCACTACCTCCCCTTCCAGTCGGAGATCCAAAGTTCTCGTTGGATCCAAATCTTCTGTCGCTAGGAGCAGAAAAACCTTCTGCTCTTCTATCAGTGGAAAAACTCTCCGTAGACCCAAACCTCTTCTCATTCAGATTATGCAGATTCTTCCGAGACCGCCCTGTCGGGTGGTACTCGTTGAAGTCCGAGTACCTGCTCCAGTTGCTAATTTCCGATCTCCTCTCGTCTGATTGCGAAGATTTTGCGTCGTTTTGCGACCTTCTTGCTGCCTCCATCATCCTCTGCAAATGGAGTGGTTTTGGAGGCGGTGTAGGCGGATCAGACAGCTCGGGTTCCTCTTCAAGTGGCGTTGATGGGCGCGAAGTCCTGCTCTTCTTGCGAACAACCAGGTTGTTTACAATCTGGATATCTCCACGTGGAGGGACCTCCAGCTGGTTGTCGCTGAAAAGAACATCGAACTGGTGGTCGGCCTGGAACTCGAAAAACGTCAGTCGCGACGAGTTTGCATCGTCGAGTGGTGAGTGGATCGACGCCAAGTCGATCGTAGGTTCGGGAAGAAGACTCACAATGCGCTCTTTCTTGAGTTTTGGCGGAACTAAGTCAAGCTTGAGCTCGGGTTTCTTATTTCCTTGAGGTTTGGTTGGTTTCTCAAAATCTTCAACTGAATGGATCTTGGGATCTGAATGTATCTCTTCTGAATGAACCTTAGGATAAGGGATCTCTTCTGAATGAATCTTGGGATGTGGGATCTCTTCTGAATGAATCGTAGGGTCGGAATCTATCTCTTCTGAATGAATCTTGGGATCTGGGTGTACCTCTTCTCTGGGGTCGACATCCAAACCTTTTGTGGGGACTGAATGTATGGTGGAATTACTTTCTTCTTTGGTGTCATATATCACACCATCTTCTTTTGTATCACCACCCAAAACACCCTTCTCATGCTCCTTTGCATCATCATCCCCATTCGAATCTCCCTTTGTATCCATGATGTCATCCACATCAATCGCTTCCAACTCAATATGGATGTTCACTAAATGCTCGGACGTCGGAGTAGTGGTCGAATTCGGGTAAAACGAACTGGAATCCAGAGGCGTGGTATCAGCAAAATTCGGGTCTATCTCATCAAAGGTACTCTCGTCAATAGGTTTTACAAAGTCAGTCTTATCGCGGGGTTTGAGCGGGAGTCCTTTTTCCTCTTCAATCTTCTGCTCATACTCCTTCACTTGTCTTTCAATCAATTCGCTCTTCTCCTCTCCTTTCCGCCTTTCAAAACTTCTGTCCACAAGGCTTGTCTCCAGTCTTTCGAATTTTTCCAGTCTTTCGCTTATTTCCAGTTTCTCCGGCCCTTCATCTGTTTCTAGTTTCTCCAGTCTTACCTCTAGCCTTTCTTCTAGCCTTCCACCTTCTCCTTCTTCTTTCTGTATGCTCTTTATTCCCTCCTTTTCCTCCTCCTTCTCCTTCTCGCCCTTTTCGTCCGTATTTATCGACGTTGTAGGCGTGTGGTTCGATTTAGAGTTAGAATCCTCAGAAACCTCAGACACGGAAGGCGAGCGCGAGTTCCCATCTTTCTCATAATAGTATGGGTCTCGTTCCTTGGTCTGCAAATACTTATGCTCGCTTTCATGCAAATGTTCCAGGTTTTGTTTCTTCTCATGCCAACTATAGTTCTCCTGGTTATGTTTCTTCTGACTCTTGTAGAACTCATGTGCAGTGGAAACCTGACCGTGTTCCCCATCCTTCCTGTATGCATCCCTTTCGTTTCTCCGAACCTCCGCGTTCATTCCATCAGCGCGGTCCGCGCGAATCGTCTTGGCCAAGCTCTGCTGTGTCATGATCTTGAGATTGTTGTACGAGTTGTTGCGCGGAATGTTGCTCAGTGAAACACTTGTGAGCAGTGCTGTTCTCGAGGACGCGTTGTTCTTAGTGAATGATCCTTGTGAAAAGTTTCCTGGTCCAACTTGCGGGCTTCCACCTTGCGGACTCCCCTGAAAGCCCCCGCCACTCATGTGAGGACTATTGCCTGTGTGAGGACTGCCTGAATGCGGGCTGTTTCCCGAATGTGGACTGTTTCCTGGGTGTGGGCTATTTCCTGGACTGCTCCTTGTGCTTGGCTTTGTGTTGATCTTGCTTGGCCTGTTTCGCTGTGATGGCGCAGTACGTGGGCGAAACACCTCGCCGTTTGGAAAGTAATACGCCCCTTGTGCGCGGTGGAAACTCTCCACGGAAGGCGTGCTTTTGGGTTTGTAAATGTCGGAATTCAGAATGTTGTTTTGGAATCCATTCTGATTGAACTGGTTCGGTGACTGACTAGATGGCTGTCCATTAGACTGGCCATTAGATGACTGGCCAGAGTTAAACTGGCTATTTTGTACAGGCTGCTGGTGGCCATTTTGAACAGGCTGTTGGTGAAACTGGCCATTTTGAACAGGCTGTTGGTGAAACTGGCCATTTTGAACAGGCTGTTGGTGAAACTGGCCATTTTGAACAGGCTGTTGACTGAACTGACCATTACCAGATTGACCAAACTGGTGCTGTTGGTTTTGAGGTTGAAACTGATTCTTTTGGTGCTGTTGCTGGTTCTGTTGCTGGTTCTGTTGCTGGATATGGTTCTGATTTTGGTTCTGATTCTGATTCTGATTCTGGTGCATGCTATGGCTCAGAAAATTATGGAGGGTATTCTGATTCAAACCATTCTGATATTGGTAGTTGTTCTGGTAGTTTGAGCTCTGATGTTGTATGTCTTGCACACTCTGGCTCAGAAAGTTGTGGTTCTGGTACACGCTCTGCTGACTCTTTTTGTTGCGTTTCACAAACTTATCTTCCATCAGAATCAAACCATCGGTAGACAATCCTCGCACCGGGGTAGTGGCGGGTACCGAGCCCAAAGTCGATATCGAGGTCATCGAGTTCTTTCTGGAGTACGGCATGTTCCAGAGTACGTGTTGTGTAGATAAGAAAAGAGTGAAAATGAAAATGAAACGAAGTGGAATGAAAATAGAAGCGGAAAATGAAGAAAAGGTGAAATGTGAGGGACTGACAGAGATGGAGAGTACCTCTCGATCTGTGCAGAATCCAGTCTACTAGATTTGTAATCTCAGGCTCTCTATGTTAGTATCTCTTGGTGTCTGTCTTCGTATCTCTTAGTGCCTCTAAGTCCTATCTTAGTGTCGCTTAGTGTCTCTATTATGTTCTCTTTTTACGAACTTTTCGCCACGCAGCAATACAGCAGTCATCGGTTACTCACACAACGTACTCCCTTTGTACTCTGATGAGGCATTAGACTGCAAGCGGTCTCGTGAATCGTCCTATTGTATTTTGTACTCTTTTTTCACCCGTTTTCAAATCCTAGCAGCTTAGTTCTTTTTTGACGGGGTCGCAGGTACTGGGAGGTGCACGGTGTGAAGATTCCAGTTCTTTGTTCGTTGTTCTTTGTGGTTTTTCGTTCGCTATTTACGCGTACCAGAATACGCGGTTTTTGAAACAAATTCGAGCCCGGGCCACAAGTATTTCGGGAGGCTCTTTTAGGCGAGAATAAGGTACAGGAGCAGAAATGGAGGACGATGTGACAGAAAGAGGGAGGAGAGGTGGCAGGAGAGTGACAGAGAAGAGAGCGGATTAGCGTGAGAGATAGAGAAGGTTGAGAAGAAGGACGATCAAAAAGAAGTACAAATGGAAAATACCTAAAAAGAGCTCAATATTGGTGCCTGAAAGGTTACACTGGAAAGAAGAGCGAAACGTTCTGTCAGTGTGTGGGAGTAACGAAACGTTCTGTTAGTATGTGTGGAGTCAGGACAAGTCATCATCACCTCACCTATTAACGCCTCACTTGGCAAAATCGCCTCCAACCCGTCCCAGTTCACATCCATTCGCCCTCTAAGTCCATTTCTTTTCGCAGTCTCCATCATTTCCTCCTCACATCTCTTTCAATGCAGAAGAGTATCTGCGTTTAGGTAGTGCGCTAAAAATATCACGTTGTGTGGGCTGACTTGACACTAACGGTTAACGTAACGAGTCTACATCAACGAAGGGAAGAAAAATGGATCGATGGAACGAAGTGGAGAAAAATGGATCGGTGGAATGAGGTGGATGTGTATATCGGTGAAGCGATCGTGACTAAGAGCACGTGTGCGAAAATAATGGGTAAGTGAGTGTGACGGCTAAGTGTATAAACGAAGGTAAAAGGGATCTTTAGTGGTTGTAAGCAACCCTGGGGTAGGCTGGTTTTATTCGTTTGTTTTTGAGTTGTTCTTGATTGGTGTTATTTTGAGACTACATAGAGTTTGGCTACATGGATATCGTTCTTGTTTACTATAGAGGAGTTTGGATAGTATCGTGCTTGTTTTAGGCTGGATATGTATCTCCAGCTGTTTTCTGTCTATTGCCGTCTCTTCTTTCCCTTTGTCTCTTCCTTCCTCTTTGTCTCCCTTTTCTATTTGTGTCGCTTTTCTGGCCGGGACACAAATACCATTTTTTGCAACACCCATTTCAATTTTGCAACAATACGCCCGTTTCTTCCAACACTTGCTTATGCGGCCCATTTACCTTATCCTATCCACGGTCTGCGCGATCTCTATCCTCGTGGACGACAACGAAGTCTCGCTCGAGGAAGCCTCCGATATGATTCCGCACGCCATTAAGTCTCCATTTCGACGCATGGTTCCCCATCTCCAGCAGGACCACCTCCGTTTTCCACTCTCAAAAGGCCAAACTATTAGTGAGAGTATTCTCCAAGACAGCCAGGCAAGAGAAGGCAACCTGTTGAGGGATATTTTGAACAAAGGACCGCCAGAGGCTTTCCAAAATGGAAAGGAGAATATCAGGAGCAGAGAAACTCATCACACTATCACCCCCTCCTCTTCCTACCTCGCTACCTCTCCTGAAGTTGTTCTTGAATCAAAAACGTCCTGGATCAAAGAGTACGTTGCCTTCAAGGCCAAAGATGCCGTTACCGCACAGGCTGTGGTTCCACTTCGGAACAATCTCATGTCCTCTGCAATCAGCAACTACCAGGACCTCCAAGCAGATCAATCGGACCTCCGTGCGTGGACCCAATTTGTTGTCGAAAGCAGTCAAAATACCCCTAAAAGCCACCCAAGAGATGAAGAAGCCCTCAATGAAGCTCAGGAAATTAAAGAAAAGGATGTGAAGCCGGTTCCGGTTCCATCCAGCAACCCTCGCACTCCAAAATTTGACTACAGCTACAGAAGATTTGGAGCAGTGCCAGATCATACCGATACTGTCAATCACCCCACAATCGACGTGGAGGACTTCATCTGCTACTTGATAGAAATACACGGTTTTTCACCGGCAGACGTTTCCTTCTTGCGTCTGGCAGATTTGGACCATGGACTCGACGAGATTGAAAAGGAGTTGAACAGGGCACGCGACAAATGCCTTACTCCTCTGACCACCATCGACATTGGAGGAGAACTTCCTAATTCTTCGGGGTCTCTAACTTCTAATTATGCTTTGGTGGTTTTTGCTATTGGACTTCAGTTGTTGGGATGAATAGGCAGATACAGAATGAAATGATATAAGAGTGGATCTAAAGTTGGGATTTAGAGGCATGCGTAGATAAACCCTAAACTTATTATCAAGGATTAAGTGAACTTATCAAGGCTGAGCAGGGATTATCAAGACTGAACAGAAGCTGTGTCATTGTATTCGACTTTTAGTCATCTTCAGACATCTCGCCGACTGTTTATCCGTCTTTTAATCTCGAAAATCTCCGCCCAGCCTGATCATTCTCAGCAATCCACAGTTGCCTCCTTTGCCACCCATCACTTTCACAATAATGTTTCGGTCAGCTCATCATGCAAACCAATTCCAAGTCCGCCCCCAATACCCATGGAAGCTACTGGAAGCCTTCTTCAGATTACTAATTCTGGAACGTGTCAAAATCAAATTCAGTTTAAACCCGATTTGCAACCGTTTTATCACCGCTCAAAAACCCAAAAAGGAAGCTGTGGAGATTATTTGACATATTCCTCGAAAACTATTTAAAAGCAGGTTTGCACGTACTAATAACTCTTATTTAACACCCCCATATATCAACCAATCCCATCTGTGAATCATGTCTAAAACTATATTCGTTTCTGGTGCCACGGGCTATGTCGCACAGCACGTCATCCAACAGTTGTTACAAAAAGACTATAAAGTTGTCGGTTCTGTGAGAACGGCTGCTAAGGGTGAGGCCGTCGCGAAAGACGTCAATACCAGCAAATTCTCATACGAGATTGTTCCTGACATCTCCGCCGAGGGTGCTTTTGATGAGGTCTTCGCCAAGTACCCGTTTGACACTGTCTTGCACACGGCCTCTCCTCTCGACTTCACCGTTCCAAACGACAAGCTAGAAGAGATCATGTTGAAGGGCGCTGTCGAAGGAACCCTCAACGTCTTGAAGTCAATCACAAAGTACGGAACGAACGTCAAGAACGTCGTCATCACGTCTTCTATCGTGTCCATGTACGACCTTTTCAGTGGTGGCACCGAAACCGTTGATGAAACCTCATTCAACCAAACCACAAGGGAAGCTGGATTGTCTAATGTCCACACGGCTTATTGTCTCTCAAAAACGTTGGCTGAAAAGGCTTTGTGGGCTTATGTCAAGGATAACAAGCAGTTCACTGTGACCACAATCCACCCAACTTTGGTTCTCGGTCCACAGGCCTACAAAAGCACCGTGACCCCAAATTTGACGGGCTCCAATGAGTACTTGGCCAAACTCCTCAAGTTGAAGGAGGGAGATGCGATTCCAAGTGACCTGCATTCTTTCGTGGACGTCAGAGACGTGGCCCATGCGCACTTGGTGCCTCTTGAAAAGACCGGCTTGGAAAATCAGAGAATAATTGTCACTTCTCTGGCTTTCAATTCGCAGCATCTTTTGAATGTCATCAACAAGCACTTCCCTGGTGAGGGTTTTGTCAGGGGAAACCCTGATGCTGCAAACACGACCAGTTTCACCATTAACGACAAGAAGAGCCGCGAGTTGCTTGGGTTCAAGAAGTATGCTCCTGAGCAAACCATCATTGATACTGTGCAGCAGATCGTTGATTTGAGGCATAATTAATGGATGATTACATAGAATAGTATCTAATGTGAAATAAAGCAAACATGAAGCACCCCTTGTAATCACCTGAAATTTTTCAAAGAATAGCCTTTCGTTACGTTGTCGTTGGGATAGTTATTGTAAGCTTTTTGAAATCTCTGAAATAGTTGCTTGTATACTCTAAACGTTGTAATCGTCATTCCAAAATGTTTGTGGTATTTCTGGAGATTGTCAAGCACAAGACCAGTCGTGCCTGATAGGATCTAATATTGTGTTGTTCTCAATAGCTCACTTTGCAACTCTTCAGTTCCCCTCACTCCAACGCCTCCACATTTGTTGAACTGAGTCGCCACAATATCAACATCAACACCGACTTGTACGGCTCATACTTCTGAGCAAAGTGCTTAACATACTCATCATGCAACGGCGTCCAGTCCCTCTTAGACCCACTGGTATTCAGAAACGTCGACTTCTTCGCTTTTGAGAACCTCAACGCAAGCTCCTCGTCGGTTTTGAACTCGCTCTTGATCGCCGCAATACTCTCTGGGCGTCTTTCGAAGTACCTCGCCATTCCTCGCGCAATTCCCAAGTCCTCGTGCGCAAACACGTCCATTTCCTTCAAGGTGAAAAGCGCAAACATCTTCGCTGACCAAAGACCAATGCCCTTGAGTGCCACAAACTCTGTGTACAACTCGTCCAAAGTCAGAGTGGTGTAGAATTCAGGACTGGCGAGTTTCGACTCAGGATTCGCAAAAGCTTCGCTAATATGTGTGACATACTTGACCTTAGAGTTGGAGAGCCCTGCTCCGCGCAACTGTTCGTGGGTCTTAGACAATGCGTTTTGCGGTGTGAGGTTGTTGTCGAGCACAGCTTCAACTTTCGCGCGAATTGACCGTGCTGCGGCACCGCTGACCTGTTGAGAGATCACCGAAGATACTAGCTGGAACCAGTAGTAATGGATTATGTTTCCCTTCGGCTTCTCGTGCATTTGGTCTCTGTGGGGCTGAAGTTTGTAGTCTTCCATGGCATCTCCCTTCTTCCTAAATGGCTCAAAAGGTGAACTGACCACCGCAGCATAGAGAGACGGGTCAATAGACAAGATGTGTTTTACACCTTCTATAAACTCGGGAGTGTGGGTGTCGACGAATTCCTGGGGAAGGTTCTCTGCGCTTTCTATATGGGCCACCGAGTCTTCGTAGGTTGGCTTGCGAGACGCTCTAATCCCAGATTTTACGGGAGAAACGGGTGCTTTGACTGACTTTTTCAATGAAATCGACTTTTTGGTTTTCTTGATAGCTTGTGGTGCAACCTTCAATCTTTTGGTAGACGATTCTTCCAGAGTTGGAACGGTTGATGGAAGAGTTGATATTGATTCCTCTTGTTTTGTTATTGTTGATTCAGTCAGAGTTAAAGTTGGTTCCTCTGGTTTTGGTATAGTTGATTCAAGTGATCCCAGTTTCCCCGCAATCAACGCGTCTCCATTCATAGCAACCTTCCCATTACCATTCACCTTTTCATCAATCACTTTCGTACTTTTCGTCGTCCTCACCGCGGTCCTTTTTGTTTCCACCTTCGTGATAATGTTAGCTGCAGCGCGTGCTGATCTGGTGACTGGCATGATAGTTTGCCACTGAAAATAGTTTTGCAGCAAAACGAAAAAGTGCAGCAAAATGGAACTGATGAGTAGCAGCCAAAAGTGAGATTTTTAGTGGATTGTGTGAGGGGCTTGAATGAACAACTGAGAGGTAATTATTGAAGCCACATGGCGATAATGATCATTGATTTGTGCTACACAGCTTAAATTAGTCAATCAGACATCATCACTGCAGTCACATGAACTAACATTTGAGTTGTTAGATAATCATATTCACTTTTTAGATATTCACATTCACTCGTCAGGTACATTTACTTGTCGCACATCACCACAACAATCCTTGCTCCTACTTGTCTCACATCACCGCCACAATCTCGCACTTATCATCACTTTTCAAACCATCATTTTTTCCGCACAATGCGACGCCCTTTGGATGGCCTATCGTTTTGCTGCACCGGACTCCTATCGAACGTGCGCGATGAGGTGGCACGCAAGATCAGCTCCCTCGGTGGAACCCACTACAGCGACTTGATGAGCGACGTCCAGTACTTGATTGTGGGCGAGCGTAACACAGCCAAATACGACTACTGCCTAAGGAAACGCGCGGACATCCGCTTCATCACACACGACGCGATTCTCGCAATCCACGACCTATGGCTCAAGTGCGAGGATGTTGGTGCACCAGGTCTCGACGTCAACAAGTACCAAAAACCGGTATTTGACGGTGTAAATGTGTGCATGGCGCGCATCGAGCTCGATATAGAACAACTTCGCAGCCTATTCCAGCGCGACCACTTCCGATTGCGTGCACTCAAGCACCTCCTGCCACAAATGAAGATCCAGGAGTACCTATCGCCTGCAAATTTGAGCAAACTCGTCAGTGACAATGGGGGAAAGGTCACCGATTCACTCACTATGGCAAACTCGTGCGTAGTGAGCACAGAAATGAGCGGCAGGAGGTACGACAAGGCGGTGGAGTGGAGAATCAAGGTGATACATCCCGTGTGGATCTTTGACTGTATGGTTCGGGGTGCAATGCTCGATCTCAAGGACTACGTTATCCAGTCGTCTGAACAGTACTACGGTGGGTGCGAAGTGTGGGACGAGTATGTCGACGAATTAGCCATGGGCAGGCGCAACCCCACAGAAGAAGGGCCAAGGCGAAGAGCACAGAAGAATAGCGAGATATGGAACTCGATCATGGACCACACGAAGGTACAAACACGCAAGTTGGCAAAACCGAGTGTTTGGGATGACGACGAAAGTGACGATAATGAGAAGCCTAGCAATTTCACGGAGGATCCAAAGGCAACTGAACAATGGGAGGTGCCACCGGAGAAAAACACCAAGTACCTATTCCTGGGGTTCACGTTTGTGATTGTGGGTTTCACGCCACATCAAACCACGCTATTGACGGGAATTCTTGAAAAACACAACGCTGAGGTGGCAGGTATTATGGACGTTAGCGATACGATCACACATGTTATTGTGCCTGCTGCGAACGGGGCACATTCAAGCACCATGCTCCGGATTCTCCCTTCAGAGACAAAGTCGCGCATCACTGACGGTGATGTCAAGGTTGTGACGGAATGGTTTGTGGAGCGGTCGATGTACTATAAGAAGTTGAGTATGGACCGCTGGGTTACGCCCATGAAGGGACTAGTACCACTGAACAAACGGTTCAAGATCTGCATTTCGGGGTTTACTGGGATTGAGCTTCTACACATTGAGAAGTTGGTGCAGTACCTCAACTTTGAGTTTTGCGACTCGTTGGCGGCACAAAGGGACTTGCTTGTGGTGAACATCAACTTGTTCAAGGAGGCCTTGACGCAAAGTTCACCACAGTTGTTTCAGTATAAACAGCAGGATATCATCAACTGCCCGACGTACCAGCAGGGCTCAACGACGTCGGTGTCGAACATCTCGACCAAAAACAAGATCAACGCAGCGAAGAACTGGGGTATTCCGATAGTTTCGATTGCGTACTTGTGGGAGATACTCGAGCAGTCTGTGGGGAAACTGACGTCTGTGATGCCGGATATTGTGGACTTAAAGTGGTGTCTCTTTGCTCCCAGTGAGTATAGCCGACCAAAGTCGCTATTGGAGTATGTGCGGTCGTTTTCTGGAGTTGAGAGTACGGAGTCGCCTCGAAAGCGAAGTGCGGAAGAGGACCAGCCATTGAAGTTGCCGTCGCCGCGGAAACCTTCGAAGAAGGTGAGGTATGGGAGGTTGACGGGGCGAAGGCATGAGGAGGAGAGTGAAAGTGAGGTACTGAAGGAAGGTTCGAGTCTGAAGGGTAACGGTCAAAATGATGGACAGAACGCTCAGGATAGCGGTCTGAAAGTGCTGCCGTTGGAAGAGGCTGATATCACGATTGACGATGCGCTGGTTGAGGTGCGGTATCAGGATCCGGAGTCGATACGGAAGGACCAGATGTTGTTGCAGAAGCTAGGGAGTAGTCCGAAGGAGGAGAAGAGACGAAGGGGGGTGAGGGTGAGGTATACGAAGTAACGACCGAACGTGAAAGTTAACGTGAGGGAGGAATAGAGAAGTCGACTGAGCATGAACGAAGTGAACGTGAGGTGGAAATGAAGGGAATTGTGACTGATTGTGAAGGAAGCCAATGTGACGGAGGAACTATGATTGAGTGGTGAACGACTGAACGCAGAATGACTCATGAACTTTAACGGTGTGTACTGAGTGGGAATGAGGAAATGGAAACATATAGATAATAGAGTATGGAGAGGGAATATTGAAGGGAACGAGTGTAAACTGGAAAAGGATATGAGGAGAATAGGTTTTTTTTTAGAAGTAGTCAAGGTATGTAACAGGGGATTTTCGTGGCTGAGAACCGTTTAGACGCAGTTGCTGGAATAGTGATAGGCAATTGAGTAGATTGGGATATGGCGGGTTTACATTTATAGAGAGTAGTAATTTGATTGGCGATGGAATAGACTGATTAAAATTAGACCATTTCAAAGTATTCAATCAGTATTTAGATACTGTTCTTACTCTATTGACGATTTCTTACATTCTCCTTACATTGTCTCTTTGTACAAGTTCGCTTCCTCACGTTGTCACTCACGTTATCCCTCACTCGTGTATTTCCCAGTCACAAAATTCATTCCTCTGGTATCCTCAACAACCGGATTGCACCACATCTGCGCATGAAATTGAGAGTCAATTGTCTAGTACAGTACACCAGCAGCCTCACAACGCAACTTTGCTAGTCCGACACGCGCAGATTCGACCCACCAAGCTGGGCCGTTTCTGGTTAGGGTGTATGCCCTAATGCTCACGTGTGTGGTTTGAAGAATTTATTGGTGTGCGCACGCCGTCATGAGTTTCGGACAACGCAGCGACAAATTTTCATTGGTATAAATCATTTCCAACGCGGCCAGAAAATTTTTCCTCTTTTTTTCTTCACATATACTAATTCAAAATGGGTAAGGAAAAGACTCACGTTAACGTCGTTGTTATTGGTCACGTCGACTCTGGTAAGTCCACCACCACCGGTCACTTGATTTTCAAGTGTGGTGGTATTGACAAGAGAACTATCGAGAAGTTCGAGAAGGAGGCTGCTGAGTTGGGTAAGGGTTCTTTCAAGTACGCTTGGGTTTTGGACAAACTTAAGGCTGAGAGAGAGAGAGGTATCACCATCGACATTGCCTTGTGGAAGTTCGAGACTCCAAAGTACCACGTCA